>CM052900.1:51326033-51547108 GCA_028534135.1 Potos flavus
GAGCCCAATGCAGGACTCGATGCCGGGACCCCAGGATCATGACCTGAGCCGAAGGCAGACGCTCAACCAACTGAGCCACCCAGCCATCCCGACTTTTTGTTTTTTGGTTAGGAGAGCAGTGCTATAGACTTAGCGGCTGATTTAGGTCTGGGAGGGGTGATGGTGATTAGTAAAAGAATGTGATTTATCTAAATATCAAGGTAGAGATATCTTTTAGGCAGTCAAAAACATGGGTCAAGGAGGTAGAGCTAAAGCACGGGTTTCTGAACCTCAGCATTGTTGACAATTTGGGCTGGATAATTCTTTGTCATAGAGGGCTGTCTGGCACATCGTAGAAGGTTTAGCAGCATCCCTGATGTCTACCCACTAGATGCTAATAGCGCTTCCCAACTGTGACAACCAGAAATGTCTTTAAGTGATAACGATGCCCTCCTGAGGGGCAAAAAAATTCATCCCCAGTTTGAGAAGCCCCGGACTAAAGATATAAAATTTGGACTCATCATGCTTATCTAGTGTTTTTCACATTTTTATATGACTACAAATAACTGCAAACATGTCAAAATACAGCTACTGATTCAGTAGGTCTGGCGTGTACCTGAGATATTGCATTTCTGACGAGATCTCAGATGATGTTAAGGCTGCCAGTCCGAGGACCACACTTTGAGTACAAGATCATAAATGATACTTGAAATCATGAGAAGGGATGGAGTTCACCCAGGAAGCTTGGATAGAGCAGAAGTTTTAACTTCACAAAAGTGGATTTTAAAGGGGTTGTGAATTAGGCCTCCCAAATGACTATTTTCTTCCTCGTATTTAAAAAATTTCTTTTATGTCTCCAATATTTTTATTATAGATAGTATCATTGTATTCTCTCTTTTTTTTTAAAGATTTTATTTATTTATTTGACAGAGAGAGAGATCACAAGTAGGCAGAGAGGCAGGCAGAAGGAGAGGAGGAAGCAGGCTCCCTGCTGAGCAGAGAACCCGATGCGGGGCTCGATCCCAGGACCCTGAGATCATGACCTGAGCTGAAGGCAGAGGCTTTAACCCACTGAGCCACCCAGGCGCCCCAGTATCATTGTATTCTTTTACTCTGGATCAGTTAGAGTCCCGGCAGAAGATAGAATTCCACTCAGATGATACAACTTAAGTGAATTTAATAAACTATTTCCGCAGATGAGACAGCAGGAAGCTGGAAACATTGGGATACCCAAAACGAGTGCTGGTGCTTTGAAGAAGGCCTCCTTGAGGAGGCACTGTAGTCCTGGGGGGCTGCTGCCCCTGACAGAACTGGGCACAAAGCAGGAGGGAGCAGAGAAGAAGTACCCCTCCTTTTAGCTCCTCCTGCTCTCTGACCATCTTCTCACTGCTTCCTGTTGGTCGAGTTCAGTTTGAAGCCTGTTGGCATGGGAGCCTGGGTGATGCAATCTGTAGAGATCAGCCTCCTGGGGCAAGAAAGAGTGGAGATAAGCAGAGAATAACTACCACATACTCCAAACAGGTGTCCTATGTACATACCCAAGCCAAGCGTATTTGTCATTATCCCCACATTATGGTATCGAGCATAGCTTCTTCTATATAAGGATTAAATATAAGATCCTGCTATTATGAGCATAGAAATTTGGCTTTGTTTATGTTGGTTCCGGCTTTAATGGGAAAATGTCAGTGAAATAAGATGGAGCTCAGCTACCTCTTGTTCCATTGTCATTGCTGAGCCTGTGACAAGGAGCCCCAGCGCTTTGTGGCCATGCCCTGTTTATGGACACGCGAAGCCAACAAAGCTAAAGCAGCAGCTTGGGTGCGCCCCCCTGGGAGCACATCAAGCAAGGTGGAATTCCCTGATGAGGGGGAGGCCCAATTTTAAAATGTTGGGATGACTCCCGAAGTAACATTGGTCCCCAAAAGATGCTTGAAACACCACGTGGTATAGTTAAGAGGGCAAACATTGTAGTCTAGAAGCCGAGTGTCTTTGAATCCAAGCTTCCTACTTGCTAGGTCTGTGTATTTAGGCTAGCTATTTAACATCGTTTGGTATCAATTTTCTCCTCCGTAAAAAAGGAGAATCCCTAAAATAGGATAATAGTAGGACTTACTCCATTCGGTTATCATGAGAATGAACTGAGATGATACAATGAGATTGTATGTGGCGCATGGAAGGCCCTCAGTAATTATTAGTTTTGTCGTTGCCACACTAGGGTTGATTGCCAAACAAAAGTAGCAAATTTAGTGAGAACTTTAAGTGTTGTGGAAATGGTCAAAGAAGCAGAGGAAGAAAACCGAGTCACCTATGAAAGAATGACTGATATTTACCAAATTCCCTTCAGGTTACACGCGTGACACCTATCAGAGTGCCCAGTGTCTCTGGTTTTGTTCGATTATATGCAGACCGATACTATCAAAAAAGAATTCTTATTTCATAAGTTTTTGGTGACAAAAAATATTGATCTACAAATAAATGGATTATTGCAATGCTCCAGAACATGCCAGATTTTGGTGTTTTAAAGAAGCATTTTCTAACTAATCATCTGACGTGAAAGTCATGAACTCGATTAGAGGTACAGATTTAAATGACTATCTTTTCCAGAAGTTTAGATCATAAAGGAAAAAACAACATAAGGGTTTTCCCCTGCTGCTTTTGAATACCCAAATACCTGAAGTTCACAGGTATTCCAGAGATCAAGGCTTTGAAGCCTTTAACCATAAAATGGACATTCTATTTTCTCTGAGTGGAAAAGGAAGCTCCTCTTAGAATTATTTGACCAGACAAAGGTTCAGCACAGCTCGGCTTACTTTGTGGAAAATGGTGGCATATATGTTTGAGGTAAATATTTTTATTCAAAACCTGAAGGAACTCTTACAACACAGGCTGAGAAAACTGTTTTGGCTCACTAACCTTTCTGGGAAGGAGGAGATTGCAGGTGGGTTTTAGTGTGAAATTTCTAGTGCTGGGAAAATGTGTCTACAGTCTGGAGACAAGAGGGATAAAGGTTTAGCCATTTCTCTGCAGTCAAAATTAAAAAGACTGCACACCTTGCAAAGATGGCAGTGTGCACTTGGGCACAGAGGAAATCCGGGACAAGAATTTAGTTCGAAGAGTCTCAGAGAGTTCTGGTGTTTCCTTTAGTGGACACTGTCATGTGCTGCCCAGATCCGGCTTCAGAAATAAAGGCCAGTATTTCCCAGTCTCTGGGACTGCTGTTCAAAGATGCTTCTCAGCTGTTAGCTTTCCTCAAGGGATCGCCTTAGCTGGAAAGCATAGCCTCACCTGAGGGAGCTCACACCCTTCCTGGGGCAGCCTGCCTCCAATGACTAATTGATTTGCGAGTATAGTGGCGTAGCTTCTGACCCCAAGTCAGGATAACTGTGAAACACCTTCCCACCCAGAAGGCCGGCCAGGTGGGGCCCTGCAGTCAGCCTCTTTCTCTGCCCGTCCTCCCTTCCTCCCTACCTTCCCACAGCGTTGATTTCAGCAGTGCTCCCTCATAGATAGACTGCGTGCTGATAGTCACTGATTCTGCTTTCTAGGAAACCCGCTTGTGACACCCTCAACTAACAGAGTAAACAAAGCGAAATGATTCTTTCCTGGCTTCATACCTTTAGGAGCAAGATTCTTAGCACTAGTTATTACAAAGTAGGTTGAGTAGTCGAAGACGACACAAACATACTAAATCATGAACTACACTACGACTACAACATTGCTGTCAAGCTAAACAACAGCATTGGGTTTTACTTTTGAACACAGGTTACTTTTTATTTTGCATATACAATACGCAATTTCCCTTCTTTTAATAAAAATGGTTATTTTTATTTGTGACATGACAATTGTTTTATGACTGCATATTTGAAGTAAATTTCAGATGTAATAAAATAAATGGCATACCAAATTTTGTGCATAGGTGTTTATGGGCATTTTATCCTGGGGAAATGGCCTGTGCCTTTCATTGGATTCCCATAGGAGTTCATGACCCCAGAATGGTTAAGAACAATTGGTATAAAGTAAAATGAGAAGCAGAGCTAGGATAATATACTGAGCATATGGAAGGCACTCAAATACTTGCTGAATATCCAAAGGCAGTTGGGAGTTGCTAATGCAGGAGGCTGAGCAGTTCCTGTCAGAGTGGCAGGCTGCTGGCCCAAGGTGACACCTGGGGCTGTCATCGCCACCACCATACATGCTGGAGACTCCTAAGAGTGGATCTCTGGAACACACTTTTATTGACATTTTAAAGATAATCTCTTTGGCTTTTTGCTTATCTTTGATTCCATTCTACTTCGAAGCCTCCAAACTCCTACCTTTGCAATATTTTGGTCCTGTCTCATCCTGTAGAATTAAACTATAGTTCTTTTACCTATAACGTTGGTTTTGAACTATGATTCGGTTTTCTCAACCTGACTCCGCTGCTTTGCACAAGTTCCTATCGCCGTCTTAATTTAGTCCTGGAACCCCCTACCCTAGCATTATTCCCCAAGAAATATTCCCACCAGGCTTTGTGATTAGGAGAGTGAAGGTAGAGGAGAATGAGGAGAGAGATGACCTTGAAATCAAGTGTGAGACTGCCAAGACATAGGGATTAAGTAACAAGGTCAGGTACAACAGGAATCATGATAACAACTTGAAAAGATGCTCATGAAGTTGGCCATTTTGTTTGTTGATGACTATGACCAAAGCAGTTTAAGTAGGATGTTGGGGATTGAAGCCCTGCTTCTTTTTAACTTTTTATTATGGAATATTTCAAATATAACAGGATAAACCTCCATGTCCGTTACTGAGATTTAACAGTGATCAACTCATGGCCTTGTTTTATATAAGATTCTATCCCTTGTATTGTTTTGGAGCACATTTCAGACATCATATTATTTTATCCATAAATATTTCAGCAGGTATCATTAATAGATAAGGCTATTGAAAATATTTTACAATTATCTTACTGTTATTGCACATAAAATCAATAAATAATAATTTCTTTGTATCATCATCCACTAAATGCTAATTTATATAATTGCTATTTTCCACAATTCAGAATAAATGTCATAAATCGCTTTTTAAAAGCTTGAGTGCAGAAAATTCTATGAATTGAGATTGTTTAATATTTTAAAAATCTATGTATACATTCATCTCTCTCTCTTCATTTATGGCTATGCTGCTAAATTGAGCCGTTTGTTCTGTAGAGCTTGCCACAGTCTGAATTTTGCTGATTGCATTCCTATGCTGTGTTTTAATATGTCCCTCTGTTGACTGTATTTCTTAGAAATTGTAGTTGGCACTAAAGCCACAATTGAAGAGTTGAGGAGTGAACACAGGTTGAGAAAGGGGCAGTAGCAAAATTTGACTAGTTTTCCAGAAAGTTTGGCTGTGATAAGAAGGAAAGAAATAGCTTAAAATTTTGAGAAAAGTTTTGTTCTTTTTTTTTCTCCTTTGTAATGGGTATTTGGAAAGTTTGTACATGTGTGTTGAATAATAAGGCAAAAGATTCAGAGGGTAGAAGTTTAAGGGCCAAGAAAGATGGACACTTACAAAGCAAAGGATTGTAAGATAATGCAGTTAGAACTCAGCAAATGGTTCAACGTATTCATTTATTCACCCATTCCAACAGTTTGCCTGCCGTGTAGCAGACATAGTACTGGGTGCGGGGGAAATGCAGACAAGTTAAAAACAAAACTTACCCTACATGTGAGGACCTTATATGCTTAGGTGCTAGAAGAGAAAGACCACCGTGTGAACTAGTAAAGGAATGAAGTGTAAATACCAATCTTGTAAGAGGCTGTACTGAGAGCAGTGGGTGGCTCAAAGGAGGGTGGGATCCAGTCTTTAACTCTGACTGGTCCCCATTCTGTGTGTTAAAGAGATAGGTACCCTGCAAAGGGTTGGAGAGGGGAGGGGAGGGGAGTGGAAGGGGAAGAAGAAGAGAGGAGAGAGTGGGGATGAGAATGGGGATGGCTTAAGGAACCATTGTTCTTTTTTATTTGTTTAAGATTTATTTATTTATTAGAGAGAGAGAGCAGGGGATGAGGGTCAGAGGGAGAGGGAAGGAGAGAATCTCAAGCAGACTCCCCGCTGAGCACAAAGCCTGACTCGAGGCTTGATCTCACAATCCTGAGATCGAGACCTAAGCCAAAACTAAGACTCTATGCTTAATTGACTGAGCCACCCAGGCACCCCAAGGAACCATTGTTCTAAGTGGAATATCTTGTTGAAAAAAAAAAGAATGATACAATCACCACAACAAAGAGCTGGGTTGGAATAAACAATGATTTTTAAAAGTGAAGATAATAATGATAGACTCTCAGGACCTGGAAGAGAGCGCCTATTGATGATCATTTACCTTCCTGGAATGCCTTATAAGGTAATATGTTGGCACCTACTACTCTTATTGGTAAGAATAGGACTGCATCCTCATTTTGTTCAGGCATCTTGGACTAGACTATAACTAAAGTGGTGGGATCCTGGAGGTGGCTGTCGCTGTGTAAAGTAAGATGAAGTGTATTATCCTTTCATTTTTAAATTTCATTTACATTTCATTTTTAACTTCTGGACCTTAACATCGTGCAATTCTTTCGTCCTTTAGTTTGCAATTTATCAATTGATGTGTTCTGTCAGTTTTACCTCTAAAAGCAATAAACTGGCCTTAAATGTGTTTAATTGCAACTCCCAGCTGGAAATATTTTTTCATCACAGTTTGTATGTATGAGTGAATATCTATATGCATGAAAAACATCTCTAGAGGTATACCTTCACTTATTAGGAGTGATGCCCTCTGATGTTTTATATTCTGTTTCATTTTTCAAAAATGTTCATAGCAAATCATTCAAGTCATTTTAAGGCCTGGTATACATTGTGACCAGCGGTTTGAAAAGCACTATTCCCATATTTCTCTTTTCTCTCCTTGCTGGGATTTTTTTTTAATAACTCTGTGATATGGACACTTCCAAAATCTCTTATTCCTATTCCAAATGCTATTACTTTTTAAATGTATATTTCTTATTCGGTCACTTTCTTAGGGATGCTTGGGTGGGGCACTTGGATCAGCGATGGGCTCTTGGTTTCGGCTTGGGTCAGGATCTCAGGTTGTGTTAAGTCCTGCATGGGGCTCTGTGCTCACTGCAAGTTGTCTTGAGACTCTCCCTCAGCCCCTCCCCCATCCCCTCTTTCTAAAATAAATAAATAAATAGATAAATATATATATATATATATAAAGATTTTATCTATTCATTTGACAGAGAGAGAGAGATCACAAGTAGGCAGAGAGGCAGGCAGAGAGAGAGGGGGAAGCAGGCTCCCTGCTGAGCAGAGAGCCCGATGCGGGGCTCGATCCCAGGACCCCGAGATCATGACCTGAGTGGAAGGTGGAGGCTTTAACCCACTGAGCCACCCAGGCGCCCCTAAAATGAATAAATAAATCTTAAAAAAATTAGGTCACTTTCTTAAACACAAGAGATTCCTGAATAGAGCTGAAATGTGTTAGTCCTTTATAATGTGGACCCTGTCACCATTTTCAATCCGACTTCTTTTTTCTTTCCAATTGCTGAGCTATAGTCAAACTAGCTTATAACAATTGGATCCCTAAACAAGCAAAATTATTTTTTAAATGTCTTTAGTTTTTTAAATTCACATTAAAATTTTAAATTTTAAATTTTAAATTAATAATTTTTTAATTTTTAAAAAATTTTAAAATTTAAATTCATGTTAAAATTCACAAAAATTAGGTATGCAATTTAAGAAGTGAAACAGTCCAAACATGCTTAAAGAAAGAGTGAGTAACCTTCTCTCAGACTCTCCTTCCATTCCACACCCTGGGGTATATACTTCCATAACTTTTTCCATCCTTTTTTAAACATACATATTATTTATGAGGTTTTGTTTTTGTTTTAAAAAATGGCATCGTAGTATGTACATTACTCTGCACCTTGCTTTTTTACCTAAAAATAGATATCCTCAGGCACCTGGGTGGCTCAGTCAATTAAGCGTCTACCTTCAGCTCAGGTCATGATCCCAGGGTCCTGAGATCAAGTCCCAGGTGGGCTCCCTGCTCAGCACTAGCCTGGTTCTCCCTCTCCCTCTTCTACTCCCCCTGTTGTGTTCCCTCTCTTGCTGTCCCTCTCTCTGTCAAATAAATAAATAAATGCTTTAAAAAAAAAAAGAGAGAAAAAAATAGATATTCCTTCAGGTTTATAGATTTTTATTCTTTTTAGAAGCAGCATGCAATTCTTTCCAACTTAAATTTATCCCTTGATTTCTCTACTGGTAGATGATCAGTAGATTCCATTTTCGTCATTACCAAAATGATGCCATGGAAGTCCTTACATAGTAGTCCTTTTTATTTCAATAGTGTATATTTTCAAAAGTGGGATTACTGGTCACAACATGAGCAAATTCAAATTCTAGTTTAATAAATACTACCATTTTACATTTGTGTAAATTTATATGTATACATTGTAATATTTTTTTTAATCTCATCAGCATCCTATGTGAATTTCCATTTCTTCATAACTCCACCAGCACTACCTGTTACCCCTTGCACACATTCTGTTTTGTTTGTTTGTTTGTTTTTGGTCAGTTTTTTTGGTTTGCTAGTAGTGATGCATTTCTTTTCATATGTTTATTGGCTATTTAGATTCCCTCCTCTACCAAGTGTCTGCTCACATTCTTTGAACAATTTTCTATTGGATTGCTTGTCTTTTTCTAATCCATAGATGGAGTTTTGCTTGTTTGGGATTATTCACCCACTTTCTGTCAAATATTTTCCCAGTCTACTACCATCATCTCTGACTCTGGTTATGCTATCTTATGCTATACAGTAACTTAGACCTTTATGTAGTCAATTATGTTAATCTTTTCCTTTAGAGCTTTTGGGTTTCCTGTTTTGCTTAGGAAAATCTCACCCACTAGACCTCGTACAAATGGTATTCTAGTTTTCTTTTCAAATATTTTAAAAATCATTTATGCTTGAATTGTTAATCCATCTGGAATTAATTTTTATATAGAGCATACAAGCAAAATTTAACTTTGTTTTTTCCCCAGCCAATTATGCTTGCACTGTTTATTAAATAAACTTTACTTTCTTCACTGAATTGAAATGCCACCTTTGTCATAAATTAATATGCATTTATACTTGGATTTATCTTTGGTTTTCTTTTCTGTTCTGCTAATTTCTCTATATATTCCTATGCCAAAAGCTTACCATTTTAATTGGAGTAACCTTACAGTAACTGCTATTAAGTAAAAAACCAAGTCCTGCCTTAGCCTTCAATTCAAAATTTTGAGAGGTATTCTTAAACATTTTAAATTTTTATATGAACTCTGAAAAAATTTTTACCCAGTTCGTCACCCCCATTGAGACACTCTGCTTTGAATTACATTATTGTAAATGTTAATATTTTTAAATTTTTATAATTTTAGAATATTATGCCTTCTTATCTTTGAACATGTTATGTTTATTTATGTGTTTGGGTCTATAACATTTAATAATAGTTTGTTTTCCCTATAAAGCCTCGCACCTTTCGTGTTAAATTTATTCTTTCGTATCTTGCCATTTTTGTTGATATTTTGAATGAAATTTTTTTTTTCAGTCAGGGATACTCCTATCCCCCATTTTCAGCTTGTTATTTCTAATAAACTATGGACTTCATCTTTTGACTCTGACAGAGAAAAAGGGTACCAATAACAGAGAAAAAATCTTGCCTCTCACTGAGGTCTGGGGTAATAGATTACAAATGTGGTTCCCTGAGGCAACCTAAGAGATAGTAACCTACCTATTTGTTGTGTATGGTTTTCAGATGGCTTAATCCTACCAACTCTGCAGAATTTGGAGAGAACCTACCCAAGTGGGCAGAATAACCCACAGCTCCTGATATTCTGGAAAAGGCCTTTAATTGTGCCAGGCCAGTCTGGGAGCAGAGACTGTCTTCCAGTGCTTAACAGAAGGGCAATGGTCATATAGCCCTCAAGAACATAAATATCATTGACATCCATTGTTCACTCATTTCTCTCTACTTGAGAGACCTTAATATCCTGGCTTGTATGGATGCTAAGGGAAAACAAAAACCATAAGCAGACAAAGAAAAAGCATAATTTTTTTAAGTGGGGTTTAGTAAACCAAGGGAAGACTAGCAAATTGACATTTATAACAAGTGGATTCCAACGAAGTAGATCTTTAATAAAATAGCAAAAAGAAATATCAGAGTTGCACTTAGAACATGGAAAAGACTTCCTGAAACTAAAAGCCATTATTAGTTTTGTTAATAGGTAAACTGAAAAAGAAAACGTACACTTCTGGGTACTTAATCAGTGGCTTGAATATCAAGTGGGAAAAGAATCTCACTACATAGAATAAAAATAGATGGAAATTATAAGGTAAATTTGAGAAATTTTGCCGAACCTCAGAGATCTAATAAGGCAAATGTGCTCATATGACAAAGTAGTCAGTTTTTTGGAAAAATACTTCTAGAAATACATTTGTTGCCTTAATTGACTACATAAAGGTCCATTACAATGGGAAGTTTTAGTAAACATCCCTCTAGTAAATAAAAATAAGCAAATAGATTGTGTGAATCTTACGGTTTGCAAGTATGAGTAGAACATATACATTTATATAAACATTTTTACCTTTTTTATTTTCATGAAATACTTAGAAAATATTATATATTTGGCCACAAAGTAACTTAAACAGAGTAAAATAATTAGGGTTTTACCTGTTGCAATATCTGGTCATTATCTAATAAACACAGACATAAATAATTATAGGTAGACCAAAAATCTCTTAAGTATTAGAAATTAAGAGTCCACTTTTAAATAACCCAAACAGGAAATAAAGTCAAAAGGAAAAAGTATTCAGAAAGTAGTAGAAGTGGGACTCCTGGGTGGCTCAGTGGGTTAAAGCCTCTGCCTTCGGCTCAGGTCATGATCCCAGGGTCCTGGGATCGAGCCCTGCGTCGGGCTCTCTGCTCAGCAGGGAGCCTGCTTCCTCCTCTCTCTCTGCCTGCCTCTCTGCCTACTTGTGATCTCTCCCTCTCTCTGTGTCAAATAAATAAATAAAATCTCTAAAAAAAAAAAAAAAAAGAAAGTAATAGAAGTAACAACAATTACCAAATGCTTACTCAGTGCAAGCACAGTTTCTAAGTCTTTTAACCTGGAAAATCTCAATCTTATCAGTTACGTATATTATTATTCCCATTTGGCAGAAGAGACTGGGACATAAAGAAGTTAAGTAACCTGCTTAAGTAAGTACAAGAAGGGACAAGAGTTGCAATTCAAGGAATGTACACTCTTAACCACCATACTAGAATGCCTCATAGCAAAACCTGTGTAATAAGCTAATATGCATATACTAATGTTTCAGAAGGAAATTTATAGCTTAAATAATTTTATTCTGAAGAGAGTTTGAAAATAAATTATTTTATTGCAGTAATGAGAAACTAACAAAATAAAAGATATTGGGATGATACTAATTAATAAAGACAAAAACTAAAAAAATAAAAAAAATAAATTGAAAGTCTACTCTTTGAAAAGACTAATAAAATAGAGAAAGTTTTGCTATGCCTGATTTTTTGGAAAAGGAGTTAAAACAGCTATGCCACATTAATAATGAAGAGATGTAACCACATATATGGAAGAGATAGACATAAGAAAACATTTTTTTGTTTGTTTTTTGGTAAGTATATAGCAATACATTTGAAACTTTAGAAGAAATAAATGATTTTCTAGCAAAATATGAACTAAAAATATTGACTCAAGAAAAAAACTAAAACCCTGAAAATACCAAAAACCATAAAGCAGTTTAGAGAGATAAATAAAGGTCTGTATTTTAAAAGGTATTAGTACTTCTAAGGCCAACCAAGATGGAGTAAGCCCACTATAACTTATCTGTCTCACTGATTTCAAAGGAAACCCTGGATAAAACAGAAAGAGCAGACATATAGAGCTCTGAAAAGTAAATAAAAGCAAAAAGATTAGAAAGAGTAGGTCAAAACTTAAGAAGCAAATTATATGGGTGTGAGTCTCATTTTCTCTCTCTCTTTCTTTTTTCCTCATGGTTTTAATTTGAGAGTGATCATCTAGTCATGATTCCATAGTTGCAGAGATATGGGAAGCAAGAACAGAGAAAAACCTCATCTTTCTGGCCATAAAGCTAGAAAAAAATCAATGCTAAAGAGTATGGAAGTAAAACCTTCAGGATGTTTTTCTTCCTGTTTTTTCATCTTTCCCTGTCTTGATTGTAGCCCCAGTGGTGAAGAAGACAACCAAAACTCAGAGAAATCCTGTCTTTCTGTCCAGAAGAACTGGGAAAACAGACCCTTATATTCTGAAAAGTGTGGGGAAATCCATATTTTTTTCTCACTTTAATATTTCTGCTTTGATTCATGGATAGGCCCCCAGTTAAGGAGCTGCAGCTGCAATTCAGAGAGAAAGTATCTTTCTAGCCAGAGGGTATATAAAAGAGACCCCTGAGTGGTATAGTGTGGTTGGATCTGAGAAAGGAGTAAGCTGGAAAAGGGGACTCCCTAATTTTGTGTATGAACTGAAAACATCCTGGGTTCAAACCAGAGCTCTGCATGCCTAGAACCAGACCAAAAAGAACACAGCAAAGGCTTTAAGAATTGCACTATTATATGACAACATAGCAGAACCTTTGAAACCTAAACTGACATTGGGACCAACACCCACAGAATGTAAGATAAAACTTGCAGTCTGAAACTAACTGGATTCATTGTCTCCTAAAACAAAAAAATCAACATTTTCCCAGGATCCAAAGTTTCACAACATAGTAATCAAAATGTCCAAGACAGATTCCAAAATTACCTGACATACGAAGAATAAGGAAAATGTGATTATTTCTCACCAAAAAAAGACAACCAATAAATACCAACTCTAAGTTGAGATATTGGAATAGTCAAAGATTTTAGAGAAGCAATTGTAACTGTGCTACATAAGGTAGACTATTGAAAGGAATGGAAAGATAAAAGTTCTCAACGATGTAACAGAACTATTTTTAAAAAGATGGAAATCTTAAAACTGAAAAGAACAGTATCTAAAATTTAAAAGTTTACTGTATTGTCTCAATAGGAGAATAGAGATGACAGAGGAAAAAAGAGGTGAACTTGAAATAGATTAATATAATCCAATAGGAAGGAAAAAGGTGGGAAAAAAATAACATAGCCTCAGGAATTTGTGAAAGAATTTCAAAACATCTAGTATTTATGCTATTGGAGTCCAAGAAGAAGAGGTGAGAGAAATTAGCACAGGGTGCCTGGGTGGCTCAGTCACTTAAGCATCTGCCTTTGGCTTAGGTCATGATCCCAGGGTTCTGGGATCAAGTCCTGCATCTGGCTCCCTGCTCAGTGGGGAGTCTGCTTCTTCCTCTACCACTCCACCCTGATCTTTCTCTCTCATGCTCTCTCTCTTTCAAATAAATAAATAAAATCTAAAAAAAAAAAAAAAAAATTGGCATAGAAAAAAATTCAAAAAGGCACAAGACTAAGTGTCTCTGTCTTTAAAAAAAAAGAATAGTTCCTATAATTTTAAAATATTTTACATCATACCAAAATATGGTAATTTTTCCTATTTATTTTATGAAACGGTTTATCATTAATATCAAAACCTAAATTTTAAAAAGGACAAATTGACCAATTTTGCTAAAAATCAAGATTTCCAAATGTTGAAAGGAATTTGATTAGGAAATCAAATCTAGTTATGTATTAAAAGCAGTATAAAAAATAAAATAAAATAAAAATAAAAGCAATATACTCCCTTCCCAAGTCAGACTTTTCCAGGAATTTAAGAATGTTTTAACATAAGGAAATTTATCAATGTATAAGCCACTACATCAAAATATTTGAAGGAGAAAAACCTATGAAAATATCACTAAGTGCAAAAAATAAATGGCATCTGATAAATTCAACAACATCTAAAGGATATATGAAATAATGCTACAAAAAATTAAGCATCAACTAGGGAAAAGACGTATGTGAAATATAGTTGTGAAATACAGAAGTAAATAGAGGGATAGATTGAAAATTCAATGCAGAGAATTGAATGTTGGCCTAGAGATCTTCAAGTTTTCAAATTGAACTGTTGGCATTACATTATAGAGAAGTCTGGTGGAGCACAAAAGCCCTACAAGGACTGGAGACCAATTGACTAGAATCCTGTACTAAAGTTAGCTTCAAAAAGATTTTAATGTGAATCCGTCACTTATCCATGGACTATCGGATATTTTTGGAGTCAGTTTTTTCCAGGCGTTAGTATCTTTTGTTTGAGGACTTTTTCGTAATGTTGATTTTTCTACTTTCAAAAGCAAAGCCCAACATTCTGATCTGACCAACACTATAGAACAAATGGACCTAACAAAAATATATAAAACGTTTCAGCTAACAGCAGAAGATTGTCATTGTTCTCAAGCACACACAGAACATTCTCCAGGATAGACCATATGTTAAGTCACAAAATAAGTCTTAAAAAATTTAATAAGGTCAAAATCATTCCAAGTATCTTTTCTGACCACAATGGGATGAAAGTAGAAATCACTAACACAAAATGGGACAATTCACAAATACGTGGAAACTAAACAACACATTCTTAAACAACCATTGGGTCAAAGAAGTTATTAAAAGGGAATTTAAAAAGTATCTCAAAAATAAAAGTATCTCAAGACAAAATAAAAAAATAACATACCAAAATTTGTGATGCAACAACAACAAAAAGCAGTACTAAGACGGAAATGGCTACATTAAAAAGAAAAAAGACTCAAATAAATAACCTAACTTTACATTGCATCTGTTTGTAGATGACATGGCATTATATGTAGAAAACCCTAAAGACTCCACCAAAAAAGCTGCTACAACTAATAAATTCAGTGAAGTTGAAGGATACAAAATCAACGTGCAAAAATCGGTCGCATTTCTATACACAAACAACAAGTTGTCCAAAAAAGAAATTTAAAAAACAATCCAGGGATGCCTGGGTGGCTCAGTAGGTTAAGCCACTGGCTTCGGCTTAGGTCATGATCCCAAGGTCCTGGGATTGAGTCCCACATCGGGCTCCTTGCTCGGCGGGGAGCCTGCTTCTCCCTCTGCCTTCTCTGTCTGCTGCTCCCTCTGCTTGTGCTCTCTCTCTCTTTGACAATAAATAAATAAAAATCTTTAAAAAATAAATAAATAAATAAATAAATAAATAAATAATAAATAAATAAACAATCCATTCGCAATAGCAACAAAAAGAATAAACTAATTAGGAATAAAGTTAACGAAAAAAGTGAAAGACTTGTACACTGAAAATTATAAAACATTGAAGAAGGAAATTAAAGGAGACACATAAATGTAAAGCCATCCCATTTTCATGGATTGAAATAATTAAAATTATTAAAATGTCCATACTAATCAAAGCAAGCTATGGATCTAGTGCAACTCCTTTCAAAATTCCAATGGCATTCTTTACAGAAATAGAAAAAAACAATCCTAAGATTCAT
This sequence comes from Potos flavus, assembly GCA_028534135.1. Classification (NCBI taxonomy): domain Eukaryota; kingdom Metazoa; phylum Chordata; class Mammalia; order Carnivora; family Procyonidae; genus Potos; species Potos flavus. The sequence goes on from CM052900.1 coordinate 51,341,494, forward strand.
AGTTCTGTTATAAATGTAAAATTTGTTATTCGAGATAAATAATTTCTGGAGATGTAATGTATAGCAATGTGGCTATAGTTAGTGATACTATATGATATACTTGAAATTTGCTAAGAAGGTAGATCTTAAGTGTTTTCACCAAAAAAAAAAGTGATTGTGAGATGATTGATATCTTAATTAGCTTGATTGTTCACAATGCAGTTATATCAAAATATCAAATCATACACTTTAAATATAAAAAATATTGTCAATTATACTTCAATAAAATTGAATGGGGAATGCCAAGCCTAGTAAGAGAATGTAAAAATTGTAGATTGACCCTCTTTGATAAAAACTGCTTAAGGAATATACAACCTGCTTGGCCAACTCACTTTCTGAAAATCTTGCCAAGTGCTCATGGTTATACCCAGAGTGTTTAATACATTTCATTAAAGGGGATTTTCTTTCTCTTTCTTTCTTTTCTTTCTTTCTTTCTTTCTTTCTTTCTTTCTTTCTTTCTTTCTTTCTTTCTTTCTTTCTTTCTTTCTTTCTTTCTTTCTTTCTTTCCTTCCTTCCTTCCTTCCTTCCTTCCTTCCTTCCTTCCTTCCTTCCTTCCTTCTTTCTTTTTCTTTCTTTCAAGATTGATTGACTGATTGATTTGACACAGCGAGAGAGCACAAGCATGAGGAACAGCAGGCAGAGGGAGAGGGATAAGCAGCTCCCTGCACAGGGAACCTGATGTGGGGTTTGATCATAGGGTCCTGGGACCATGACCTGAGCTGAAGGCAGACTCCCAACAGACTGAGTCACTCAGACACCCCATTAAAGGGAATTTCTGATGCATTTCAAGTCTCATCTAACCTATATAATGTGAAACAGTTTTTTTTAAATTATTGTTAGTAATTAATAGAAGAGAGAACGCATATCCTGACATTTTTTTACCCTAAAGCAGAGACTTAACAATAGGATTAAATATAATTGGCTGTATTTTAGAATGCTTATAATATATTAAAATACTAATGAAAAAGATAAGCAAGTAAGCCCTGTATACCAATGGTAAATCCTGTTAGAATAAAAAGAATGAAAAGATCATGAGAGTTTCCTGGCAGAAATTTTTTTCCCCCATAAAAAAGGGCAGGGGAGACAGGAAAGATTTTGTTTTTCTCTCTCTCCTTTTTTCTTTTTTTGTTTGTTTGTTTGTTGGGTGTTGTTTTTGTTGCTTGATTGCCTTGGTAGAATCCTGAGATGAAGGAGATTGGCAGGCATCCTGGTGCAGAGGGGTGAGAGGAGCCCAAAAGAATCCTCCACATGTTTTAGTCTACAGAGGGACTTGTGTGTTGGAACTGGCTGGCTTCCCAAATCCCCTGGAACTAGCTGGATGCTGTGAAGTTGCCAGCATGATGTTTGATAACCAGGACCAGTCTGCATAAGACTTGGCATATAATTCAATTCGTTGCCAAGCTGATTTTGACTGTGATTCTCATGCTTATTAAAATATACTTTCTCTGATCTGAGTTACTGTGCCAAGAAAGACTTGCTCACTTCCTCTTTCCAAATGTGTGATAGAGCTTCAGCATCATAAGGTGTCAAAGGAGCTCTGTGTTTGTTTGTTTGGTGTGGCATTAATTAGAAAACTGGATAGTATTGTCATCCTCTCTAGTTCCTATTCCTAAGTAGCTGAGATTGTAGGTAGCTGGAGATGATCAGTAGAGTCATAGTTCCAGAAGGATTTATCTGTTCTCTTTCTGTCTCTGTGTTAAACTGTAGATGAGCCATCATTATAATGAATACCTTGAAAATCCTTCATAGACAACTGAAAAACTGTGGTTACCCTTACTATCTAACCCATGCCCACCTCTGCTTTCTTTTTCTTACCGTGATAGCCAAGGTTCTTTACATTTGCTAACATTTAGCATTTGCTAACTCCATTTCCTGACATTCCAGTCATTCCAGAAATTTAGAGTTTCTAGCTGTAATTACCAGTAGTAATTATAAATTACCAATTTTACCAATTGTAATTTTGTAATACAATTTACAAATTGTAACTTTACCAATTGTAAATTCTAGGGACACTTTTCAGTCCTTGACTTACTTGACTACATTGCTGTATGACCTTGAGGATCACTGGCATCATGATGAAGTAAAATTATTCAGACTTTGAAATGTGGCAGGACTAGTTTTGAATTGCAGGTGTCTTAATTCTAGGGTGGACCTGGAGCAAGATTTTACTTTTGGGGGGTAGCTTAGTTTTCTTGACTCCAAGATGAGTATAATACAACGGTAACTAACCGTGGGGGTTATAACAGTGTGCACATGTTTAGCGAGTTACTGGCATGTGCTAGCTCTGCAGTACTGCTTATTCCCTTCTTGGAGCCTTGTCACATATTTTATCAGGTCTTCTACTTTTCTGTTGATTCCTTGTCTGTATTAAGTCATGGTGTTGCCCTAGGCTTCTATGTTCAGCCTCTGTTCTTCTCATTATACACTCACCCGAAATGTTCTCTACTACTCTCATGCTTTAACCACCACCTATTTCTAAGAATTTTGTAAAGTATATTTTCAGCTCACATCTTATCCCCAAGATTCAGATAACTGAAAGTCTCCACTTGAGTATCCCATAGGCATCTTTAATTTAGAGCATCATCTTCCCCGAAACCTGTTCCTCTTCTTTATTCTTAGTCTCTTTGGACACTACCACTATCTACGCTGTGACCTAAAGGTAGGAATTTGTGAATTATTGACATCGCTTCTCCTCAGCTCTACCATTATATAAATCCTTTAGTTGCAACAATTTACCTCTCCAATATTTTTCACATCTTTCCCTTTGCTTTCAAAGTTTATCTTTTTTTTTAAGTTCTTATGACTCAAGTGGACCACAATTATAGTCTCATAAGAGGTGTGTCAACCCCTTATTTATCTCTCTTAATTCTATCCTTCACAGCTTGATCTATTTAAAATAGATTGTAATGTTTTCTTCTCTTCAATGTTGTCAATGGTTTACTGTACATTGATGAAGATGCCATGTTATTTCTGGCTTCCATCCCTTTGCAAATGCTACTTTATTTGTCTTTCTTAGTTTACTTGAAGGACTTCCATTCATTCTTCAATATTTAGTTCTAACATCACCTGCGTTAAGCAGTTGCTGACCATCATTCTTCCTATCCTCTCTTTCCCCCCAAAATTTTCCTACCTCCCTAGCAGCCTTCAAATAAATCTATCACATTATGTGTTCCGCTTGCCTCATAGATCATGAGCTCTATGAGGGCGGGGAACATCCCTCATTTATCTGGGTTCTCAGCATGTGGCAAAATCTGGCCCACACAAGGGATTATATTTGTTGACATGAATTGAACTAAGCCCCATCTATCCAATAAGTTCTATGTTAAGAATCATTTCACAAAGCCATTAGGAAGATGATACTAAATAGTCTGATTTAGAATGAAAATTTCTGTTTACAGTTATTTTTTGAATCCTTATATCAGATTATCATGAAATAGAGGAAGGTTACATATCTTCCTTTTAAAAAATTTTTATTCTTGGCTTCTCATTAACATTCACTTATGTTGGCACAAGCAAGGAATTTCTTCCTTCATATTCATTCTGTAGCTCCCTAGCATTCGAATTATGTTGATACCATCCTATTTTTTTTCTAAATTTACTTAGGAATTGGATTGTAACCAATGGAGAAAAACAGTCTTCCCTACTGAAATCTGAACCAATGGTATGAAGCTTAGTGACTTTGGGTCAACCATTCTGCTTGTTAGAATAAAAAACTCAAATCGGCAATTGTAAACTCATGGACCACAAATACTGTTTGTTCTAAGCAATGCTGGTCCATACCCTGTTTAAAAAATTATCTGTAGTTATAACATTTATTTATTTTAAAGATTTTATTTATTTGACAAAGAGAGGGAGTGAGAGCACAAGCAGGGGGAGTGGCAGGCAGAGAGAGAAAGAGAAGCAGACTCCCCGTTGAGCAGGGAGCCTGATGTGGGACTCCATCCCACAACCCCGGGATCATGACCTGAGCTTAAGATAGACGCTTAGCCCATGGAGCCATCCAGGCAGTTTGACCTAATTGAGAGAATTAGCATCACTGAAAAATCGAGGCATCTTTCTAAGCAGTGTGAAAGTAATACAGTTAAGCATATTTTTTATTGCAAAACCAAAACAAGTAGAAGTGTACTTCATAGCCATCTAAATGGTGAAAAGTCGAGGATGATTTTCAAAGCATTGAATGGGAATTTATCCACTTGATCTCTATTAGTGTTAATGAAAACCACACTGCTCAGTACTTTGAATATTCCTCATAGGTGTTTCTCTATAAATATTTATGCAATCAGAAGTAAAATGCACAGCTAAGTATAACCTGGATAGATATTATTCAGTTATAGCAGAGTTTCAAAATTTTCTAAATTCCAGCTCAACTATAGTCACTTAGAAGCATTTCTTTTTAAGTGGAGGAAAATTGAGGAAAAGTTATAGTGCTACATTTTGAAGAGACTGGATTAAGAGTAAAGCTGTTGGGTTAAGTTTCACTTCTGACGCTATCACTTTCTTAGCCTCCCTGAACCTCAGTTTCCTCATCCATAGAACAGTTATATTCCCCGGTCTTTCTAATCTCAGGATTGTTGTAGGATGTCAGTGAGACTATATGGGGAAAAATGCTGTATAAATTTTTAAAAAGCATATATAAATTCAGATTTTGCTATTTAATCAGTACCTATTTTAACAGGTGTAATGTTTTTCCTGCTTATTTTCTTAGCTCTTGTCTTCCTCTGTACCTAAATTTTTCCTGTTTCCTATGATGGCTAGCATGAGATCCACCCTTATTCTTTTAGGGTTGGAGGGGGTTCTGTCATACTGAGGCCTGGCCTCATCCATTTGACTACTTGCCTGTCGCCTAGATGCTCCTGAATATGTTTCTCATCACTCACTTTAGTTAAATAATTCTTAATTTACTTCTATATTAGAAATCATGTGCTGGGGCACGTGGGTGGCTCAGTCAATTAAGTGTCTGCCTTCAGCTCAGGTCATGATCCCAGGGTTGGGCTCCCTGATCGGCGTGGAGTCCGCTTCTCCCTCTCCCTCAGCTCCTCCCCCCACTCATGCTCTCTCTCTCTCTCTCTCTCTCAAATAAATAAATAAAATCATTTTTTAAAAAATCAAGTGCTAACATTACATCTAGAAAGCTATTAGCTTCATTCTTCAGTTACTAAGTTAGAAAGATCTTTTGCATTGTATTTTAATATTTTAAATCTATGAGGGTCTATTTGCCACAGTTTGGTATAGAGGTATATAGTGCCTACTTAAAAATTACTGCATCAGTGAGCATGTCATTCTGAGGACTATTAATGATCAGATCAAAGTGCCTTGACGCTCAAAACTTGGATTCAAGAGTAAGTTGCATTTCTCCCTCCAGGAGAATTGCCATTGCCTTAGAGAAGGATTCAGTGCTGATTCTGCCCTTCACCTTTCTAAGACACAAAAGCACTGTGTAAAGAATGATACTAGTGGGAAAAGATGGATGCTGGTGTTTTTATTGATGTCACATCTTTATTCATCAGCAGACACCAAGCAAAGATGACTATGCAAGGACCTTGAGGAGGTAAATGCAGAACATAGTTGCTGCTTTCAGGAAGCTTGTATTCTAGGAGAGGAGATAAGTTATCTGCCAGAACAGCAGAGTGAAATATTCCTGACCTAGATATTTGTGGGAACAAATGAAATGCCGGGGAAGGGCCCCAACCTGGCTTTGGTCAGGGAAGAAAACCCACAGTAGGTCCCACCTGAAGTCAGTCCTAAAAGATGAGAAATCCCACCTTGAATGGGCAGTGGGATCTGAGGGAGGATAAGTCAGCCACACTCTGGATCTTACAATGCTTAGAAAAGAAGAAATCTACATGGAAAGGTTAAGCTCTTTAAATAAACGTTCCTAAAAATGTTTTGATGGGGAACAGACACACCAATTTTGAAATATATGCAGGCTGATAATGTAAGCAACATGAAAAGAACCAATTACCATGTCAGATAGTGTATCATCAGCGTTCTAAGTTTGTCTCTTAGCGAGATTGGGAAATTGGATGCAACTCTTAAAGATCTAGAGATTGTGAATGTGGAAAACCCTTAAAATTGTACTTGCTATCTCTGAGATGCGGTGAATTTTTTAAATGGAAGTATAATTAACATACAATGTTATATTAGTTTCAGGTGTACAATATCGTGATTCGACATTATAAATTGCAGCTTTAAAGAATTAAAAAGAATCTTTGTAGCATAAAATAATACTGTGTGCTAAAACACATGCGAAGTGAATATAAAATTAAATTTAATATATTTAAAATTTAAGGTGGATACTTTACCTCTGATATAACTTTAACAGTTGGGATAGTTGGGATACTTGATCTTTTTAATTTAATTTATGTCTGTTGAGGTAGGGAATCTTGAAATATTTTTTTATGTAACAAATTTGTGTATATTTTAGCAACTTGAAATGCAAAGTAATTCAATATTCTACATAGTAATTTGTTACCACTGTATAAGTACTACTTCAATTCAATATAATGTAATTTTAATTATGAAAATTAAGCTTTTATCTACTTTCATCTGGTTTTGATTTCTTCATTTTTATTATAAGATCCCTTCATAAATATTATGTAATTCATCTGTGTTTCTACTAAGATGTCTAGTTTTACTCTAACAAATGGAAGATCAGATGGTAGTCTTAATATATGCATTCTGTTTCTTCTCATCTTGAATGTCATTGGTAAAAATAAGGATGGTTGTGATGTATAATGAAAATGCAGATTCATGACATGATTAGCTTGATGTAAAACAAATTTTAAAGCGCCCCAGGCTTTAAAGGCATTACTCTGGATCTGTGCCCATGTTGTGTATACAAAGTGCTTTTTATATTATAAGAGCCTAGAATCAACCTGTTAACTAAAATACCACTAAATCCCCAAGTGACACATGGAAGGAGACAGTTATAAATGGTGTCTGCACACCAAAGCACGTGCAGTGGGGGCCGTGTGTGCGTGTACAAGTGTGAGTCTATGTGTGTGTGTGTGGGGGGGTTGTTGGGGTATCTTTGCATTCTTCAAAGAGAACCAGAATGGAGGAAATATTCAGAGCAATTTTACAACCAAAGTGTTCATATGTGTCTGCACAGTTGGTACGCACAAGCGTAGAACCTTGGCCCTAGAGATGATACCATAAGATTAAATTTAATAAAAGATCTTTACCTTAGCCCTGATAAATATGAATTCCATTTTTTTGCTGTCTCTCAAAAAATCCAAACCTTGTCAACCCAGTTGCTCCTAAGTCATCGTTCGGGTGTGCCTCGTCCCAGGCCTCAACCTGACCCTTTCTCTTCCCTCTTTCTCCTACATTTTGTACCCAACTCCCAGGCAAGTGTACAATAGCACAAGAAGTTGAGGGAAGTTTCATCTCACATTGGCATGGAGAAGATTGAGCAGTCTTGTAGACTGGGGGAAAGTAGGGTTGATGGGTTAATGCACAGACAACTCTTTCCTTCTGTTTTTGTTCCTGCTGAAATTTATCTGAAGGCATACTATGGACCTAATTTGCTTTCTTTTACTTTGGTATCTAACTGAAAGTTTCAAAGACATTTCCAATGGCAGGGACAACATGAGTAAGGGTGTCTTGAGGAAAAGCACCTGTGTCCAAGGAAACTACAGGTAGTTTAGGGCTAGAGCATAAAGGGCAACAGATGATCCTGGGGGGCAAACTGGAAAGGTGGATGACATCTAGGGCACGGAGAGCTTCGCAGGCTGTTCTATGGGTTTGATCTTTAATCTTTGATAATGGAGTGTTGTTAGCTGGTAAAAAACTTGAAACCTTGCAGGAAATTATCCGAATCCTTGCGTATGAAGTTCATGCTGGCTGCAGGGTGAATTGAAGAGAACCATCCTCTGAGAGGCTGTCTGAGCTGGGCAGTAGAATGAGGGCAAGACACAAGGAGACTGAGGTGGCCGAGTAGAGGTGGCCTGAGCTGGACTTGGCATTGGATTTGAATATGGAGAAGGAGGAGTCAAAAACCCTTTACATTTCCAGCGTGGGTTACTTGTTGCACGCCCAAATAGAGAAATAGAGAAGTTTTCAGGCTAAGAAAATGAGTTTACCTTGGTACATATTGCTTTTGGAATGTTTATGGGAAAGTTAGCTGGTTACACAAAAAAGGGGTAGGCTTGTGAGAAAAGGATGATCAGGGTGATGTCGAGCTGAATTCTGATAGATGGTAGGGGCTAGAAATCCCAGGCACAGGGAACAACACAGAGGTGTGAACCTGAAGTTCAGGTTTGGTACCTACTCATGTCTCAGAAAGGCTAGAAGGAAGCAGGTGGATGCAGCAAGTGAGGACCCCAGGCTGTACAAGGCGGCTTGTGCCTGACCATCCAGGGCTGCTCTGATAAGCCGGTAAGTTTGAACTTCACCTTAAAATCTATGAAGAATTTTGCAATGAGACATATGATGAAGGGTATATTTTATGAAGACAGTCTGGCAGGGTGGGCAGTACTGTGGGTAGATTGAGTTTGGAGCTTAGAAGATGCCATCTGCTAGGGGCAGTGCTATTACAGTTTATGCATGACTCAGACGTGAATTCAAAGTTGATTTTATGTTCCATAACCGATTGCATCCTGCTTTTAAGCACACAGTAGCAAAACAAAAACTAACAACCACAGCAACAAAGATCCTTAAATGTGTCTATTTCAACATCACAAACCTCTTAGGTAAACAAGTGGTCCTTCCAGATCCTTTCAGCCCCAATAGATAGTTTGGATTCTCTGGCACCTCTTTGCTTCTCCTTGGGGTGATCTGCGCCTGGGGGTGCATTCATGCCATCCTGCCCTCGGGGAAGTTGTAGCTATTACATCTCTCATACACATGCTGTGGTGGGTGTTGTCTATAGCCCATGCAGAGATGTCCTTGTCCACTTAATCGCCGTGAACCCTGCCTGGTAGAGGGCCCAGGCATAGCTGGCCCTGTGTGGTCTAGTCTGGCATTATGCTGGTTCCTTCTCTTCAAGTCTTTGGTCCCCACAGTGGCCTCCAGGCTCAGTGACCCATCTGTGACCTCCTCATTGTCACAAAAGCCTCTACTTAGCTCATCAGGTTTCTTAGCACTTTCATGTCCCCATTGGAGACACAGGCATTCTTGGCTGCCTTCTGTGTGCCATACTGGGGTGGCTTCTCATGCCTGAGGAAGGCTTTTGTATATAAAAAGGCATTTATATAGTCCCTTGTGTTTTAATATGGTGGTTTATCCCAAAGCTTACAGACCTTATTTTACTTTTAAATCTGGTTATTTGTCACAAAATAAGAAAAATTACTTTCACTTATTTGTTTGGTTTAATTAACTCACAGATTTACCCAATTGAAACTTCTTTAAACTTTAAGTGCACTTAATCAAATTCCCTTAGCCATTTCAATTATGGTCTCTGGTCTATGATTTTAGGATGTGGTAAAGGTTTCCAAAATCCAAAAGTTGACAAAGAATATACAGAGCAGCCTAATGATTATAAAAGACATTATCTCACCAGCCTTCAAACTTTAAAGTATTGATAGTAAAAATTTGTAGTTTCTTCATTCATTTCTTAACATTTTATATTTTCATTGCAAAATGTAACCACTACACACATCATTATTTTTTTAAATGGATTTTTGTAAATTCCTAGAATTATGATAATCTTACCAGATCCTAAAGGAATGCCAGGCAAGGTTACTGGTTCTTGGTTATTGACCATTTGATAATTTTAGCTGAGGCATGGGACCTAGTTCCACATTCTAAAATTCAAGCCTGAGCCCATGATTTAGGCATGGTTCCCCTTCTTGGAGCTTTTTAAGTCTGATAAGACTTAATTAACTGCATAAATTTCCATTTCCATTTCCATTTCTAACAACCAGTGCCCAGAACTGGAAGGCTTTTCTCTTTCCCTTCTTATCCTAAGGCGACATCGTATCTTCCATCCTCCCTAGCCTCAAAGTAATCTTAATGGGAGAAAGACTTTGGGGCGATGGAGGAAGACATAATTTCTGAGAAGGGAAAATTTATCAGGGCCTTTTTCCAGTTTCTAAAAATAGCTTAGTGTTATCAGAGACAGTGCTTGCGTTATCACTGCACTTAGACATACTAATTGAAGCATGGAAGAGAATGAGGTCACACAGGAGAAAATGCCTGAGAGAACATGGAGTTTAAGAGGAACTGGAGTCAGTAGAGAAAGACTAGCCCTCAAAAGAGATCCAAGATGAAAGAATGAGACAAATGAGGGGGAAAGCACCAAAAGAGAGTCATGGGGCAAGACCTCAGGGAGAACAGTTCAAGGAGGAAATGTGAAGCAATATGAGATGCTATAATCAGGACTAAATTAAGGTGCAACATTCATCATGTAAAAGGAAAATTATTTCATGATTCTACTTGTAAGCGATGCCTAGAAAAGTCTAACTCATAGAAACAGAAAGTGGAATGGTGGTTGTCAGGGCCTGGGGGAAGGGAGAAATGGAGAATCAATGTTTCATGGGTACAGTTTCAGTTTGGGAAAATGAAAATATTCTGGAGATGGTTGGTGGTAATGGTTGTACAACACTGTTAATGTACTTAATGCCACTGAATTGTACACCTGAAAATAGTGAAAATCACAAATTTTATGTATATTTTACCATTTTTAAAAAGATGCTACAATTGAGACAATTAAGATAAAGACAAAAATGTGTGCATTACTTTTGGCAATATGCATATGATTGGTAACCTTGGCAAGAGGAACTTCAGTGCAGTGATGGGTATTTATTGCTATATTACAGACCATCCCATTATTTCATTTGCTTTTGATACTGTGGACTGATTAGGTGCAAATTGGTGGCCCTTCTGTTGGTACTGCTTGAAATCTCTCTCAATTGCTGTTAAAATATCAACAGCATTTTTCACAGAACTAGAACAAATAGTCCTAAAATTGGTATGGAACCACAAAAGACCTTGAATAGCCAAAGCAATCTCGAAAAAGAACAAAACTGGTTTTACAGCAATCTGAGATTTCAAGATGTACTACAAAGGTGTAGTAATCAAAATAGTATGGTAATGGCACAAAACCAGACACAGAAATCAATGGAACAGAAAAGAGAGCCCATAAAAACCCCACAATTATATGGTTACTTAATCTATGACAAAAGAGGCAAGAATATGCAGTGAAGAAAAGATAGCCTCTTCCACAAATGGTGTTGGGAAAACTCGACAGCTACATGCAAAAAATGAAACTGGACTACTTTTTTACACTATACACAAAAATAAACTCAAGGTGGTTGAAGGACCTAAACATGAGACCTGAAACCGTAAAAATTCGAGAAGAGAACACAGGCAGTAATTTCTCTGACATTGGCCATAGCAACATTTTTCTAGATATGTCTCTTCAGGCAAAGGAAACAAAAGCCAGAATAAATGATGTGTCTACATCAAAATAAAAAGCTTCTGCTCAGCAAAAGAAACTATCAACAAAACTCTAAGACAACCTACCAAATGGGAGAAGATATTCGCAAATGACATTCTGATAAAGGGATTATATCCAAAATATATAAAGAACTTATACAACTCGATACCCAAAAAGCAAATAATCCCATTTAAAAATGGGCATAAGACATGAACAGACAATTCTCCAAAGAAGACATACAGAGGGCCAACAGACATATGAAAAGATGCTCAACATCACTCATCATCAGGGAAATGCAAGTCAAAACTACAATGCTATATCACCTCACACCTGTCAAAATAGCTAAAATAAAAAACAAAAAAAATAAGTGTTGACAAGGATGAGGAGAAAAAGAACCTTCATGCACTGTTGATAGAAATGCAAACTGGTGTGGCCACTGGGGAAAACAGTATGGAGGTTCCTCAAAAAATTAGAAGTGGCGTTACCATATGATCTACTAATTCCACTACTGGCTATTTACCTAAAGAATATAAAAACACTAATTCAAAATGATATAGGCACTGCTATGTTTACTGCAGCATTATTTACAATAGCTGAGTTATGGAAGAAGCCCACATGTTCATTGGTAGATGAATGAATAAAGAAGATGTAGTATTTTTATATATGCACAATGGAATATTACCTAACCATAGAAATAAATCTGGCCATTTGCAACGATATGGGTGGATCTAGAATGCATAATGCTAAGTGAAAGGAGTCAATCAGAGAAAGAAAAATATGATTTCACTCATGTGAAATTTAAGAAACAAAACAAATGAGCAAAGGGAAAAAGAGATAAACCAAAAATAGACTTATCTATAGAGAACAAACTGATGGTTACCAGAGGGTTGGGAGATTGGTGAAATAGGCAAAGAGGACTAAGAGTACATTTATTAAAAAAAAAAAAAAAAAGTGGCTGGAGCTAGAATATCCAAGATGGTTTTGGTAAGATAATTGGTAGACTGGTACTTCTTGTCTGCCACATAGTTAGCTTGGACTTGCTTAATGGTGGCTAGGTCTAAAGAGTAAGCATTCCTAGAGGATAAGCCCCAAGGTGCAAGTGTAATTCTCTCCTTGCATCATCCTTGCTCATGTTCCATTTGCCAAAAACAGAATTAGTCTTTTTGAGAGGCATGGTTCAATGGGAACCACCAAAGTAACAGCCTACGATGTTGAGATAGAAGCCAGCAGCAGATGAGAGGTAGGCTGAAAAGAAAAAAGGAGTAAAGACATTTATATCAGGCTGCAGAGTATGCAGAAACATGAACAAATGTACAGTGACAGGACTGAGCATAGCATACTGGGGTGACAAAGGAGGCTGGTGAGGCGTAAGTGAGTGGGGGAGGGGATGTGTTAGATAGTTTGACTAGATAGTAACGAAAAGACTTTTAGTTCACTTTCAATTATTTAGATTGTAATTATTCAGGCTCTTTGTGTTTATGTCATGTTATTGTATGAGCAAGAAAGCAGAAAGAAGAAATGAATGGAGATGAAAGTCAAATCAGTGGTGTTTATTGTTTATGTGGAGAGACTGGAGTCATCTTTAATTTCTTTCTTTGCCTCAAACCCACATCCAATCTGCCAGTCCTGTTGGGTCTAATTCAAAAATATGCCCTAAATCTGACTACATGTCATCATCTCCCCAGATAAAACCCTAGTCTAGATTACCCCCACTCCCTACCTAGACTGCTGCTCAGCCCCATTTGCCTCCCTGCCGCTATTCTTGCTTTCCTGTTGTCTGTCCTCCACATGGCAGCCAGAGGGATCTTTCTGAAATGTAAATCAGACAGCATCACTGTTCTGATCAAAAATAAATTATAAAATAAAATTACACAAACCAAACAAAAAGGATCGCTAGTAACTTTATATTATACTAAGAATAAAATCTCAGCTCTTTCACTGGCTTACAGTACCCCACGCTCCACACCCAGTCTGGGTCCTGTTCTTTCCTTCTTGTCCACTATCCTCCACAATTCTTTCATTCTTCCCTCCTACTTGCCAAGCTTGTTCCCTTTGAATTTGCTGTTCCTTTTCAGTGGATGTCATCCCCTCCACCTCAAATTTTTACAAGTCAATCACCTCTTTTTCTTTTTGAGTTTTAAGATTCATTTTATTTCATTTAATTTTTATTCAAGTATAATTAACACACAATGTTATGTTAGTTTCAGGTGTACAATATAATGATTCAACAATTCTATACATTGCTATCAGTGCTCATTAGGTAAAGTGTACTCTTAATCCCTTTTATCTATTTCACCCATCCCCCTTACTGGCAACCACTAGTTTGTTCTTTATATTTAAGAGTTGGGTTTGTCTCTTTTTACTTTGCTTGTTCCTGCTCTTAAATTCCACATATGAGTGAAATTATATGGTATTTGTTGTTCTCTGATGACTTATTTCACTTAGTATTATACCCTCTAGTGTCATCCGTGTTGTTGCAGATGGCAAGATTTCATTCTTTTACAGTTGAGGAATACTATATATATAGATATAGATATGAATATCTATGTATGTACAGATGAATGGATAAAGAAGATGTGAGATATATATATGATGCATCTATCAGTGGGCACATAGGCTGCTTCCATAATTTGCCTCCTGTAAATAAAGCTGCAGTAAACATAGGGGTGGATGTATATTTTTGAATTAGTGTTTTTGTTTTGTTTTCTTTGGGTAAATACTCAGTAGTGGAATTACTGGATCAAGGTAATTCTATTTTTAATTTTTCGAAGAACCTCCATACTGTTTTCCACAGCGGCTGTACCAGTTTGCATTCCCACCAACAGTGCATGAGGGTTCCCCTTTCTCCACATCCTTGCCAACACTTGTTTCCTATGTTTTTTAGTTTAGCCATTCTGACAGGTGTGAGGTGACATCTCATCGTGATTTTGATTTGCATTTCCCTGGTGATTAGTGATGTTGAGCATCTTTTCATATGTTTGTTAGCAACCTGTATGTCTTCTTTGGAAAAATCTATTTAGGTCCCCTGCCCATTTTTAAATTTTTTTGTGTGTGTGTGTTCAGTTGTATAACTTCTTTATATATTTTGGATATTAACCCCTTGTCAGATATATCATTTGCAAATGCTTTCTCCTATTTAGTAAGTTGCTTTTTTGTTTTGTTGATGGTTTTCTTCACTGTGCAGAAGCTCTTTATTTTAATGTAGTCCCAATAGTTTATTTTTGTGCTTATTTTCCTTTCCTGAGGAGACATATCTAGAAAAATATTGCTATAGCCAATGCCGGAGAAATTACTACTTGCACTCTCTTCTAGAATTTTTATGGTTTCAGGTCTCACATATAGGTCCTTAATCCATTTTGAGTTTATTTTTGTGTACAGTGTAACAAAGTGGTCCAGTTTCATTCTTTTTCACGCAGCTATCCAATTTTCCCAACATTATTTGCTGAAGGGACTGTCTATTCTCCATTGTATATTCTTGCCTCCTTTGCTATAGATTAATTGGTTATATAATAATGGGTTTCTTTCTGTGTTCTCTGTTCTGTTCCATTGATCTATGTGTCTATTCTTGTGCCAGTACCATACCATTTTAATTAGTACAGCTTTGTAGTATAACTTGAAATCAGGAATTGAGATTTCTGATTCAGGGTCCTACAAATTTTAGGATTATTTTTTCTAGTTCTGTGAAAAATGCCGTTGGTATTTTCATAGGGATTGCATTAACTCTGTAGGTTGCTTTAAGTAGAATGGACATTTTAACAATATTTGTTCCCTTAATTCATGAGCATGGAATATTTTTCTATTTGTTTCTGTTATCGTCTACTTTTTTCATCAATGTTTTATAGTTTTTGGAATACAGGTGTTTTATCTTCTTGGTTAAGTTCATTCCTAGGTATTTGATTATTTTTGGTGCAATTGTAAATAGGATTGTTTTCTTAATTTCTCTTTCTGCTACTTCGTTATTAGTATTTAGAAATACAACAGGCTTGTGTGTATTAACTTTGTATCCTGTGACTTTACTGAATTCATTTATCAGTTCTAGTAGTTTTTTGGTGGAGTCTTTAGGATTTTCTATATCCTCTGTATCGCATCCTCTGCAAAAGTGAACATTTTACTCTTCTTTACCAATTTGGATGTCTTTTATTACTTTTTCTTTTCTGATGACTGTAGTTAGGACTTCCAGTACTATGTTGAATAAAAGTGGTGAGAGTGAACATCCTTCTCTTGTTCCTGATCTTAAAGGAAAAGCTCTCGGTTTTTCACCATTGAGTATGATGTTGTTAGCTGTGGGGTTTTCATACATAGCCTTTATTATGTTGAGGTATGTTCCCTCTGAACCTAGTTTGTTGAGAGTTTTTATCATGAATGGATGTCGTATTTTGTCAAATGCTTTTTCTGCATGTATTAAGGTGATCATATATTTTTTATCCATTCTGTTGTTAATGTGATGTATCACATTGATTGATTTGTGAATATTGAACCAAACTTGCATCCCAGGAATGAACCCCACTTGATGATGGTGAATGATTTTTTTAATGTATTGTTAAATTTGGTTTGCTAATATTTTGTTGAGGATTTTTGTGTCTATGTTCATCAGAGATACTGCCTGGAATTCGCTTTTTTTTTGTAGTGTCTTTATCTGGTTTTGGTATCAGAATAGTGCTGGTGTCGTGGAATGAATTTGAGAGCTCTCCTTCTATTTCTATTTTTTGGGATAGCTTGAGAAGAATAAGTATTAACTCTTTTTTAAATTTTTGGTAGAATTGATCTGTGAAGCCATCTGGCCCTGAACTTTTGTTCATTGGGAGTTTTTTTTATTACTAATTCAATTTCATCACTGGTAATTGGTCTGATCAAATTTTCTAGTTCTTCCTTATTCAGTTTTGGAAGGTTATGTTTCTAGGAACTTATCCATATTTTCTAGCTGTCCAATTTGTTGGCATATAATTTTTCATAACATTCTCTTATAAACATTTGTATTTCTGTGGTGTTGGTTTTTATTTCCTTTTCATTTCTGATTTTATTTTTTTTGAGTCCTCTCTCTCTTTTTGGAGGGGTAAGTCTGGTTACAGTTTTATCAATTTTGTTTATCTTTTCAAAGAACTAGCTCCTTGTTTCATTTATGTGTTCTATTGGGTTTTTTTAGTCTCTATTTTTGTCCTAATCTTTATTATTTCCATTCTTCTACTGGCTTTGTTCTTCTCTTACTAGCTCTTTTAGTCTACCACCTTTTCATTATCTATGCCTCAACTCAAGTGACACCTCCTCAAAGAGGCTTTCCTTGACAAGTAAATACAGCACCCACTCCTTTCCCCATATCCCTCTCTACCAAATTTTACCTGAAATATTTTTTAGTACTTGCCAACAAGTAATATATAAACACACTCAGGATCAAGAAAACGTCTGTTGTTTTTTTTTTAATTTTTATTTTAATCAAAGTTATACGCACGTAAATTTGAAAGTCAAACAATTCCACAAAAATTATTGTGGAAAGGAGAGTCTCCTACCTAACTTTAATCTTTCTTTGCCTTTCCCAGATAAAAACACTTCTAACTTTTCAGCTGAATCTTGCTATATTTTTCCTTGTTGATTTTTTATTCATTTTTAGGCGTTACTTATTAATTTACCACTATGGGAGATAAATATTTGTTCCTCTTTCATCTCACTCCACCCCAACAAATACACGCAAAAACTTTGTCAGTCCTGCCATCCTTCCAATATGAGTATTTCTTGATTTGGGGCGTTTGTATCACTCCATCTATATGTATGCTCTTTACAGCAGCTGCATGTAGTATTCTATAATTTCTTTTAATAATTCAATTTCATACTCTCCCCTATGGACTCTTCTTTCCATGTGTTCAGATGTATCAACTATTCTATCAATCTTTTCTTTTTTTTTTTAAAGATTTTATTGTTTATTTGACAGAGGGAGAGAGATCACAAGTAGGCAGAGAGGTAGGCAGAGAGAAAGGAGGAAGCAGACTCCCCACTGAGCAGAGAGCCTGATACTGGGCTCTATCCTAGGACTCTGAGATAATGACCTGAGCCGAAGGCAGAGGCTTTAACCCACTGAGCCACTCAGGTGCCCCTCTATCAATCTTTTCATTTTGAAAACTTTTCTGGTGCTTTCTGACCTCCTCTGGTTTGGACAGCCTTGCCTGGTACAGAGCTATCATACTAGAAATTCTCTTTATTATGAACACTAGTGATTAGATTCTTCTCTTTCCTGTTTGGTTGAATTATTTCATAAAGGAGTTTTGCTCTCAAGTTTCTATAGAACATATCTTCTGTTAGCTCCCTGAAAAAAGATACTTTGGAAATAAACTTTTCAAACCTGGCATGTCTGCAAAAATCCTCAACTTGATTTAAATATCTTAAATTTTTCTACTTGTAGTTTTTTAAGATATAAAATTCTAAGTTGAGAATTTTTTTTTCCTTAAGAAATTTGAAACCATTGTTCTATTACCTTCTAGAAATACAGGTTTCAATTAAGAAGTCAGAAGTTGTGTGATCTGTTTTGTCTGTGATATGTTTTTTTCTCTTTGGATACTTGTAGGGGCTACCCTTATCCCAAGGGTTTTGAAATATCCCAACAATGTCCATTGCCCTTTAAAAAAAAAAAAAAAAAGACTATTTTGTTGAGTATTCATTGAGCTCTTTCAGTCTGAAAACTAATGTCCTATGAAACATTTTAGAATTATTTATTTAAATTTTACCCTTCATTTTCTCTGCTTTCCTTCTGGAACACCAGTTATTTGGATGTTGGACCACCATATTTGCTTATATTTCTTCATTTTCTTATCATATTTTCTGTTCTTCTCTCATATTTTCTATGTCTTTTGCTCTATTCTCTGTAAAACTTCCTCAATTTTATTTTTTCAAACCTTATTGAATTTCTGCTATTCTGCCTTTTATTTCTAAGGGCTCTTTTTGGTTGTTAGATGTTTCTCTTTTTTAAAAAAAAATCATTATTGTTACTTTCCTATCTTTTTTACTATCTTCTTTCTCTGTGGATATTAATGAGAGTTTTTGTTTTTGTTTTTCTAGCTTTTGCCTGATCTCTGTTTCCTCAAATTGCTTTTCTCTGTTCATTTTGTTTCTACATTTCTTGCAAGAGGGTTTCTTCAGACACAGAGAACCCTTGACTGTTGACTCTTACGTATAAGTAGAGCACCTTAGAATTGACTATTGTCTGGGGACTCATAGACCATGGTTTTTATGCTAGGGCAATTAGGCTGGGTCTTCTCTTTGAGAGACCTCCAGGCATAAGTATCTCAAGTCTTTCTTCTTGGGCAAGTTAGAATTCTTAGCGAAGCCTCTTTTTATCTACTGCTTGGATAACCTAGATATAGCTGCCATTATTCTAGAAATTGGAATGGAAAGGTTTGGTGGAAGGAAACAGGGGCAGTTGTCCCAGAATTCAGTGTGTCCCAGCATTCAGGATTCTGCAAACAGAATCCACCTGTTTTTAGTATGGTGCCCTCCCCCCCCCCCTTTCTGAACACATTCCAGAGCTTCTCCTTCAGTCCAGGTGTGCTTGTTTGACTAACTATGTGGAATGGCATCTAAGAGTGATTCTAACTGCTTCTTACACTGATTTGTCCTCCTTTTTTTGTATTTCTTTTTATTTCTACTTCCAAAAGTACTTGGTACCGCCAATTCCTGAGATGTCAGGGGCTTTGTTCATATAAATTGGATTGCTTTTCAGCTTTCCTCACTGCCAACTTTGGATTCAGCTTTCTTGGATCTGCTAAGCCGGTTACTAATGGTGTGTCTGTTTCTTTACTTCTAATTTTTTTTTTTTTACCGTTTTCTTGATAACTGCCCTCTTCTTTCTTTGGGATTTATTCTTTAAAAAAATCCATCTACTGTTGCCTTAGTAGGGTTTGTAGAAAAAAGCAAAAATAAATGTATATGTCCAATTGGCTATCTTTTAATTTATTTACATACTTTTATGCTCACATGATAAGTGGGAATTCTGTCTGCTCATTTACTGCTTCATTTCCTAGTGCCCACAATACCTGGCACATACCAAATGCATGATAAATATTTGCGGGATGACTGACTGGCTGACAGACCCACTAACTAGCTTGGTTATTTAAATTTCTGCATAGCCTCCAAGCTGCAGAATATTAAAATGACAGTGTTGTGGCTGTATCTACAACAAAATATTTCTGAAAGGTGAGGATGTAGGGTTTCTTTAAAGATATTTTCATTCTACTTTGTATCCCTTTAAATTATTTTATTAATTTTCCTGCATTTTTCCTTTAAGAATTCAAAAGGGAAATATGAACTGCTTCAGAGTAAAGAGTTCTTTGGGAGGAATATGATAGGTAAAACTAAATATATTGATGATAGCTTCTTTTTAAATGAAACTTAACTTTTTATTTCATTTTCTTGTCCCACTGAAAAACATAGACCATGTGGATACAGTGATTTCAGGTCTTTTCTAATTTTTTAATTTCCTTAGAATTTGGTTATTTCCTATTGTCAGGATGGCAAATTCCTGGCACAGTTTCAATGATTCAGTCTGGTTCTATAAAGTGTTTTAAATATGTTTTGAACATGAGAATGAGATTAACTCCCCTATGATGATAATATCCTAGCTGGTCCACTTTAGAGTTTCCAATGGAAGACAAATATAACAATGTGTAAGGAAAATAAAAACATAGAACCAAAAGAAATTCAGGGAAATAATTTTTCTTTCACAAACCAGGGCCCTGTTCTGTCAAGTAGCCAAGTATGCATGCATTAATTAATTTAAATAACATTTACTGAGCACCTACCATGTGTACCAAGCTGTGCTAATATTAGAAACTTCGCATGTCCTGACTGGGCACTCATTCTACACTTGCTTAATGAAATTGATTTGAATATCAGTTTTGTATTGGTATTTTACTATCTATGAGAGCTTTACCCTTGCAGTAAACACTTTTTTTAAAGATTTTATCTATTTGAGAGAGAGAGAAAGAGAGAGGAAGCCCACGAGCTGGGGGGAGGGGCATAGGGAGAGGAAGAAGCAGACTCCCCGTTGAGCAGGGAGCCCAATGTGGGGTTCAATCCCAGGACCCTAGGATCATGACCTGAGCAGACGGCAGATGCTTAACTGACTGAGTCACCCAGGCGCCCCAATTCTTGCATCCACTTTATAGGTAGCCTGTTTACAGATTATAAATTGAGACTATTGTGATAACAAAGGCACAGAGAAAACCTATGCTAAAGCTAGAATTAGAACTTGACCCTCTATTGCATTTTTTTTTTTGAGTCTAATGATTATAGGTAAATTTTGGTAGTTCTACAAATTTAAGGAAAAGGACAGCATTTAAACTTTGAACAGTGATAGACACAAAATCCAAAAGTACAGAAAGATGTGGCATATGGTGCTTCAAGAATGTCTTAGTGTGAAATATCTCCTTTAAAATATCTTTTTTTTCCCCAAAATAAGCCATTCATTGGTTGGGAATAGACATGATTTTAGAAAACTGTAAATAGAGATCTTAGTGATGTGGGTCTTCCTTTTAAATAGTCTTTAGTTTTTAGTCATGAAAGCATTTATTTGTGGTGAATTAGGTCTTTTATATATTTTTTCATTTTTATATTTACAAATGAAATGCCCCCCAAAAGAGACATATATACTAGTAAAGGTACTGTAAATTTAAAACATATAAAATCTGCACATCTAAAAACATGATATTTTTCCTTTAGAATTTCTAAGTCATCGACACTCATTCTTTTAAAAAAAAAGCTGAGATCCTTGAACTGGTTTTCTGATTATTGTCTTGAATAACTTCTTGTTTTTCGCTTTTTGTTCTGTCCCTTCTTTGCCTCCTCCATAGCCCTCTCATCCACTCTCTGCTGGTGAGGAAGATCTGTCCTTTCAGGCAAGGGCAGGAAGGAAGTCAACAGCTCTCCCAGGAGGCCAGAGCTAATGGGAGTTTTGCGGATCTTTCAGCAGAGCTTGTCAATGATAACCGTGCCGTAGAGGTCTCCCCCCCTACTGCCTCTCTGACCTCCTGGTAAACTACTTGTTTTTCCTTGTATCGATTAAAAAAATGAGCCACCAGTCTATAACTCCCTATCAACCGGGGGGTTGTTTTTAAGAACCATACGTATTTAAAATACACTAATTCAGAAAACCCCAGATCTTGACTTTGTTTTACTCTGCAATTCAGGTAAACCAGATCATGGATGATGTTAAAACTGAATCCTTGAAAGTCCTGGATGCTCCCAGGCTGCTGCTGCTGCTTTTTTTTTTTTTGAAAGAATACGAGCTACAGATTTTTTAAAAATCAGTATAATGCTCCCAATAGTAAACCATCTGAAATAAGAATTCTTCTTACTTATGAATGTCTAAAGACTAGAAAACTTTCATCTTCATTTCCCTTTTGGTCCTGAAAAGGTACCCTCTCTGAGCACTCAAAGTGGAGCTATTGTTTTCCTTAGCATATAATGCAGAGTCTATTTTTCCCTTACCTTGCAGCATTCTAAAGTAAAACTCTTGAGGACCCAAGGCAACTTGATCGCCTGCAGGTAGGAATCTTTACAGTAGAGAGAAACCTCCAGATTGTATACCTATTGACATTGCTTAATAAAAACATCTAGAAAAATGGTTCTTCTGGTTGTGTTTCCAATAGCAATGTGATTGCAGCCCACCGTGGATTAGGTTACCAATCCTTTGAATTCTGACCTTCTGTCTAAAACAGCTTTAGAGGTTACTCTTTTTTTCCGATTTGGGAGACTGGAGAGGGAAAAAGTTAATGCTGCTTGAAGGAAGAAAAAAATTCTCTAGGTTATTAAGTTTAGGTTTTTTATTTTGCCCCTTCCTGGCAATTCCTTTGTAATAATAAGAGAGCTTCTTGATTCTGGATACTTAAACTATCCCTCCAAATGCGTAAGGACGCTTGGAGTACATTTTGAATATAATTATTTCCTCATGAACGAATCAAGTGTTTATGATGTAATAGCTATTAAGATCAAAGCATATCACATTGGATAACTGAAATTAAGAATACAAAAGGGAAGAAATGGGTAGAACTGTAAAACAAGTTGTCCATATAATTTGCTTGTGGTAGACTCAGACCCTTAGTGTCTTTTTTATTATGAAGAAAAAGTTGGGGGTATTTATAATCCTTATTTTAGAAAGATAATTCACCTTTTTTTGATAAATAATGAGAAAAATATATCTCTGATCATTTCAGGTTTAAGGATTCATTACGTTTTTTTCCCTATTGATCATTTAATGTATTTTTTATTTTTTTTTAAGATTTTATTTATTTATTTTTTATTTTCGAACCTGCACACTAACTCACAATAATGTCTGTGAAAAATTGTATATTCTATAGTGATTGTGCCTATTCTATATTGAATATACCATTTCAATATATATCATTTCAACGTGTTACACACCTTTCTGGTTTTATCAACTTTATTAGGTGTCCTCTTGCTCCAAAAGGACGATACAGCCCAAGACACATTGATGTCCCAGTGCTCCATCTACTGTTTAGTGGTAACTTTGATGGTGTCAGAAAAACGAGGCACATGCTTGAACAAATAGGGGGAGGGGGCATATTTTTTAGAACACAGGATTCATACAGATAAGTTGTCATGTAAATGAAGAATGTATGTAAAATGCCTAGCACGGTGCCTGGCGTGTAGTAAGTACTCAATAAATATTAATTTCCTTCCCTGTTCCATGAGATAGTCATCATTTCTGAAGAATTTAAAAACTGTGAACTCAGCTGTCATGAAACCTAGAAAACACAAAACAAATTTCCAGATCCTCTTACAAGTATTGGGAGGTGCTGACAAGATTGGTTTTGCCATGGCTTTGAGAATAAAAAGTTTGAAGAGGAGACAAATCTGGGTTTTCTAGGTTACCTCATGTCAACAGAAATCCATTTTAAAGTGTGAGAAAGCAAAAGAGCTTATTGCTGAGATCAAGCATATGCTTCCAAGACAATTATTTACATATTTTTGGCAGAAGGGAGAAAAAGTAATTCCATTTGCCACTTTGGAAAATCAGTTGCTTTTAAAATAGAAAACCTGGCATGTCACATTTTTCTTA
Organism: Potos flavus; assembly: GCA_028534135.1. Lineage (NCBI taxonomy): Eukaryota > Metazoa > Chordata > Mammalia > Carnivora > Procyonidae > Potos > Potos flavus. Next base: position 51,364,974 of record CM052900.1, read on the forward strand.
GATAAAGTCCCTCTATCATCCTATTCCCTTTTCATAAAAATCTACCACTGCCCTTGTTATCATTATGTGTTTCAATAAGTGCTCCTCAAAACTTCTATTAGAATAATAATTTTGTAAAAAAAAATCCTATAGGCAGTCATTACTACATATGATAAGTTTCCCACCCTACCTAAATAAATGTTATTATTCATATGTAATAACCAGTGTACTTATTAGAGGGCCAGGAAATAGATTATATTTCCAAATTGTGTTGGTATAAAGACTATAATATTTATTAAAATAATTTTCCATGGTACAGTGAATAGCTAGTAATTGCCTCCTTAAATTTACTGTTAAAAGCTATTCATGTTGGGGTTTGAATGGAAAACATTTAGCAAAATACTGGTAGACATTCAGTTTGGCAGACTTAATGTCATTCTTAAAATAAATAGAGGATGTTTTCCTTGGTTGTGTTTCAGCAGAAGGCTACTGGGAGCAGGGCCTTTATTGTAGGTCTCGTGCCAGTGGGGAAAGAGGAGGTCACGAAAGTGACCACTCCAAATGCCAGCAAGGATCTTAACGTCAGCCATCCACTGCTTCAATGGTCCCATAAAAAAGCCAGGAATGTAATGCCATGGCGTGAACCACAAGAAGAGAGAGTCCTTTGGAAGCAGAGGGACCAGAAGTACAGTACTTTGGAATACTCTATTTGCCATTCCGCCTTGAACAGTCAGAATCACAAAACGTTGATTTTATTGATCAGGTATTACTGATTTTACCGATGTGGAAGAAAGAATAATTAGGATTTTGCTTTTGAAGAGAAAACACTGTCCTTTAAATGCTAATTATGTTTTTGCAACTAACTATACCATTATTCATGAGCAATAATCTGCTAAGAATGGTAGAAACAGACGTAAGAGATGGTTGACATCAGACCAGGTAATAGCGTGCATCCTTAATTGTAAAATTATTAAAAGGTACACACAAATAGAAGAAAAATAACCACTGAGTACATGTTTACTGAGAACTCCACAGTTACAATCTTTATTATTGTTACCGGAAGGGATAAAGGAAAGGAACATTTGCCTTTAATCATTTGTTTTCTGTGTTCATTTCTTACATTTTATTTGATTAACCAACTGTTTACTCGTGTAGTGTTAGAAAAGTTCAGTTACCTTTTCGATTGTTCTAATAAATTCCTTATATCTGCCCTAGTCTTTTTTTTTTTTTAATTTTGGACATTTGTGTATTTTTGTAATCATGCCTTTATATAAAATTCTATTAATTGGAAAGCACGAACAACTTCTCTCAAAATTGCAGACTTCTCTATAACCAGGCACGTGTCTAGGCAACAGCTTGTTCTATAAGATAAACCTGTGTTTGGAGATACAGCATATGAAAGATACTGTCTTTTTGAGGGTATTCAAACACTTTGTTTCAGTTGCCTATTTCAAGTGTTTTCCTTTTCCTGATAAGATTATATATTTATTTTTTGCTTTAGTGAGGAAAAGGCATATTAGAAATCTCTTTACTGCTGTTCATATGTTTGTGTTGAAATTTCTTCAGGAAATATCAGGAGGTAATGCTTTCTACTATTACCTGTTTTACTTATGGTAAATTTTCAGCAAATGTTTCTAATTGCTGTTGTAATGTGTATGACTTTATTTAGGGGACACATTCATCCTTAAAATATATGGATAAGTTATGTAATTATAGTTAGTGAAAATTTAGAAATAGGAAGTTAGCACTATACTACAAACTGGATCCTATTAGTAATGGCTTACATATTGGCTATTTATCAGAGAATAACTTATTTTTGGTGTAAGTTGTATGGTGATTATTGCATATTTGATAATCAGGAGTAGTAACCAGACAAAATTTATGGATAAGCATGTGATTGTTTTTAATCCTTCTATTTTGCTTTAGGAAAAGGAAACCATTTAAAATTGGTATATATCCACATGGATATTTCTCTTAGCCAATGACTAAGCTCTTTGTTACATAATTATAAAGCATGACCTGAATCATATTAGTGGTCATATTACCTTCATCATGCTTTTCATAATTTTCCCCATAATTACATGCATCATTTCTTTAATGGTATCTTGTTTGGTTATATAAATAAAAATAATTGAATTTCAATATAAAAACTAATGTAATATGATAAATTTGATTATAATATAGGCAAGTAATTTATATATAAAAGTCAGATACTTTATATGATATTCCTGCTGTTCTGACTTCATAGAGTTTGTGTCTCCTGGATTTGCAAATACAATCTCTCATGGATCAGAAAACTAATATTTTATCCTTTTGTATCTAAAATAAGTTTCAAACTATGGGAAGCATGGGTACAATAGCTTAACATAGGGTTTCAAACAGGGTTGAACCAATCAGCACTCAGATTTTTATTTTATGAACCTTAGAAATAAATACGATAGCAAAAGCAGTTACTATGTGGATGCCTGACATCATAGATTAAAGTAATGTAACATTACATTTTATTTCACAGCACTAGAAATCTCCATTACGTGCTGTATTTTATTTTCTGCATATATCCTTTAGTATATTGAATAACTGATACTTCTGGTTTGAGAAAGTGCTGTAGGTGGTAATGTAATTCTATTTCTGCTGCGTATATGAACAGATCCAATAGCAATCAACTGATTTTTGACCTAGCTTCCCAAATATGGCAGATGACTAACCCATGATTCCTTGCTGGTACCATACAAAATGAAATCCTAGGTGAGTTTGCAGTTTAAGCTGACTCTTAGGTTTGACAAAGCGTTCTTTTCTGAGGAATTTAGATTGGCATCCTTTCAGGGGGGAAAGAGGGAGAAAGTCCATACTGAATTTTGTTCATTAGAAGCTTTTTGTTTTGGTTGCATGGAAATGGTGCTTTCACTTACAAATTAGCAAAGAAAAGGTAAGACTGTGTGTATCTGTTTTATTAGTTAATGATCTAGAAAGGTATCATAAAATCATAAGAATTTACTGTGATTTTTAAAATGTTCTTTCATACCAAAGCAAGAGCATTTTTAAAAAAAAGATGCTTTTTATTATGAATAAAACGACCGAATACATAGAATAGTATTTTCGGTAATGGCGAAATAGTTTGAAAGAAAATCCAATGGGTATAAAGATTTTACTTTAGAGTACAAGACTGGTTATGATAAGTGAGTAGTATCAAAATAAACATTTGCATTTGAACTTTGGTATGGAGCTGGCAAATTAAAATATAATAAGCACATCAGTTATGCCTTCCTTAAATATTTGAAATCAATATAACAGTTGTCATCGATCTAAGAACCGCAGTTATTTATTTGCCTAAAACATGATAATAAGTAAGCATTTTACACTGAAGCTGTAATTTAGTCCTAATATGAATAGTTCCACTCTCTAGGTAAGTGCTATGGATTATCATTGTGAATTTAGTTAAAATTTTTTTAAGAGAACAAAGTGTAAAAAAGAGTTCTAGATAAAATAAATCTTTTCCCAAAAGTGATTTTAAAATATTAGCACTGAAATATTATCTGGTTCATATCCAAAAAAAAAAAAGTTTTTTTCCTGTAAAACTAGCCATTCTAGAAATCATTGCGGAATCATCATTCCGGCTTTCATTGTTAAACTGCTAATAGTTTACACGTTTGCTTGTTTTCTCCCTTTACCTACTTAATATATAATTGGCCATTCTCATTTTTTTTTTAAATTTTCCCAGACCTGTTAGTTGGTACATTCGGGGGGGGGGGGGGAATCTGAAAAGAGTTGATTTCCCACGTTTCAGGGCCTGAAAAAAGTTTTGGAAAAGTATAAAAGATAACGTGTAACTACTCCCCAAAGCTCATAATTGGTAGCTGCTGTAGCAGGAGATGTGCGTTGACAGTGTCTCAGAGAACTTACTCTCACACAGCTGTTTATTCAGATAGCGTGGGGCGCGTTCATTTACATAATAAATTTTTTTTAAGCAGCAAAGTTGAGTCAGACGGAGCAGGGCTCCTTTCAATTGTTGCATTTAAACCAATAAGGTTAGAACAAGAGAATAGCTGTGGTTTGCGTTGCAAAAACAAAAAAAAAAGCCCCGAGGCTCCACGGGCAGACCTACAAGGCTGCACAAACAAATCGAGGGATGAGATTCTGCTGTTTCTTTGTCTAGGGTTCTCAGATGCTATCTGCTGCTGCTGTTTGGTGGGGAAAGAGCGCAGGGCTCAAAGCGGTTACTCAACAGAACGGTGGGAGCTGATGGCTCCGAGTTTGGGGCGAGGTAGAAACTCTCCAGTGCCACTTCCGACTTTAAGCCTTCCTGTTGCCGTCCACTGTGGCGGTTTGCTTTCTGGGGAACGCGTTTTCGCTCAGTCGCTCGGCAGCCCGAGCCTGCAGCAGCGGCCAGGCGGCTGTCCCCGCGGCCGAGCTTCCCCCTCCCGAGGCGCCCCGCTTCCAGCAGCGCCGGGCTCCACTGGGAGCTCCTAAAAGCCCTCACGCGTCCTTACCCAGGAGCCAAACTGCATAAGGAATGGAGGTCTGCTAAACCAGAAAATTCGAAGGAGCACATTAAACTGGTGGATGCAGCAGATGTAAGCGCTGTAAGTACAAGCTGACTGTTTGAAAAATTGTAGCGACTGACAACAGCTGTCCTGTAGGCAGAGCCCAAGATAACAGGAGCGCTTTTGGTATTGTTTGGATTTGTTTTAAAATAAAAACATTAGGGAACGGGCACGGTTATGACACTTTGTACGTAGTGCTTGATGAGCCACAGGGTGCCATCATAAAAGTATAGTTCTTAACCCCCAAATTAGCTGAGCGATTAGCATCATTAAGAGTAATTACAAATTAATTGTTAACAATTACTGTTGTTGTCGATATAAATATAACACACGATATGAAGATTACTTCATATCGCTCCTGAATTGCTGCACAAACCTCAAATATTATTGTGATATTGAATAAAGCAATAAAGGCGTATATGTAATCTCCATTGCAACACAGATTACTTTTCCTCCGCACCTTTGGTTGATAGAAAATGAGGAAGGAATTAACATTTTTAAAGGACAACAGGTAACAAAAATCTGTTGATACCACTTTTTAAGGAAGGAAATCCTTTTACGTCAATAAACAAATTTCCCAAAAGTTATATTAAACAGATTCATCTTCAAAAGGTGAAATAATAAACATTTGCTACATTAATATACTTTTCACTTATTGACACTTTATATGACTTGAATGGACCTGGAAATTTAAAACAAGATTCTTACACTTTTGAATGACCATTTAAAGTATTTGTCATTTAAAATCAGCATATTGCTAATGACTCATGGGCTTATATTTCTTGGGAGGAGTTTTTGAACACATTTTAAGTAGCTTTTGCTGGAATTCAATAAATTCAGACCTGTCATTGAATTTAGACAAGTGTTTTTATGTTGCATTTCTTAAAATGACAAGGGGTACAAAAAGTCAGCAGTTAAGCCCAAAGTGTAGTTTTATGGGGTTGGCTGGGTTTTTTTTTCATGTGTCTTTCAGAGTAGGTTTTGTTTTAGGCTTCTGTGAGTTTTTTTGCCCACCGTTTGGAGGTTTGAGGACATGCATACACGAATAGTCATGCTTTTTTGCATTATCAAATATTTGATATTTGACTTTCTTGCTGTTTGAGTTCTCCTAAGGCCCAGAGTGTTCAGTAAATGAGCAAACAGCCATGGATTTTCAATCCTGAAAATTCTTCGCGGTGACAGACAGAGAAGCCTAATTGAGCCACTGTTCAGTTTTAAAGTGCCAAAAGGAAGTCAACTGCTATGTGAGTTTCGTAGACATGATAAATGATTTTCTCAAAAGAAAATTTCCATTTGAATGCGAAAATTCATATTAGAATCCATTGGGAAAAGCAGAAACACTTGCAGCAAGAATAAAATCCCTTCTTCCATTTAATCAGAGAGCAAAGGTATTTCATTCAACATTCTGAATGAATGCTAATTTTGAAAACAAATCTTTTAAAACTATAGTGGCATCAGTGTCATTTAAATGCTTGTTTTTGTTTTCACGGGGACTCGATTTTTGTCATTTTCTTCAAACGAGGAAGTTTGAAATACAGCGTATTACGTTAAAATCAGTAATAGTATTGGAGCATTCATTTTATAGAATCTTTGATAAAGAAGGAAATAAGTGTTAACATTTAAAAGACATCTACCTCTTCCTAGAAGTTCACTTCAATTTTAGGTTCAGGTTTTTATTACAGCATTGACACCATAGTTAGAAATATTGATTGAGGAAAATTTTAGCAAGAATATATTCTGATTAAAAAGCAGATTTGTGCCTAAGGCTCATTCTTATAAAATACATTCTGATTAGAAAATTGCCATTGTCTTTCAAATTTGGGAGTCCTCAGGTTGATCTGTGGTTGGGCAAAAACCAGTTTGCCTGCCAACTCTATTTATTTAGATAAGTTCAGTACTTTCACTTTGAAAATTTCTTTTTAGTTTGGGGGAAAAAGTTTTAAATTATAGTCATTTTATAAAAATTGCTTCTAGCAAGCAAAAAAGCCTATGGAAAACCCATAATTTAGACAAGTACCTACATTTTATTTGCTCTGTGCTGCTGAGATTTAGAATCCTTTTCCATTTACAGTTTACTTTTCACAGAACATTATTAACTTTTTGGCTTCATACATGATCTTCTGTCAGATGCTTTTGATTTGTAATTTAGCAAAGTATAATAAACAGTGCAAAAGTCATGAATTTTGCTCAGCATCCTGAGCTCTGTGGTAGGGAAAATGTGATAAAATGTGTACCTTAAGTCTTGTTTGATGATCTCTCAAAGCAAGTTTGCCTTCTGGAAATAATTTCTGGGGTTGAAGAGCATGGTATTAACAGATTTAATGTGGCTATTCAATGGATTGGCGAAGTACTATGTGAGGTTTAACAAAATGAGAGAGACAAATTGAACATCAACAAAAGTTCCATCTGTGAAGAATTATAAATTTAATTAGAAAAAAGGCAAACTTAAAAGACCTCATTAACTAATCAGAAGTCAAAGTTACTAGTTTAGAATTCTTGAATTTAAATTCTGCGAAGTTCTGCTTTTTTTTTTTTCTCTTTGTATTTTTGTAACTCACTATGCTGCTGTGGGTATTCTATACAAAGAGTTTTAAAAAGCATGTGAAGTGACTTCATTGTAATAGAAGATGATATTTGTAATGTTATGGAAATATTTTTGTACTCATAGGAACATTTGAATTAAAAATACCAGATTAGAAGAAGACAAGAAACATATTAAGTTTATGGATGTGAAGCAGAAAATGTAAGCTTACTGAATGCCTAACAGTATTTTTCTGCAAACCATGAAATAATTTTTTTCTCTTTTTGAATGGGAATATGCCTAACTAACGATTTTTGAAACACCGTTTGCTCTTAGACCTTTAACACACAGAAACTTCTAGAGATAGTGTCAAACATAAGAGAAAATCAACACCAATCAGAAATAGGTGTTCTTTTCAGATAAGTCATTATTAAGAGTATGTTTCCTTACTGGACTGTAATCTTGTACTACACATAAAAAACTAAAAGCATGTGAAGTGTAGCATTTTGTAAACTGTAACTAATTTTGCTCACATCTGTGTCTAATTGTTGTCTGCATTCGCATTCTTGAGAGTAGATTTATTTTTCCTGGACCACGATGTGGATTCAGCTGACCAGCCTAAGTGAGGATTAGTTGTTTTAAAGTTATTTTGATTAAAGAGTCATTTTTAAATACAGTAACACACAACACATGGTTTAAATAATCCTTGAGACACAAAAGAATATATCTGAAGTATACTTAATGAAATGAAGATCATGGATAGGGGCTTTCAAAAATTGTAGTGTATGAAAGTACAGTAGAGATTGAGTCAGGCCAGCGTTAAAAAAAAAAAATGCTGTTGTGCAAATGCATTTTTTTCAGTGAGAAAACGTGTTAGAATAATTCTTATTTTTTTAAGTTTTACTTTTAAGTTTGACTTAAGACCTTATTTTGAAGTTCACTTTTAAGTTTGACTTTTAAATTTCAAAATTTAATTAATGATAGGTTAAGCCACAAATAGAAGTATAATCAAACTTTCAAAGTATACAATGAAACTAAAATTATATTTCCAACATTATGCTATCTAGCCAATGTTAAAATAGGAATGTATTTTAACATTTAACAGAAAGTGTGTTTTACATACTCTTTCCCATAATTGGGCCAAGAGAGTTCTTAAAACTGAGTTAGTTCTCACCTATAATTTATTCCAGGTGTATAAAAGCAGGAAAAGGGGGGAAAAAAAAGGAAATTTATCCTTGAGGTAGATTGCTGCAGTTTCTAAAGGAAAACATTTAATCTTGCGTGAGAACATTACTTTAAGCAAAAACTGCGGACGCCTGCTATCACAAAATGACATGTCTGCAGGCATTAAAATTGCATTTTCACTTAATACTCAGGCGTCTCTTAATTATTTTTCATCCTCCACATATTCTAGAAACACATACCTAGAAATTTCACAGAACCTTACACCAAGATATTTAGACTTTAACAATGCGCTGTTCTTGCCAGAAAGGTAGAATTTCTTAATTTCATAAATCATAATTAAAAAATAACAGGACTCAATAGCAGATACTTGGTTGGATCACTTTAATGCCATTTGAGATGCTTCAGTTCTCATCTTTGTTCTGTAGCCCTAATTGATGTCAGTTCAGGTTGAATGAAAATGCACATCAAAGATTTGGAGTTCTGAGTCATTTTAAGCATTTTTCAGAATGCTCTTTCCTGGGAGGCGTTAGCCTGAGCTTGCAAACCAGCAGCCCACCCTCACCTGAGCTTATCACCTGCTGGTAGTTTGCGCTGCCTCTGGAGGAAGGGCAGGGACTAGCAAAGCCTGCACTTTAACTTAGTTGATTCATCTGGAGACAAAAGGCACCAAAACCCTGGCTAGCTGGGACGTTGACTTGATTATTAAGCCACCCATTCTCTTTGTTGGTTTAAACGGCAGAAAATTAAGCGGAAAGCTAACTGCTTTTTCTGTTTCAGGCAAGGGCAAATAAGCATTCACTGAATTTTTTAAAACTTGCATGAGTAAATGAGCGCATAGCTCAATGATGTGATTTTTGGGTCTGAAAACTTGCCTTTGCCATTTTTGGTCAGCCCAGCATCGCCCGAAAGTCGCCCAGAAGCCGTTTCAGTAAATGTTGAATGGCAAATAGTAAATATGGGAGAAAACCGTCATGATAAGGATAAGAAACTGTCAGGAGTCAAAGGGGTGGGCGGGAACTCTGTTTCAGCTGGTGATAGCAGAAGATGAAAGATCTTCTGAGGATGGCTGGAGGATTAATTCTTGAACTGCTGTGAAACACACTCATTTTGCTAATAGCTATTTTTTTCCAAGCACCTTTTCCAAGCTGCCTGGGCAAGGCTGCTTTGCATGTTGATTGGGGGAGGGGTAATCCCGTTTGCAGCTGTCATAGGCCAGTGATGAATCACTATCCCGTCATTTGGCTGCCTTCCCCCCTGACAAGGGGAGGAGGAGGGTAGACCTGCAGGAGGAAACAACAGTGGAGACCTCAACTTAAAGACAATATGCCTTTCACTGCTGCAGTATCCTCCTTTTTCTCTTTTGGTTAAAAGAGAGCATTGTCGTTCTCAGCCATGTGCTCTGTATAATTAAGAGCTGACAGTGAAGCAGAGTTAACAACAGCTTCTAATTTCTTACCCCTGATCACAGGTGCAAACATCTCAAACCAGTTCAGATGTTGCTGTTTCCTCAAGTTGCAGGTAAGGATATTTGACATTTTTGGAGATTACCTTTCTGTGACCCATATCTATTTTTGTCTAGTATTTCTTCATTATTTCTATTAATAGCAACAGCCTCTGTTGGAAATTACTTAACAATTTGTGTGTGTGCGCGCGCTTGTAAAAAAATTTTAAGTATGTAGAAAGGGAATAGGAGCCTGGGTTTGAAAATGATTATGGGCTATAGTTTCTGGTGTTAGGTAAACTGTGAATGTGTAATATGAATTAGGAGAGAAAAGTTGGATTGTAAGCCATTTCTAGTTTGGATTTAGAAGATTTGGGGAAGTAAAAACTCATTTTAGAAGTTACATGGTTCATATTAAGCTGTTTTAAAAACTATTTACAGTAAGTTGAAGTGCAACCTCTAAATTAAAATAACTAGCTTTTATTGATCTGGTTGGGGGGGTAGAAATAGTTTTCACTTCAGTGGAACATTAATACCCCTCTTTTTTTTTTTAAGAAAAACACGGAAGTTTAAAATAAAGTGATTGGGCCTTAGTTTTTTTTTTTTTAATTACAGAAGGGTATCTAGGTGTGTTTTGAGTCATTTTAAGTAAGCCCCTGCCTTTCTATTTATAGAATATTAAATATAAATGGCTAGTCCTGCAATTGTGACCATAAAGAGTGGCTTCTATACCATAATGTTATAGAATAAGTAACTACTTACTAGTAGTTACTAAAATGAGCCTGAGAACTTTGGTGGGGGAGGATTTAACTTTTTATATGGTAAGAATGCAGAATTGCAGCATTGCGGTAGAATTGTTATTTCCCTGAATAAATGACAGCTGAGGTATTCCAAGTCCTAATGCTCCCAGGGACTCACTGCATGTTGGCCTTATCCCTTTTCAATTGGGCACGCTGTATGTAATCCACAAAGCAAACAAGTGAGCCGACATCATAATGTTTTAATGCTGCATTTGTTTCAAGGGAAACAGAGGAACAATTAAGCAGTTTGCCAGAGTAAACACATGCATCAGGACTATCTCTTTCCCTGTCACTACACTATAGGCTTCAAGTGTTTTATTTGGTTTGGAGACCCATTAAATTACAATTGGGTGGTAAATTATAAGGGAGTACCTAGTGCTAATTTATTAGATGGAACAGATTCCATAGAAAAGTGATTTTTTTTCCTATTATACCTGTTTACGTATTTGTCTTTTACAAAAATAATGCTTCTTTTTTTAATAGAGAAAGAAAAACATGACTGCATTTTTTTCCTTGAAAATTAAAATAGATGCAATTGTCTCACTGTGATTTGATGAGCTGTGTAAGAAAAAAAAAGATTTTCAAAGTGCCATGTGAAAAAAAAAAGTGCCATGTGAATGTTTGGTTGGATATGTAAGGCAAATGACTCCTTTGAGCACCACATGTTATGAAAGCTTGACTGAAGTTAAAATGTAAGATGAACTATTTGGAGTCTAAGAAAATAGATACAAAGGGACTTTTGTGTGAATGTGTTTCAAAGGTGTCAAGTCGTTAGCACATTAAATAGTAGTGTTATGAATTTGGTACATCTGTCACACGGAAGGCTTCTTGTCTTTAGGTCTATGGAAATGCAGGATCTAACCAGCCCGCATAGCCGTCTGAGTGGTAGTAGTGAATCCCCCAGTGGTCCCAAACTCGATAACTCTCATAGAAATAGTAATTCCATGACTCCCAATGGCACCGAAGGTGAGTGTATGCCTTCTCCCTGTTTCCCTTGCACCTTGTTTCTTCGTCAGTATATGCTTTGTTACTAGGTGGTTATGATTTCAGTTGTCAAACCCATGAAGCTACTGTTCTAGTTCCCCTTTAGGTAATTTGACTTGTGAATCCGTATTCATCCTCAGTTAGGAGCTGCAGAGGACCAAATTATTATAACGCAGGCTGGTTTTATTTGGCACAAATGAATATGTATGTACTATACATATTATACGCATGAGTGCATAACATTTCTAACCTTCGAGTGTTTTTTAGCTCCTTGTTGATCATTTTCCAGAGTGCCGTATCAAGTTGAATTGTTTTACTCTATGAGCAATGAAAATTTGGGAATATTTCCTTTATTTTACTTTCCTTTTTGTTACTAAATGTAGCAAAATTTGCTTAAATGTAACATTGGACTGGATTATTTCCAAATACCAGTAAAATTGTGTGCCTGATGTTCTTGTAGCTAGGATCATTAAAATTTGAATAAGTAAAAGAAAACAAACTTGTTTACAAATGTACAGCGTATTTGGGAGATACATGAAATTTATTTACTTTCTTAAAGATTAAATAGTACACATTAAACATAGTACTGTTAGAATTATTTTGTATAATGATACATGTGAATATGTAAATTTTATGCATGTATCTATTTTAGTCCATATACTCCTAAGTCTAAATATGTAAGCAAGGCTATCCCTATGTATTATTAGCTGTTATGCACACTTATTTAGCTACTATGTATAATTTTAGAACTTCAACATATGGAAAGATATGTTACATATTATATTGTAATTATTTCTAATTTAGCCTATTGAAAAATTTCTTCACATATTTGTGCTTACTCTTTACTAAGCCTCAGACCTTAATGAATCTAGAGCATAAGTTTCACTAGAAGTTCAATGAATTATCCATGTTAGACTTCTATCCATAAACAAAACCCTTAACCATCATTTCCCAATCACCATGGTGATCTTTTATCACAGTCCTAAAAAATAAACAAAACTAAATGCCATATAATCGTTTGGTGTAGTATTCCAATGTGTATTGGGGAGGCCTTTTGAAACTAGTAATATTATGAAATTTCTGATAATAGGAAAAATATAGAGTAAGTTGTTTCTGATATTAGACGTCCTCATTTTTATACCAACAGTGGTTATTTTTAACGGGTAAATAGTCTGTTTTTTACTCTTTGAGTAAATACATTCATTACCAGTGTTTGTGAAAAATGGTCACTGTCAAATGTAGAAACTTTGCTGATCTAGCAAAAAAAAAAATCTCATCTCAAACTCTTTCCATTTTGATAGGTGATCAAAAAGAAATTGGAATGATTTTTAGGAAAGTAATTCTGGTATTTAAGTCAATTTTCCTTTATTCTCTCCTTTGGAGTCTAGCTTCAGGTGGAAGCATGGCTACAGCCCTGTGTGGGTGGGGCGTGTGCAGCTCCCCAGGCTGGTGGGCCCCACGCCAGTGTCCTCACGCAGGTAGCCGCTGATGGGAGGGTCAGAGGGGGCCACGGGTGTAAACCTTTAGTAGTCCTTCTCCTCACTGAGAAGTCCAAAGAAGACAATCATTTAAAGGAACTTAAAAATAGGTTAAATCATTTTTGCACTAAGCGTACATTTTGCATGGAACCATAATACATAGGGGTAGGAGTAATTATGAAATAATAATAGTTAATTTAAGTATGAAGAAATGAAATGGGGGTAAGGCGTTTTCATTCTGTGATCATGTACTGGCAAATCATCTCCTACAGAATAAGAACCACATAATATTGAAACGGACTGTGTGTTGGGGACTGCCCCCTAGGAAGGCCTTGTGTGAATGATGTGTGGCTTGTTTTTCAAAGGCATGTGGAGTGTTTGGATTATTTCTGACAGTTTACATTTAATGGCTTGATGTTGGGTCCATATTCAAGAATATGTATCTTATACAATTTTTGCATAACTAAAATAGTTCAAAATAATACAATAGTTTAGATAATTGTGGAATCTGCTGAGCAAGGCACTCTGGCCAATAGTTAGAAATTACTACTTACCAAACAATGATCTTAGGTCTTGGAAATGAATTTTTCAGACCTCTTTCAGACAAATCCAATTACTCATCTCACTTTGTTCGTAAGCGTCATTCCTGGGTGTACTTTGCAAGGATTATGGTAGTTAGAGAGGGAAGTTAGAAGATATTGATATAAATTATCCAAAGGATAAAGGGAATTTTGGTCAATCCACTGGGGATATCCAGCTTTATTTTAGTATATAGCTTGGAAATATGGACCCAAATTTCCTTCCACGTTACATACCTGTTTAGATGCAAACTATATCAGAAAGTTCTGGGTTGTTATTAAGTTTGTGAATCAATTCATCATGCTGCCTACGTGTTCCATAATGTGTCTATTTCACCGCCCTCCGTCACCACTAGAGGAGTGAAGCTTAAAATTAGTGAACTCACAGTGTCTGGAAAGCTTCCCTGGGATATAATCATTATAGATTTTCCTCGTACTTCTTTGAAAATCTTATTAACTTTGAAACCAGTCCTGTTCACCAGTGAAATAGAATGCAAAACAAGAAATTCATTTAAATTTAAGAGTGCGTTTGAAGTAGCCATCATCTCCCCTAACTCCATAGCAAGTATCTCTAGCTGTATCTGCCATGATTTGTATTTAGGTGACGCCACTTCAGCTTCGTTGAAACGAGCCTCCTTAACGAGGTTGACCAGACTTCCATTTAGTTTACACAGTTGTTGGCTTTGCCCGGGTTTATATAGGTCCTCTTCTCTCTCTCTCTCTCTCTCAGCCATTTTTTTTACTTCCTGCCACCACTTGTCCCTATAATGAGGCTAAGAAAACATGAAAATCTCCTGTATCAAAAGCCATAACTTCATCTGAAGAACAAACAAGAAGGGAATGGAATGGAGAGGCAGAGAATATTAAGTTTCTTCTTAAGTCTGCTGCCAAATTATCATAAGACTCAATGTTTGTAGGTTCTGTATTCACAGACTAGTGCCTATTTTCATGGTTCATCTAAGGGATAAAGACAGAAAGACCCTGAGCTCCAGTCTCCAATCTGTGCTTTTTTATTTCCTAGATGAAATGTTCTTCAGTTAGAATAGTTGTTTGAATGTTTCATATTTCAAAACTTTCAGCCACTCGTGTTTTATATTCTATTCCAACCTCTCTGTGAATCGTTATTGTAGTTAACTGTTGGTTTCACACACTTTATAAATTCTTTGAGATAGAAAGCATAGATAGGTAAAAATACAAACTAGTAGCATGAATGAATGTTTGCGTTGCACTGAAAAAAGCACTGGTAGAAGTGATATGTTTCCAAATGAATTAATAAATATTTTAGTTACTATTAAACACTTAAGGCTTGATTTGGAGGAGACTAATGGGTAGTTATGAAAACACCAATTGTGGCTTTCTTTTTTAACTGTTTTGCCTATTTGGAGGGGAGGCAGTTAGTCTTCCAAGACAGGATGAGATAGAAATTTCTTCTTAGAGAGATTGTAAAAGCATAATTTTTAAGACGTAGGCTTCTTGCTGGTGATGCTTCCCTAGATCCATATTAAAGTCCCGAATCTGAGAGGATTTCTAATGTGTGGATTTATGTTAAAGACTGTATTCGGTCGAGTCTGTGTGTTGATGTCTGTGTTGTGTAAGTGTGAGAAGTAGTTGGGAAACCTTCCTACGGAAGGACTCAGTGTTATAGCAGTGAAAGGATTTTTATTTACGTACCTAAGTAAGGCCTTGTTTGAAAAGCAGTGATTCTTTCCATCTTTGTTTTTTCTGGTTGTCTTATGTCTATGGGAGCCTAAGATTGGTCAGTTCATATATTGCTAGTTTGAGTATTTATTTTTGGTTATCTGGGGATGAGGAGTGGGGAAGGGCAAAAAAGAGGTGTGAGCAAGTGAAACTAAGAGCTCTAATTCTACATTTTCTCTATTGTAAATTTAGATCCAAACTCAGAAAGAAGCTTAAACTTGTCTTAAAGCAGATGAATTTGCCTTTAAGTGACATAAAACCAGATGCAGTTGGATCTTCACTACAAATAGGGTTTCAGGAATTCTGATGGTAATTCAAATAGTAATTTTGAATTGGTATATCAGATTTCCAAGACGATAAGAGATACAGTCTTGAATTAGGTGGCTAAATTTTCTGCGTTTTAAAATTTATTTAATTTTGTATTGCATATTTTAAGATGATAGGTTAATTCAATTTTACAAATTTATATTATCAGAAGCTATTTTAAAGTTGTTTTATCATTTCTACAAAGCTTAGAACACTAACAAATTATCTGAATTTGTTTTTCTCACTGTAATGTGAATTTAGTAAAATACAGTTATACCCAACTAGAGTATTTTTGAGAAACCTTATTTACAAGAAATATGTAAACTGGAGTGAATGTGTATAAAATTATGGTTTGAGGCTGCTTTTTAAAGGCTATATTTGTATATTTGTGGCCAAATATTCTGTTGTCAATAGAAACATGATAATCTAATTTTATTATTGTTTACATTCTGCACATGATTTACTTTCTGGAAGATTAGGGGACATTGTGAGTAAAAGGATTTCTAACTGACATCTTTAAAGTTTGCCTGTAGCCACATAATTGGTCTCTTATAAATTGTTCTTAAGCAAAAGCCATGAAAGGATGAACAAAATATTTTTCAGATTTGGTATTTGCCTATATTGTGTATAAGAAGAGTTTCCACGTGCCTGTTACTAATTTTTTTTCTTAAGATTTTTATTTATTTATTTGACAGAGAGAGAGAGAGAGATCACAAGTAGGCAGAGAGGCAGGCAGAGAGAGAGGGGGAAGCAGGCTCCCCGCTGAGCAGAGAGCCCGATGCGGGGCTCGATCCCAGGACCCTGAGATCCTGACCTGAGCCGAAGGCAGAGGCTTTTACCCACCGAGCCACCCAGGTGCCCCGTGCCTGTTATTAATTAATAATAATAATGGCTAATGTTTTTAAATAACTTATTGTTAGTCATTACGCTGACCATTCTCTGTGATTTGTTTCGTTAATCTTCAGAAAATTCCTGACCTACCAGCGTAATGGTAAGAGGCTGGGTCCGAATCCCAGCTCCACTATTTACTAGCAGTGTTCGCCTCCATTAGGCTCAGTCTCATCTGTAAAACGAGGATAAGAACAGAATTTATCCCAGGCTTGCTGTGAGGAAGATAAAACCTGGAGCACACTTGGAACTTACTAAGTGCTCTGTATCTATTAACTCCTATACCATGTCTAGATAATAGGCAGCTCTATAGTACTGTTGCTGTTTTTTACACACCGTTGAAGTTTTAGAAACTTCAACACCAAGTTTAAAGGCACAGACTTAGTAATTGGCACCACTAATGTATTTGAGTCAAGTTCTGTCTGAGTCCAGAGCCTGGGTTTTAAAATCATCATATTCAGGGCACCTGAGTGACTCAGTCAGTTAAGTGTCTGCCTTCGGCTAGGGTCATGATCCCAGGGTCCTGGGTTCGAGCCCCATATCGGGCTCCCCTCTCAGTGGGGAGTCTGCTTCTTCCGTCCCTTTCCCCCCCACTTGTGTTCTGTCTCTCTCAAGTAAATAAAATCTTAAAAAAAAAATCACCATATTCATCTTTGGAGAGAATATGTGATTCCCATCACCTGCCAATGTCTTTTCTGATACCTTCGTACTAAACACTGGTGCCTTCACTGCCACATGGATGCCTTCGAAACTGGAGAACACCATTCCCTAGCAAACAGCAGAGCTGTAAAAGGACCTATGGCGGAGGCTTTGATGACGAAATGACTTCATTATGAGGACATGTCCCCAGGGCAGTTACACTCTTCTTTAAGTTCTCATGTGCGTGAGCGTTTGAGATTTCTTCCTGGTGTCGCGCGTGCATAACATATTGCATCAATAGGTTGAGCTTTAAGGGATTGTCTCTTACTAGTTTTCAAAGCCTTAGACTTAATTATAATTCCATCAGCCGTCTCTCTCTGTTAGGCTTCTCTGGGATCAAACAGAGATGGGAAGCCCTCTCTGCTTTTCATTATAATGGTCATTATTATATGCACATTTGGATTGGAGCAGTGTTACTGTGAAATTTAAAAAGCGGTTATAGTTTTGCTACTGCTCAGGGTAACAATTTTCTATCTCAGAAAGTATGTGTAAGTGGGTGATAAATTTGGTCACGTTTCTCTTGACTTAGAGAACCAGGTTATGTTAACCAAGCAGAACTCAGGGAAGCAGCTTCCGTAGCGCTTGTTGGGGGCCCCATAGAAAGAGCAGTTCCCAAAGCCAGGATTGGGAGCATGTGTGCTATGTTCTAGGAGCAGCGAGTTGCTGTGCAGACAGTGTGAGCGGAGGGAAAGAAACAGGATGTCGGAGGTGAAGTCCGAGGATAAAGGGGTGGCATGTGCAGGGCCTTGCAAGTGGGCAGATATACTAGAACTTATTATAAATAGCTTTCATAGTAAGAATAGGAACTCCAATGCTTATTGCCTGAAACTAGGCTCAGAGTTTCTGGAGAGCCAGAGCCAGGCTTCTTGATAAACTAATGACTCTCTAGAAACTGTCTTCACCTAACTCCCAATACCTAATAGTTCAGAGAATCACATTTGTCTGACCTCTCTTCCCTAGCTGGGTCAGAAGTTTGGTATGATCAGAAATCTCTAGCTCCCTTAGAACATCCTGTCTTCTGGGAAAAACTTCTGATTCCCTCCAGGGAGATGTGTGAAATTTAGTGAGTGCTAATTCTTAATCCTTCACTCACAGATTCCTTGCCTTAAGTAATTCCTAATTTGTTATGATGGCCAAGGACGCCCGGGAGTGAGCTGTATATAGATAAAGTGGTGTGTGTCTGTGTGCCCACTTTGCTTCCTTGGAGTAAAGTCCAAGAGTGACTTATTTTCCGTTTTTGGCTCCAAATATACAATATAATAGGAAAAAAATACATAATTACAAATTTTCCATTTTTACTTTGGGTAGACCAAAAAGTTATCTGACACGTTGCTGTCTTCAGCGACTGCTAAATAATCAAGGATTTGTGCTAAGGACTTATGTTAAGTTTTAGGACCCCTTTTATAAGTAAAATCTTCTCATTATGTTTATGGTAATTTGTTGGTTTGGCTGACTTTTTTAGTTTCACTTCATGCCTACAATATCTCATTATACCAAAAAAGGTAGACGAACTCTACCAAACACACCCCAAGGTGATATATTTATGTACTCTTTTTTTAGGTAAATTGGAAACATTTCTTTTACATGCAATGAATCAAAATCTAAAGTGCTTACCTATTTTACCATTGCATCTGTTACGTTCGGGGAACTGTGAGTGGAAAGAATACTTTCTACAACATAAGGACTATGAAATGAATTGACTAAGTTCTTACTGTTTATCGAGCACATCGTTAGACCCTCTGCATATCATATTTTTTTTTAAAGATTTTATTTATTTATTTGACACAGAGAGGTCACAAGTAGGCAGAGAGAGAAGAGAAAGCAGGCTCCTTACTGAGCAGAGAGCCTGATGTGGGTCTCGATCCCAGGGCCCTGAGATCATGACTTGAGCCAAAGGCAGAGGCTTAACCCACTGAGCCACCCAGGTGCCTCTGCATACCGTATTTTATCCACGTTTTATGTATCTCCTTTTAAAGAGTTTAAACAGCATAGCAACTTTTGGAGAAGAGATTCAAAGATATGTGAGGCTGATTTCAAAGCCCACATTCTTTATGCTTTATACATGGACTCCCCGATAGCCAAATAACTAGGTTCTTATTGGCATAATTTATCTGCCTTAAGAAATTTTTGTGTTACCTTGTCTAAGCATATGATTCAGTGAAGGAAGTGCAACATCTATTTATATGTGTGTTTTGCTTAGTAGAGTCTCTAGGTTCCTTAAAGGCAAGGATAGTCCTGTTCACTACTGTGTCCTCAGCGTCTGGAAGTCTTGGCAATAGTTAAGCAGTCAACAAATACTTGTTGAATGAATGCCCCATATGACTAAGCAAATAATGCAGGCGAGTGATTACAAGAGAAGAGAACCATTCATTTTATTTAAAGGCTCCAGTTGAGTATCTAAAGCCTGTTTTTCAAATTTTGAAAATGATCTCACAGACCAATTTATATAATATATAGGTCGTCCATCCAGAGAACATCCGCAGTCAATGTTACTGCTGATTTTGAATTCGATCTATATAACTGACTTGCATTTGACGTGTACTAATTAATTAATTTACTAATGGAAACTGCTCCTATTGAACTTAATAGTATTTAGCAATAATGAAGCAACTTCCACACAGTCCAAGAAATGACTGAATTATATAAAGATCAGGCAGTTAGTACACTTAGGTTTAGTATCCTTACAAGATGGTAAGGAGTCATGATTGGAGGTGAACATTCTGAAAGACAAAAAATTTCAAGAATAAGGATATGTACATACTGTAGTGAAAAAGTCTATATGTATGTATTTATAAAATTAGAATATATATCACACTGCATATTTAGCATCGCATTGTTCATTCATTCAAGGAATACTTGTTGATTTGTGTCTAGAAATTTACCAGATATCATATTGCCAAGGAGACGTTTATAGTCTACTGTGATTTGCAGACCTATAATCAAATGACCACTATGTTTTATAACAAGGGCTATATTATGCAGAGAGGTGGGGACCTAATTATGACTGGGGTGATCGAGGATGGTTTCTACACACAGGTAATACTTAAATTGAGTCTTGAAAAAGAAGTGGAAGAACACTGGGTGTCAAGCCAGGAAGGAAGAAAGAACATGGATTGTAGAGCTATGGCAAAGGCATCCCTAATCTTGGGGGTATTGTGTGTGTGGGGGGGTATGTGTGTAATGTTCAGAGAGGGACATGTGCAGAGTCATAAGCAACAGGGCTAAGACAGTGGCCCAAGGCAGATGATGAAGGGCCTTATGTACGACGTTCAGGAGTTTGGATTCAATCCTGTGGGAGCTGAACAACCTAGAGGCTCACAAACAGGAGAGTGATATGATTGAGTCTGTGTTTCAAAAATCTACTCCAGTGGTATTCTGCAACTGTATTCAAGGGATGGTGGGTGGTGAGAAAAGACTCCAGGTGAAAAGCTATGAGGACATTTTTGTCTGAAATCACGGACTGACTTACATGTTATTATTTCAGTACAAATTTATATCCGATGCTTGCCTTAAAGAAAGTGGAGAAGGCATAATATTAAAAATATAGAAGAGCAGTATTGCATGATGAGGAGAACATGGATTTTGCAGTCAGACTAACCCTGGCTAAAAAAAATTGCAGGTTAGCTATTTACTAACAATGTAACATGTGGGTTTTGAGAGGGGCTCTGCCACACACTGGTTAGCTAGTGCGATGCTCAATGATTGCTTAACTGCTCTGTGCCTCTGCTTCCTGGACTGTAAAATAAAGATAAAAATAGTACCTACCTGTAGGGTTGCAAGGATGATTACATGAACTGGTAAAGCACTTCGAACGCAATGTGACTCCTAGGAAGTGCTTAATAGTTATTGGTTATGATTATTATTACCGGGATCATCATCTATAATCTCTGAACCTTGTTTTCTCCATTATGAAATGGAGATTACAGTGTTATCATGGTATTATGGCAATGTCTACTTAAAATCCTGAGCATTGCAGTGCCTGGGTGATGCAGTCAGTGGAGCATCTGACTCTTGGTCTTAACTCAGGTCAGGATCTCCTGGTCCTGGGATGGAGCCCTGCATTGGGCTCAGCGCTCAGCGGGAAGTCTGTTTGAATATTCTTTCTTCTTCGCTCTATGTCCCTCCTGCTCATGCTCTTTCTCTCTCTCAAATAAGTCTTAGAGAAAAATTAAAAGTAAAATAAAATAAAACACTAAGCATAGTCCCTAGCATCTACTACGCTTTCAAAAAACAGCAGCTATTATTAAATAATTAGAAATATTATATTTAAAAAATCTGCTGGGACTGGCTACTGTGTGTCCATGGGAAGAAGAGGACATTTTCTCCTCCTCTGAGGTCCTTCACGTTGTCTAATAGCTTTTACAGGTACTCTGAGTACCTGGGCTACTCAGTAAGTACTTGCTCAGTTAATATATAATAAGGGTAGGGTTTATGTCTCAGTGCTCCTGCAAATTGGTAAAGAATGGGAAAATATGGGGGGAAAAGCATGATCTGAGATGTAAATTTGGTAGGTTGATTACGTTTTAGGCAAGTAAACCATTTTTCCAGAGTGATATGATTGAGGTTCTGAGTCTGAGCCAGCTCATCTGCTTCCAATCTTCA
Source organism: Potos flavus (assembly GCA_028534135.1). Lineage (NCBI taxonomy): Eukaryota > Metazoa > Chordata > Mammalia > Carnivora > Procyonidae > Potos > Potos flavus. The sequence continues at coordinate 51,386,674 of CM052900.1, forward strand.
TACACTAGTTTATTTTACCATCCGCTAATTTGCAACATACACTGATACAGTTTTATTCAGTGCCTGGTATTCTGGGCCTTTTCCTATGGCTGTTCGGTTTGCTGATTGTTCAGATTTCCATCAGAGCAATGATTAAGGATGATAAAGCCCTCGTTAGAAAATGTTTGACTTTTCACTTTCTAAAGGTTTCATGGAAGATGGTAATCAAAAAAAAAAAAAAAAAAAAAAAAACAAATCGAAACTAGCTATGTGACCTTAGGCTAGTTTTAAAACACCTTTAAGCTGCAGTTTCCTCATCTTTGAAATGTGACAACTGTAATATTTCATAAATTTGCCACGAGGAACAAAGGAACTATTGCTTATAAGGTACTTAACACAATGCTCGACATTATAGTAGGTGCTCAATAAGCATAAGCTTCTATTTAAATTATTCCTTTTTCATTCTAAAATTCCACTTAAATATCGCCTATGTCATAAATTGAGAATATTACTACCTTAATTCTTAATATTAGAGCAATCTTTTCATACCATTGTGTCATGCTTCCATTATTATAATAAACTAGTTATTACTAGTTATAGCAAAATAGTTAGATCCCACTTTGAAATCGAAACTGTAGGTATCTGTTAAAAGTCATTAAATGGCACATTTAAGGTTCATATACTTATATATACAGCTTAATTAACAGAAAGAAGAACCAGAAACAGACATGAACTCTAGTTAATGATGTGAACGGTGAAATGTTGAGGAACTATATATTGTTTATGCAACTTATTTTGAAATGCGTGAAATACAAGATGGTTTTATAAGAAATAGATAGGAAAAAGTAAATATAGTAATGTTAATTGTGAGATTTAGGTGGCTGGTTTATGGCTAGTTACTGTATGCTTTTTTTTTTTAAAGATTTTACTTATTTATTTGAGAGAGTGAGTGAGTGAGAAAGCATGAGCAGGGGGAAGAGCAGGGGGAGAAGGAGAAGCAGACTCCCTGCCCAGCAGGGAGCAGGATGTGGGGCTGGATCCTGGGGCTGGATCCTGGGGCTGGATCCTGGGGCTGGATCCTGGGGCTGGGTCCTGGGACCCTGGGACCAGGACCTGAGCTGAAGGCAGATGCTTAACCAACTGAGCCACCTAGGTGCCCTTTGACTTTTCTATATGTATGAAAAATATTGGTGAAAAAAGTGAACCTACAATACTTAATGTGTCTTAGGAAGGAAACATTTGGTTTCTGTTTTTTGGGTTTTTTGTTTTGTTTTGTCTTGTTTTGTACAAAGAACTATTCCAGAATCTAGCAGAAATACAAAGAAGTCTATGACGCTACTGCTGCCATAAGGAAGTCACAGTTTGGTTGGGGGAGACAAGACTTTTTGAAAATTGAGACCAAACTCAAAGCTCCTACTTAAGTCAGTTGAGTTCTGAAGGTGGAATTTTCCATGTGTGGTTGAGAGATCCCTGAGAGTTGTAGAGCTAGTATTGAGGTCAGCAAATGCTTTTGTGCAAAAGCTTTGTAGGATGAGGAAATTAACAGGCCACATATATGTTTAACTCTTTTTCACAGGGGGACATTCGGTTATCTTGATTAAAGTACACATTTTCATGTCTGAAAATTCACAGTAGGTTTTTGTCATTATGCACTTTCTCAATCAGCAGATTAAAAGTAGTCTGTCATTCGTGTTCCGAAATATTTCAGTGTTAGAAAGAGGGCTTCATTCTCAAGAAGGTTAGAAGCCACTGATCCAAACAAAAGTGCTCTCAGAGTTTGGAAAAAGAGCTCTTCAGCTTGCTGAGGTCTGGCCAGGCTTCAAGAAGGAGATGGAATCTGAGCTGAGTGTTGGGAAATGGGTAGAATTTGAATAGGTTGAGAAGAGATGGAATGCATTCGAAATGAGGGACCAATCTGAACAAAGGTAGGATAGTTTGGGAGACTGTGAGGAGACTAGTTTAGCTAAAGAAGGAATTGATAGTAGATAAGGTTGGAAGAGTCAGCTGGAGCCAAACTGTGGAGGACTCTGAATATTAGACTGAGGAATTTGGACTTCATCCTGGAGCCAGTAGAGAAGCCACGGAATGCTTTGAGCAAGGGCTTGATATGGTGAAAGTGTTTTAGGTATTAATCTGCAGCAATTTCAAGGAGAGAGTGGAGTGGGGGAGAGATGAACAGTCACATGGAGGCTCATGTCGTCTGCCCAGATTTCATGTGTCAGGGATCTGAGCTAGAGTGGCAAGGAGGAGAGTCTCAGAAAAGGAAAATGAAGTCTCAAGAGACCTTTCAAGGGAGCCATCATCCTTTACCATGCGTCATTTGTTTTACTAAAGAATCAGCTCTGCAGAAGCCATTGCATGATGCTGCTCCAACAGGCTGCACATGCTACACTTCTGTGAATAACAAGTTCTGAAATTGACCATTCTTACAGGCCCTGTATACATTCAGGTTCTAAGTGTAGTCTCTACTTGTTGCTTTGTTTTTCATAGGGTTGTGTGAGGTGTGATATTTTGAAAAACTGATATTTTTCTACCCTCTTTTAGGCAAAAGAGGATGGATGCCTCGAACTATAAAATTTTGAAGGGATAATAATCCTAAGCCAGGGCCAATATGCACATATAAAGGAATGCCTCATTTTCCAAATGGGAACTACCCAAAGCAACACATTTGCTTCATGGATATATACATTTTTAGATAAGAAATGGTTAAGTGGCTACTTACAGTATTTATTAATTTAATTCTATGTCTTTAAAAAGTATCACATAAAATGTATAAATTTAGGAATATTGCTCTTTTCCACCTTCCCATTTCACGTATTTTATTCATTCTCTTCACATAGGCATTTGGTATCCCTTGATGCCACTTTTTCAGTCATTTGACACAGTTTTCAAAAACCTACATTTGCACTTCTGCCTCATGGTTTAAGAAGGAGTGCTCATTAAATCCATGAGTGATATTGCCATTGAATCCAAACTATAACATAATATTATGGTGGTTATGCTTTTATTTTGTCCCACAAGTTTATATTTGTTCTCTAAACAGCATAGTCTTGTGCCGTGTAGCTTTTAAAAGTTCTTTTTAAGGTCTGTTTACAGCAGTAGCTAATATTTGCCTTTGAATGGTTATGCCCCATGCATTATTATTAAATCCATGTAATTTACCTCTCTTTTGAAGGACCCAAGCCCGTTCCTCTTTTAACAAACAAAAATTCCAGTGGTAGACATTATTTTATGTTAATGTGTCTTCTCCAAAGAGTACTTTGTTCAAAATAATGTAACAATGTGTCCTGTAAGTGAGAGGCTTTACAAGAACCTGCACATAAATTGCTGAGTAATAATTTGGAAGGAATAAAATGTCATCTTACTTTTTTTTTTTAAAGATTATATTTATTTATTTGACACAGAGAGAGAAATCACAAGTAGGCAGAGAGGCAGGCAGAGAGAAAGGGGGAAGCAGACTCCCCGCTGAGCAGAGAGCCCGATGTGGGGCTCGATCCCAGGACCCTGAGATCACGACCTGAGCCGAAGGCAGAGGCTTTAACCCACTGAGCCACCCAGGAGTCCCTGAGCATATATAGTATTATTGTTAATTGGTCTGTGCAATGTGCCCAGCAGTCTAAAATCAGATGTAAGTCAGTTATACATTTTTACCTTTACTTATTCTCTCAATGAATATTGAGTTTCAGCTATGTGTCAGGCGTTTTGCTAAGTTCTGTAGGGATATAAAAAGATGTGGTTCCTACCGTAAAGAAATTTATAATGTATTAAGATGGATAAGACTGAAATGTAAAATGAGGTAGAATAGGATGTGTTTTCTAAAGGAGGTACAAACTCAGATTTAGTACCTCAAGGAAAAGAAAAATCAGTCCTGAGTTGTAGATCAAGCAAGACTTAGCAAAGCAGAGCAACTTTGATTGAACCTTGAAGGAACTGTGGGATTTAGTCAGATGGAAATTTTGTCAGAGGGAAAGGCATTAGCAAAACCATGGGTTTGGGGATGCATTAAGCATCTCAGTAGGCCAGTTTGGTTTAAATGTTAAATATATACAGTCATGTTTCATGATCTGTAAAATGGGATAATAGTGTCACACAGAAAAGTTAGGACAATTAGATGTGACCGTGTATTTTGTAATACTTTTGTGTTCTTGTAAGTTACTAGTTATTATACAAATAGGGAAGTAAAGCAAAAAAAAAAAAAACAAAAAACTTGGTGTTAGAGTGTGTGTGGGCTGCTTAAAAACATGATAAAGGGATGTAACTTAATAGCTTAATTCAGGAGAACATGGAGAGCTGAAGACCTCAGAGCAAAGAGTGAGTCAACCAAATCTAAGCTAAGGAGAGATCAGCATCTGCTTAAAGTAGAAAGGCCCATTGCCAACTTTTACAAGAGAAAAAATATAAAGTAATTGGGAGAGTGGCTGTGAAATTAGAAAGAAGATGGTTGGGGAAGATTATAGTGGTAGAAATTGTGGATCTGGCAATAGGGTGTGAGGCGAGGGGATCTGGGAGAACTTGGGGTGAAAAGGAAACTTTCAGTCTAAGTGACATGAGCATTACAGAGGAATAAAGTGAAGATTTTATGTTTAAGTAGGTTGAGTTTGACCCTGATTCAAGCAAGGGCATTGTGTAATTGGGATGTGGGGATTGATTCCCATGAAAAAGATGTGCTGGTAGATAGAGATTTGGGAGTCCTCGACATGAAGGTGATTTTTTAAACCTCTGGCAACGAAACACTAGAGAAACATTCAGACAGGTAAGAATGGCATAGAATTAAAAAACCACAGAATAAACAGAGGGAAGAAAAGGAGATAGATCTAAGGGGGAAGGAGGAAGTGTCGCTGTATTGTATTGGTCAATGATAAGAGAATCAGAGGAAGGCCCATGCTGTAAAAGAATTAAGGAAAACTAGGATTGGGAAAAGTTTGACGTGGGCAATTAGGAAAGTCCTTTTAGTAAAATAGCAGCTATAAAGGGATGATGGAAAAGACTAAAGAGAGAATAGATGATCCAGATTTCAAGGCAAATTTTTAGGAAACTTGGTGAAGAAAGAAGGGAGAAAAGTATCGTGGTTGAGGGAAGACTTTTAAAAATTCAGGGAAATGTGCTTTTTAAATTAAAGTATACTTGACACACAATGTTACAGTGAGTTTCAGGTATACAACATAGTGATTTGACAAAATGGGAAGCCTTTATTTCCTAATCGCCTTCATCCATTTTGTGCATATCCCTAGCTCCCTCCCCTCTGGCAACCATCAATTTGTTCTCAGCATTTACAGGTCTGTTTCTGCTTTTTGTTTGTTTGTCCCTTTGTTTTGTTTTTTAGATTCCACATATAAGTGAAATCGATGGTATTTGTCTTTCTCTGTCTGACTTATTTCACTTAGCATAATACTCTCTGAGTCCATCCATGTTGTTGCAAATGGCAAGATCTCATTTTTTTTTTTTATGGCTGAGTAACGTGTGTGTATGTGTGTGTGTGTGTGTGTGTGTGTGTATGTATATATATATATATACATACACACACACATATATATTTTGTCCCACAAGTTTATATTATCTATACAGCATAGTCTTATGCACTATAGTTTTTAAAAGGGTTCTTTTAAGGCTTATTTATAACAGTAGCTAATATTTGCCTTTGAGCGGTTATGTCCCATGCATATTATTAAAACCTATGTAATTTACCTCTCTTTTGAAGGCTCCAAGCAGGGTCTTCTTTTAATAAACAAAATTCCAATGGTAGACACTATTTTATGTTAATGTATCTTCTCCAGAGAGTACTTTGTTCAAAACAACATAACCACATGTGTCCTGTAAATGAGAAACTTTACAAGAACCTGCACATAAGTAAATATGTATATATGTTAGATATGTATGTATGTACACATGTATATATATGTCTGTATACACACATATCACATCTTCTTTATTCATCTATCCATGGACACTTGGGTTGCTTCCGTATCTTGACTACTATATATAGTGCTGCAATAATCATAGGGGTACCATATATCTTTTCAAATTAGTGTTTTTGTTTCCTTTGGGTAAATACTCACATGTGGAATTATTGGACCATATGGTATTTCTATTTTTAACTTTTTGAGGAACTCCCATACTGTTTTCCACAGTGGCTACACCAATTTACATTCCTACAAACAGCGCTTGAGGGTTCCCTTTTCTCCATATCCTTGCCAACACTTGTTATTTGTCTTTGATTCTAGCCATTCTGACACACATAAGGTGATACCTGAGACCTGTCTTTGTCGGTAGAAGGGAAGTAGCCTCTTGAGATGGAATTATTGAGGATTCTGGGAGATCAAATAATGAAATTTTGTTGCACAGGAGATACGGAAGTGGCACCAAGAATAAAGGTTTAAAAGGTCAAATCCTACTATGGGAAAGGAAACCTCTATTTGTAGGAAACTGGGAGATGTTGCAGGAAGATCATTGAAAGATTTAATGTAGCTTCAACATTCTTTATAAAATAGTTGGTTAGGGCATGTGCTGAAGAGAATGGGGAATGAGGTGAGGATTGGGGGCTCGAGGAAAGTGGAAAAGACTCTGTAGAAACTGTCTCTGGCACAAAAAATGGAAAAGGGAGATTGTCGAACAAGAAGATGACTCACAAGAACATGGAAAGCATAAATTTTAGCAAATTTGGTCAGTGTGCATATTGTGGCCTCCTCTCCCATACTCAACCATCCAGAATAGCAGTTGAAGAGTGAACATCAAGGGCTTGCCAATACTAGGATTAGAGCTGGCAGCAAAGATGTTTGGAAAAATGAGATGACCCAGGACTCTAAGGTGGAAGCTCTGGGTTCCAGACTGGGCCAGTGAAGTTGGAAAGACACAATGTTCTGATGAGCAGGTCTAGTATAAATGAGCAAATGAAAAAAGTAAAAGGTGGCATTTCTTGGAGGTCAGACAATTCTAGGCAGTGGTGTAGCTGAATCATTTAATAACCAAGAGGGAATGAAGGCAAATCTCCTTGAAATATAAGAGATGAAGGAATCAGAGGGTAGCAGAGGGATAGTGGGCTTGGTTTTGATGGTCTTGATCATTATAGTAGGAGATAAAATAGAAAGGAAGACCAAGTGTATGCCAAGCGAAGATAAGCTGTGCTATTACAGTTTGAAAAAAAAATGTTACAAAATAAGCTTAGATACTGCTGGGGGAGGATCTGCTGCTGACGTGGGCTGGTGCCTTCACTGTGCAATCCTGGGCAGCTTCTTCATAACACAAAGTCTCCCTACTGCTCCAGCAGGCGAAGCTGTCCTTTGGTGGTGAACTCCCTTTAACTGCTCTCCTAATTTATGGTAAAAAAAATTAACCAAATGGATTTAACACGTGACTCCTCTGATCAACCCATCATCTTTCTGGAGACTATTTATATGGCCACAACATTCAAAGTATAACCAGAAGTTGCTTGATGAGCACAGAATCATGCTGTAATGGGTTAGTTGGATGATCTTGATAGCAATGTCACCAAGCTCCAATGGTCTGATAGATATGTCTCCACTTAAATTTATGGTGAAGAAATACCGACTTATCTTTTCCGTGGGCCAGTTACAGTATATTCCACCTAAACAGTACTAGAGAGAGAGGCCCACGTTTTCTCCTGGAAGCCTCAATGTCAATTGCCATGTACATCATGATCCTCCTGCTAGCCTATTTCTTCAGATAGTGTATACACAGATTGTAGTGACGGAAGTACGGTAGTACTCCCTTATCTGCAGTTTTGCTTTCCATGGTTCTATCAACTGTGGTCTAGAAGTAGACAATCCTTCTGACCTATCATCAGAATGTCAATAATGGCTTAACACTATGTCATAGTGCCTACATCCTTTACCTCACTTCACCTCGTCCTGTAGGCATTTGATCATCTCACATCATCAGAAGGAGGGTGAGTTCAGTACAATAAAATATTTTGAGAGACCACATTCACATAACTTTTATTACAGTATATTGTAATTTTTCTATCTTGTTATTAATCTTACTGTGCCTAATTTATAAATTAAACTTTATCATAGGTGTGTATGTATAGGAAAAAGCATAGTATGCGTAAGATTTGGTACTATCCATGGTTTCAGGCATCCACTAGGGGACTTGGAACATATCCTCCACAGAGGAAGGGGGATTACCGTATAAGTTTTCTTATATAATCATGATTAAGTCTGCGTTTTTAAGTTGCATTCAAGTTATCTTGATTTGATTTTGGCCATCCTAGTAAAATGGCCTCATGTTAGATCTTAGGTAAGTTGCTTGACTTTATCTTTTTAATTTACTTTCCAAAGGATAAGCTTAACTTTAAGTTTATAATAGATTTTATCCCATAAAACTTTGATTTCTCTTAATTAATGATACAGTGACTATAAAAGTAGGGCCTTTGGACTGGGTTAATGATTTGTAAACCACTGGACAGTGCTCAATGATTTCTAAGCATTTCTCTTTTTCTTATCCTTGCATGAGTATGTTATTCCCATTTAACAGAGGAAGAAGCTGAGACACACAGAAATCGAATAACTTTTCCAGGTTCGTACTGTGAATAGCAAAGCTAGATTGAAATTCAATTGATAATTCTGAAGCTGGTGCTTTTAACAATCTTTATTTGATATTGCTCCCTGGTATTACTCCCCAGGAGAAAGGCATTCAGTGTAGCAGAATCCTGCTACTACTAATGATGATAATAAATATAGTTTCCGCTCCTAATTTATTCCAGGTACTTTGTATAAATTTTTATAAATCCTTTCTGCCTTCTTGTAATCTAGCTATCATTTAAAAATTTTTGTATATGAGATAATTAAGGTCCCAGAGATCAAATAACTTTTATAAAGTCATATAGCAGATAACTGGAGTCTTTTGACTCTAGAACCAAGGCTCCAAGGCGTTGATGGATGGGAGTTTGTGGCAGCCCTGAAGAGTAGCAAGTTGCCCCTTTAGTGTGGGCCTAGAGTACGTGGCTGAGCAAAGGAGTTGGAGTGGGAGGGATTGTGGAGATTAAAGAGGCAAAGGAGAGTTTCTGAATATTTTTAGAGATGAGTAGGTCCTTAAAGTAGCAGATGGAAGATTGAAGACTTGGAATGGTAAAGAGAGACTCCTGAGTGGGGGTAAAAGAAAATAAAAATTTCTGTTTTCTAATAGACTGAAATCCTACACTGAAAGATAAAGTACAGTGGAGAGAAAAGAATTGTTTATTTACTTATTTTTAAAGACTTACTTTAGAGGAAGCGAAAGAGAGAAAGAGCATGTGCACTAATGAGTGGAGGGTCAGAGGGAGAGGGAGAGAATCCTCAAGCAGACTCCCTGCTGAGTGCCAAGCCCGACATGGGGCTTGATTCCAGGACTCTGAGATCATGACCTGAGCTGAAACCAAGACTCAGATGCTTAACTGAGCCACCCAGGGACCCTGAGAATTGTATAGTTATTTAGAAGAGAATAGATGCTTCATAGATTTTCCTTTTCAGATGCGTGGCTTAAATGGGATCATTGTTCTCAGATGTGACAGTACCTTAAATCTCTAAGACTGGAAAAAAATTCAGGATGTGATGTTTTAAACTCAAAGCCTTGGAGAGGCTTCTATGACATCATCTATAGCATATTTATAAATGTGATAGTGCTTGTGAGGATGGGTAGTTTGGTGGGTGGAGATTAGTCTTGTCTTTTTAACTTTCTGGTGGATGTATGCTTGGCAACAACGCCGGAAGTGGTCCCTCTTCATTTGACTTTCACTCAAACTATTTTACATCACAATAAATCTCCAGTCTCTTTAGCATCAGGTCCCTGGTGATCAAAGTATTCAATTCCAGTACCTGATAAAAATCATGAATAATATCCTTGTAGTTATTTTATGTGTATCCTCTTCAATAGAGCCTCTTAAAAAAATTGGATTCATTAGGAAACAGGAGTCTTTATTCCTTAGAGAATAGATAGGTATATTTGAACAATGGCAAAAGGCAATGTACTTGGGGCCTAAAAGAAAAAGTATCCTCTTCCTTTCCTTCCTATTTTTAATGGAATTTCAAGTATAATTGAATATGTCTCCTGGGAGTGAAAGCTATATTCGATCAAGCTAATAATATGGAGAATAGCTAGGGTAAGTCTTGGGGGTACCAGAGTAGGAGTGGTTTTGGCATAGTCAAGCTTTCACCAAGTAATTTTATAGTCCAATCTACAGAATCATAGATCTTAGATTTGGCAAAGACTTAGAAGTAACCTGGGCTAACATCTTGTACACTGGAAAATTTCTTCTTCTCGACCATTTTCTCAGGCAAGTGGACGTGGAGCTTCTACTTGAGATCTTCCTGTGAGTGCACTAGCCTGGAAGTGTTAACACTTCCAGGACTGCTGGGGTTTTACTTCCTTCTATATCCACAGTGTGTGGCACTGTGCCTCAGTTTCCTTGCTCTGCTGTAGAATAGTGCTAATTATTGGGCAGTGCCAAGTATTGTCATTTCTTCAGGCCATGCATTTGAAAACATCCAAAATTAATTTCTCTTTCTGCCACTTGTGACATTGGGCAATTTTCCATTTTTGCACATGAAACAAGAAGGCAGTACCCAATTAAGGAGTTTGTGAGTCGTGCTCTGAGACCTACTTGGAGAATTATTTAAAAAAATTAATCATAATGTCTGTAGTCTGACAGTACTAGGCACTTTACATGACCTCTTCTCTTGGGCCTGATTCTCATCGTTGATCGGTATATGGTATTTGATTCTGAGTTCAGATCCCTGTGGTAATCTGTCCGGTACAGAGTGTAAAATAGAGCTATTGCCTTATAGGTACAGGGCGCTGTATGAGTTCTTTCAGGAAGGCTAGATAGGATGTGGGCAACTGGGTAGGATACTTTGGAGCTGTGGAGGACCCGCTTTCCACAATCTATGGCAGTGTAATGGTTATGAAGTGCAAGAGCATTAGATTGCCCCAAGGTGTGAAGAGAAAAGGGAAATACAGGCTTATGTCAGAATTTATTAGCATCAACTAAGACTTCTAACAACTGGTGGAAAGTGAAAACTTAAGTTACACTATTGTTTGGTCTCCATTAAAACAATCAGTTGGAGTGATTCCCAGTAGGCTCACTGGCTTTATTTTTCAACTTTGTTTAGAAGCAGTCTAAATAATTAATTTTTTGGAAGTGACTATCTGCTACAACTATTTATCATGTCTATTTGGAAACTCATTATGCATTAGGAAAAGATTCACAGGTCAAGGAGGGTGAATTTGTTCTTTGCCTGATGTTTATAAGAGATTGGCAATGTTGAGAGAAGGAAAAGGTGCATTTTCTCTACCAGTCTTTCCCATTTCAGAATGTATGTGCTTGTGAGAGAAGCCACCCCAAATATCCTCTTGGTAGGACCTTTGTTTTAGAAAACATGTTACTGATTTTTAAGTACCCTCTGAGGTATTATTGCATTTTTTCTGAAAACCCATTAGTGGGGATGTATAACTTCGACAGAGTGGGCCACAAATTCCAATGATAGCACCTCACCGGTTGTTTCTAAGGAAACCAATAATGCTATCTCTTCATTAAAAAAGCAAAACAAACCTAAATCTAGGGGAAAGGCAAACGTTCTGAGATGGTGTGGCTTATTTGCTTAATATAGGGGTCAATAATACCATCACTGTATCAATGGATTGGGTTGCTATCATGAACCTACAGCGTAAATCTAAATGTTTTTATTGTATAGTCACAAAGGACTTTACTAAAGATCAAAATGTTTTCCACAAACTATCTGCTATTGGTTTTATTTTGGAATGAAAAACTTAATTGGTACTTCATTTATACTTAGTGTGCTTTATACTAAGTGTACATCAGATACTGACATATTGGCAGCCAGATATGGCTGAGTGGTAATAATCATCCATTAAATTGAGCACTCTGTTCTTCAGCCATATTGGATAACCAAGAGAGTGTGTGTTTGTGTGTGAGGGTGTGGGGGTGTGGGTGTGTGCGTGCATGTGCATGCGTGCATGCGTGTCTGTGCCTTTGTCTGTCCTTGAGCATGATGAAAACCTATCAGCATTATTTCCTACTCCAAGTCTTTTTATTCTTCCGTTTTGGCTCTGTTTGGCTAAATGGCTACATAACAAAGGAAATACTCTCACATCCTCATCATATAAATTTTAAGAGATAAATTATTTGTTAATAAGCAATCAATTAATATGTAAGGTAATGAATTTAACTACTTTTAAAGTGTTTCTTTTAAAGGATAGCTTGTTACAATGGGTTGTTTCCTTAGGGATTAAATAGTTAATGTGTACGTCTTTTAAAAATTCTATTATAAATATTAATCTGAATTCCATTCAAATACTGAAAGACTGGTTTTTAAAATGATTTTCTTGTAAATATTTTGACTATAACTTCTCTACCATGCCTTTACAAATAACTATTAATTGGATATCTCATATATGTTGTTTATTTTTGTAGTTAAAACAGAGCCAATGAGCAGCAGTGAAATAGTTTCAACAACAGCAGACGGGTCTTTAGACAATTTCTCAGGTTCAGGTAAGGAATAAATATTAGATTTTCACATTAATACAAAACATAGTTTTTCTTAATTTATATATGCAAGTATATCTCTGTGTGTCTATGTATGTGTGTATATGCATGTGTGTATGTAGTAAAAAATGGTAATATAGCTTTCTCATAGTCCTATACCTGCAGTTCTCTTGTTTTTATCCAATGTTACAAAGTATTTGCTGAAAATGTTGATATCCTATAAAGGAGATAAAGTCAAAGGGGTTTTGTTTTTCATTTTTCTTTCTACTAAATTATCTTTATTATGTTAATGACTCCTGCCCTTTTTCTCTCATTTGTATGATTTTTTCCAATTATGCAAATTTAAGTAGGCAAAATTTGGCTTCTGCTAACTCTTTAAGCAGACTTAATCAAACCATCTTCCTAAGTAACTGTCATGTCAACTATAGATCTATATTAGACTTTATAAAGCAGCGTCCAGTCCTTAAGTTCGTTTTGATCTCTTTCACATTAACAGTTTGCCTCCAACAAACAAAATATCCAAGTTTCACGTCTTTACTAATGAAATTACTGATAAGAAAGTCATTGTGGCAATAAAGTAATGGTGAGGTTGTGATTATATATTTGCCAAATTACCCAGCTTGGACTATTTCAATAAAAAAATTATTTCTATCATATATAATTCTTAAATTTTTTAACCCTTTTCATATCATCTGCTGTGTTTCTGAAACCTCTTAAATGGAAATGCTATACTTACAAAAATTTGTATTTGACTTACTCCAGTTCTCAGGGTCACTTATTTAATACACACCACAACTAAAAGGAATTATACATATTATATAACATGAAATACAAATGCCTAACTTTTATGCTAATGATATCAGATGGAAACAATAAGGAAATAACAAAAGGGTGTTATATCCATAAGTTCTTTTGTAAAACACTTCATAGAATTTGACTTATGCCAGAAAATGTGCTTGTTGCTATTACAGATGAACAGGTGTATGAGAATAGCCCTGGTTTGGGGCTTAGTAGGGTGAATAAATGACCAGACCATCATATTATGGTTTGATATTTCCAGAGGGAAGGCCAAGGATCCCCAAGAAGGAGTCCCCCAGGAAGGGACCCAACAGAGACTGGGTTGGGATGGGGGAATCAAGAAAGGTTTTCTGGAGGAGATGCCTGCTCTCAGCATTAAAAAATAAGTAGGAATAAAGCACACATAGATCTGGGGAGGGAGAAGTTGGACAGATAGAACATTCCATGGGAGGAGACCAGGACACAGAGGCATGGAATTTGGAATTGCCAATGGTTCAACACTCCTGGTGTGCACAGTGTGAGTGGTGATGGCATGCCGGACAGGGTCAGGATAGAGTCTGAAGAGGCATTTATGTTCCACATGATGTTTGCATTGTATCCTGAGTACAGTGGGAGGCATCAGAGGAAGGGGGTTGCATGATCATATTCACATACAGAATCCTGATTGTAGCAGGAGGGAAGGGGGCTGGAGAACTGAAGTAGAGAGACCAGGTACAGTCTTTTTGCATAATTTGCACAAGAAATCACGAAGACTTGAGATAAGGTGCTGGCAATGTTATGGAAAGATGGTGGATTAAGGTGTATTTGCAAAGTTCCATTTATGGCATAGTAACCAATGAATACAGGGGATATGTGAGGCAGAGAGGTTAAGGTGATGGAATGCCAGAAGAGCATGGCTGAGAGGGAAAGGCATGTTGAATGGGTGGTAACATCCACTCGAAGATGTTGAAGATCAGGAATGATCAGGAATGGAAATTTTGGAAGTGTGCAGGGAGATGAAGCTAGTGGGCTGTAACAGAGTTGAAGACAGAATCCAGGGAAAACCAATATAGAGAGACTGGCCAGGGCATAAAATTAAAACACAGGTTTTCAACTGGGAAAGAAAGAAGAGAGTTGAGTTGGGAGTGAAGGCAGGAAGAGTTTCAAGGAAGCATTATTGTCTGTATGATAGATTGATATACAGCTATTAAAAATAGTTTGGAAAAATTTAATGGCATGAGCAAATGTTAACTATATGAAGTGAAAAGCAGGTTACAAAAGAGTAATATGCTCAGTATAATCCATGGGTTTTCAAACATTTATGTATATGCGTATAAAAATTAATGATGGCTTTCTCTGGATGATGGAATATAATTGGAATTTTATTCCTTCTGCCTCTTTTCAAAAATGTTTTACAGTGTATTTGTGTAATAATCATACTTCTAAAAAGTAGTAATTTTGAAGTGCAAGTTTAAAGTCACATACTGAAAAGAAAAGAGATAAGTTTAAGTATCTCTAGATAATAGTATTGCTTCGCTATTTTTCCTGATACTGAAAACCTGTGGTAAAGGCATTCCTTGTTCTTAGTAGTAATAGTGAAGGGACATCTTAACTGCAGTTCCAAAAAGAGTGAACTGTACATATGTATACATATACACATCTATAGGGAAAAAAAGAATAGAGAATAAAGCTAATATAATAAGATGTTAGCATTTAGAGGATTGTGGTTAAGGATATCTGGGAAGTTTCTCTGCTATTTTTTCTTTTCTGCAGTGGCAAGTTATGTCAAAGTAAAATCTAAATGAGAAACATCAGTGGATTTAGCCTACAGCAGTTTCAGTGGGTGTTGCTTTACTCTCCCTCATGCCCACTTGCACACATGCCCCATTACTGTTGTCTTCAATACATTTCCTAGCAGATATATGTGCTCATAAAGCGCAGTGAGTAAATGGATGATTTAACCAATAAGGTGAGGAAGTGGAGACAGGGAGGAGAAAAATGTCTTTCAAGTACATAAGTGGTAAAAGGAGAAGAGAAGGTAGTCCATTAGAAAGCGAGAGCTAGGGTTGAGGATGGCATTTAGAAGGTCAGGGTGGTTTTGGCTGCCAACACAAATTTTATAGAGGTAGGGGTTAAAGGTATAGACAAAATGGCGATAATTGATGCAGGGAGGTCCCTGCTGGGACAGCAATGGCTTAAATCCAAAACAGAAGTGGATCGCCTTAGAAAATCACTTTACCACAGAAACATCAGGAACAATGGGATGGGAATTAATGCAGATGAGTTTGAAGTGGAGGAGGAGTTAATATGTTCAGGGAATTCCTGCCTGATTCCTCTGTTCAAACCCTCCAGTAGCTCCCACATGTCTCTGAGTAAATGCTAAGTCCTTACAATAGCCACGAGCCCCATCGGACATATTGCCTCCTTCCCACTAGTCCTTCAACCTCCCAGACACATTCCCAGTTAGGACCTTTGCAGTGGTAGTCCCTCTGCCTGGGGCACCTCTGTATACCTGCCTGACTCCCTCACCACCTTCCAGTCTGTGCTCTCATCTCCCCTTCTCTATGAGGCGCCCCCCACCCCCATCCCGACCACCCTAGTCAGTGTTGCAAAACTCTCACTGTAGGCTTCCGACCTCTCTGACATGCTAAATACAACCTTGCCCGCCTCCCCCAATAACACAGCCTTTTACAAACTATATCATTTACTCGTGTATTAGGTTTATTGTTGGTGTTTCACACTCACCAAAATGTAAGCTTGTGATGACAGATTTGTCTTGTTTTGTTCATTTGTATCCTCGACACCTGAAAGAGGTGCATATTAGGCACTTAGGTATTTGCTAGATGAATAAATGAATGAATAAATGCTTCTACCATTTCCTCTGAAGTGACTCAAAGTGAGGATAGTGATAGGCTTATGAGCTTGAAGAGATGGAGAAGATTGAAATAGATGTCATGAGGAGTTCAGAAGCCTGAGGCTGCTTGGAACATAAAGGAAGGTTGGCAGTAGAGTCAGAGTCCAAACGAAGGTAGAGCTATGAATGTGGAGCCTTTATCATAGAGCAGTTTTACTCTACAAGGGTCTTGCTGCCCAGGTCAAAAGATACTTCTCTTGATCCAGGGTTAAGGATTTTCCAGGTCAGGCATGGAAGAATATGGAAGTAAGAGATTGAGGGTATCGATAAGAGTTTAAAATAATGATTCATGTAACCTCCTGGGATAAGTATAAAAAAAAAGGTAAGGGATAACAAATTGAGAGAAGATAAGGATGTCAGGGGTCCTGAATCTATGATAAGGTTGGAGAACACATTAGATGGGAATAAGGGAAAGAAAATTCTGGCAGGAGAGGATGCTCTTTCCTTAATCTCAGAACTCAGTGAGGCCTCTACCCCATGCTTCTGTAGTGAGTCCTCCATACTTCCCTTCCTCCACCTTCATCACTACTTTTAAAGTTACTTTTATTTGTCTTTCCTCCTGCTAAACCATAGTGCTATGAGAACAAAGATTTTGTTTTGGCTTGTTCATACTTACAGTCCCGGTGGCCATCGTGGAATTGAGCATGTGGATGCTGGTCAGTAAATGTTCATTAAGTAAACAAATGAATTGGTTGATGGTGTCATGGTGTGAGACTGTGGAATGGGGGGAAAGAAAGGTCCACAATGCGGTCTTGAGCTTGATGGTTGGAGTAGAAGGCCAGAGTTGAGGCCTAGACAGAAGGAGAGAAGTGTTGGACGCATAACCCAAGATAACATTGCGACTTGTTAGGGAACAGAGTTAAATATAAAGGTTTTGATAAATGCAGGGCAGTGTGTAGAAGGCGAGTCATTCGTGAAAGTGTTAAAGAATTGTCATAAACCTTAGAGAAGTAAGGGTTTTATGGGAGAGAAAAACAAAACAAAACACAACAATTTGGAAGAAGCAGCAATGGGGTTATGTTTTTCACATCTCTGTTATATCTGGAATCTGAGAGCATGAGTAGGCTCTACTTGAAAAAGATACGCAGGAGAAGCAGGGTCCTTGGGAAAAGGCTTAGCTGAAGGTGAAAGGATAGTTTGGTGAAGAGACTGATATAGGGGATCTTGTTTTGCATAGATTGATTACCCGTGTTGCACAGTGGAGAGGGATAGAGTGAGCTGGGGAATCAGGTCCAGGTATAGGAAAAACAAAGCTTTTCTCGCAATTCCTTTGTTCCTTCTTTCTTTTTGTCTTTCCTTAAGATGCAAAAACCATGGCCAGGATTTAGGGTTTATAAGGGAAAGAGAAACCAATCTCCGAGCATTTGAATCCAAAATGGTCTTCACTTCTGTGGTCACTACTGCTGCAACTCCATAATGGCTTAAAAATTCACATCCCAACCATTCTGGGTGTCTTGAGGAAATAGACAGCAAGAATAAAGAGGAAACAGAGCCGTTCTGAAACTGGTGGTAGCTGTCTCCTCCTCTGTGGAATGTGAGGCTCTTAAAGCATTAAGGAGGCAGTGAGGCTCCCTCCTTTCCGAGGAAATCACCAGGTATCCTGGTTTGGGGAGACTGGAGGAAAGCAGCTGATTTTCAAAGGCATGTTGCTGAACTGAAAATTGCAAGGTTGTTTATTATGTTTTTAAAATTTAATGTTCTGCCCATTTATTGTTTACCAATGAAAAGTAATATTTTAATGATCTAAATGTTAAGAATAATTGGGGTTGAAAATGATGTGTTTAGGGATTGCGAACTGTCTTCGCCTTCTGTTTCTTCCATTTCCGCAAAGCCTAAATTTGTTATTAATTTGTTACAGGAAGTGCCAGTTGATAATATTGATCATACAATGTCGATGTCTGGTGGTATTTGAAAATTGGAAATAGGAACGGGAATGCTTCTAGAGGAGAAAAAAAATACCGTGTATGAGAAATAGGGCTTCTGTCTTTTAATTGTTCCTAAAAAGATGTAACTTTGGGGTCTGACTCATTCAACAATTCTCCATAGAGCACTTACTATATGTGAGGCAGTGTTCTAGGCAGTGGGAATCGAGCAGTGATGAAGTAAGTAGGTGAGGTCCCTGCCCTCGTGGAGCTTTCATTCTGTGGGAGAGACAGATAATAAAGAGGTAAATGGTAGTGTAAGTAACTAGGCTACAAAAAAACCCCCAAAGCAGTGAAGAGTGGATGGGAGTCTCTTGCAGAGGGAAGACTTCCCTGAGGGGTAGTCATATGAGCAAGGACCTTAGTGCAGTGAGGGAATAAGTTTGGGCTTATGTATGCATGTGTTTATTTTTAAGTTTGGGTTCATTTAAATGTAATAGGAGGATAATGGGGCTTGGAGTTGGGGGCAGTTGTGACATGATCTGTATTTCTTTGAGAGAGCACCACTCGTTGTGTGGAAAATGCTTCATGGGAGAAGAGTGGAGAGGAGAGTAAATAGAAACAGACCAGTGTTGCCCTGGCTGAGGAGAGAGAAGACTGTGTTAGCCCATGTCCTTCTTAGAAGAGCCACTGAGTGGGTTAAAGCCTCTGCCTTCGGCTCAGGTCATGATCTCATGATCTCAGGGTCCTGGGATCGAGCCCCACATCGGGCTCTCTGCTCAGCAGGGGGCCTGCTTCCCCCCCCACCTCTCTCTCTGCCTGCCTCACTGCCTACTTGTGATCTCTCTCTCTCTCTCTCTCTCTCTCTCAAATAAATAAATAAAATCTTTAAAAAAACCAAAAAACAAAAAACAAGAGCCACTGAGGCAGGACTAAATGTGTTAGGATTCCATTAGGAGAAAAGAGTGGAGAAGAGCGGGAAGGAGAGCAAGGTCGGGGGGGCGTCCTGACTGCCATCCTCTGGTGGCCACCACATTGGTGATTGAAACAGAGGGGTAAGGGAGAGCAGTGAGTTGTCAGGTATAGGACATATTCTGAAGGGAGAGCTGGCCGAATTTACGATAAAATGGAAAGAAAGAGTCAAAACTTTTAGGCTTTGGATCTGCTTATCCAGCTGAGTGATGTTGACATTCACAAGATGGGAGTAGTGAACTGAAGGCCTGCTATTTGGGGATTTCTGTTGACCTTCTCAGTAGATTCTCAAGCTTGGGTCCTCCCCTCCCTCCCTACAACAAGAATTGGGGAACTTCTTTAGCTTCTATGTTAGAAGTAAGAGAAAGAATGGAATAATAGGAAACAAATGTGCAAAAACAGAGAGAGAGGTATCAGTTGCCCATATGTTCCCAAGGCTCTGGCATGCATAATTTGGAGTTTACTAATGGCAAAATAACCATTTTATTTACCTTGATGAATGATGAATGATCTGGGAGCATTCTTTTTGCTTTAGGTTATTCTGGTCTCATGAAACGAAAATTAATCTGAATTCCTAAATTATTACTTAAAAAGTTAAAGGTGTTTTAGGCAATTAGGAGAAGTACTTGAGATACGAGATGGAAGGTTCTTGACTTTAGGCCCCACAAAATTGTAGGGGTTTGGATTTAGGGAGATCCCAAAAGATACAGCTTATTTTATGGCATTAAATAATCATTTTAGGGGCACAGAGTTAGGTAATTAGTAGCAAGATACTTGGGCAGCATTATGGATTCTTACATGTATTTTGTAAAGAATACTATTCACTCCCAATTATATTGCCAAAGAGCTAAATCAGGTTTATTATATATGTTTATATATGACTTAAAATAATTAAACCATCCTTCATATCATCAGGGTTTAAAAAAAATCTGCTTTGCTAATGACCTAAATCTCCCATTGTAAATAAAGAAATATTGTTTATTGATTACTTACCACACACCAGGCCCTGTCAGGTGCCTGGAAATAAAGGAGAACAAGAGGTCCTGGGCCCCAGAAGCTCACGGTTAGCAGAGGAAGCTAACATCTATACATAACACATGCTAACTGTAATGCAGCGTGGTTAAATGCTACATTGCCAATGTTTACAACACTCCAAGAAAGTTCAAAGAACGAAGACATGATCCTAAAGAGAAAATGATGTTTTAGTCCCAGCAGAGGAGGAAGTGTTTGTCAAGCAAGGGGAAAGAAGGCCTCACAAGGCAGAGGGTCTGGTATGAAGAGCCAGGAGCCAAACATGAAAATGCATGGCACGTATGGGCAATCCTTAAGTCCAAGGAGGCTACAGATTACTGAACCCGGGGGAGGGTGGATGTTTCCATCTCTTTGTGTACTCTGTCAAGAAATTTGGAATTTTCCCTCAGGATCATGTGAGCACAGTTGAGAGACAGTGAGTTGGAGAATGGACTTGAAGTTTCTGTTTAAGGAAGATCACTTTGGTGGCTGTGGCAGGAGTATGTGGAGGGTGACCGGTGGCCTATGGGGCTGGGGCTAATGAGAACCTGAGCTTGGGACCGGGGCATGGGCATGGAATGTTCGAGACAGTTCAACAGGCACTATCTGGATTTGGGATGGGTGACTCAAGACTCGTGAAATAGAAGAGGGGAAAGGAGATGATTTGGAGGGTTTTAGTTTCTATGTAGGAGGTCAGGAGCTAGTAGGTTTTGAGGGAAAGAATCGGGCAGACATGGGTTCAAATACCAGCTTATCCATTTGTTTGCTTGGATGTGTTATTTCATTTTTATGCCCCTTATGTACAACGGGAACAAAGAATCCTGCTTTTAAGTATTTTTCTGGACAGATGGTGATGCTATCCATCGAGTAGAATTAAAAATGCAGAAGGGAGGGCAAATTTGGGGGCAGAAATCGTGGGAATCTGGAGATCTGAGCTAATTAACACTCACATTGCACTATTCACTTTCTCAATGATCCCATTTAGTCCTCAAACGATCCTGGGAGGAGTAGGTAGTATTATTGCCATCATTCAGGGGAACATAGCAAGGCTTTGAGGGGTCACGCAACTAGACCAAGACAACAGAGAAGTTGGAACCTCAGTGTCAGCCGAAATTAAATTCTGATTCCAGAACCTGTGCTTAATTAACACGCTCTGCAGCCTCCCAGATCTCTTTCCTTGTGTGTACGCACCTAAACTATGCATGTACTCTTAAGGCTTCACGGAACTCATCTTACCCTGTGTAATAACTCTGATATACGCTATTCTGTTATTCTGTTTGTTTAAAAAAAAAAAAAATTGCTGGGTGTGACCTGTGAAGTTGAGTTTATGATGTTTTCATGGGTCCCGACACACAATTTTGAAAAAAAAAAAACAACCCAGGACCCTGAGACCATGACCTGAGCCGAAGGCAGAGGCTTTAACCCACTGAGCCACCCAGGTGCCCCTTTTTAAACTTATTTTTAACTGTGATTGTCCAGGGAAGGTATTAGTCCTCCCCAGCTACTCTGCTGGGTAAATCTTCTTTGCCCTTGGCCTCTTTCCAGGCTTAGCAAAGGGGAGCAGGAAAGGTCGTCATCGCAGATGACCGGGGCAAGTGGTAGCCCTTGTTGTCTAAGTATTCTCTCACTAATCCATCCCTTCTATAAATCGCAATATTTAACTAATCCCCTCAGGGCCGTTTGTGTGTCGGCCTCCCCACATGGGACAGAGAGAACTTGTCTTTGCACGTTTGCATCTGCGGCATCTTGCCCAATGCCGGGTACAGAGCAGTGACTCAATATGGGCCCGCAGATGGGGGGGGGCACCAGCCGAGTTGGCCTGCCTTTGCTTTAATGCGGACCCCGGCTCTGCCAAGCTGAGAGCCACATGGGAGAAGTCTGGCAGCTTGCGTGCAAGATTCATGCTCATCTAATCTACTCTACTGTCCTGGGTTAGGCCTCCCTGCTTTACACGGAGAGGATAATTCATCGATTGAGATTCTGGTCCAACTCTGCCACTCTTCTCCCAAACACAAATGGTGAATTAAATTTGAGAAATATAAATGTACTGATGGTGACATCATGAAAAATGTATACAACTTTGAATGCATGGAACCTTGTAGAAGGATTTTAATACACGGTATAGTTAATGACTAATAGAGCCTCTGAACACCAGGATTATTAGTGGAAGAAGAAGATAAACATATTATATCTTATAATTGTACCCAAAGAATATGCATCTCAGCTAGGTAGAGGATAGGAAGAGTCTAAGGGGGGAGGGAAGATATATATAGATATGGTATCTTTTTAATGTATATTTTACATATATTTATATATATGTAAATATATTTATACATATTTATATATGTAAATAATTTATACACATATATCTGTGTATATATAAATATATATACTGTGTGTATATATAAATATGTGTGAAAAAATATATAAGTGTGAATGTGTGTAATATATATGCACATAAAAGAGCCCCTATTTACAATAAATAAAACTGAGAACTACCATTTTAATGCCTTACGTTCACAAAGATAGATTTCTGCTCAAGTTCAGAATGGGTGTAAAAGAACGTTTGATAGAGTTTAGTGGATTTTCTGAGACCTACTGAATAAAGTCTATGTGATTAAAAAGAAATGAAATTCTGCTTGAATGCTTGAATAACGTCTTTAAATAAAAAAATTTTTTAAGGAATTAACTGAAGTTGAGCACATTTAACTGAAAGGCACAGGAACACGCCTCAGCACAAGAAAAAACAGGCTTAGTTTGCAACCTGAGAAATTTAAGAGTGCTATAGGAATGCATTTTTACTAAAAAATGTTGCTAAAGCAATGCAGGCAAATGAGGCTTGGCGCTGTTTGTACTCACCTGAGAGCAGATTAGACGGGGTGTGGGGTGGGGGGGGTCCTCTGTAATCCAGTCTCAGGTGTGTGTGTTCCGAGCACACACAATAGGCCCGGTGACCTTTCGGTCCCACCCAGCCCTGCAAACTCACCCTCCTCCCGCCTCTTTGAGCAGGTCCTTCCAAACAGTAGCCGGGACACCTTGTTCCCGTAAACTGCCGCTGATGGGTATTTCAGATGACGGGACTACTTTCTAAGAGTTAGTTTAACATTCGAACCCCTTAATTAGTTCTCATAGGTCTTTCAATATATTTTAACTTTTTCTTAGGTTGAACATGTGAAAGTGCCAATTTTTTTTCAGGCCAAATAGGGCGAATATCTGCAATTTCATATGGTCTCCCTGTAGTTCAAAAATAGACTGATGCTTTAGACATATTTTGTATTTTGCTACGATTACCGTGCAATATTTTTTTTTCCAGCAATTGGGAGCAGTAGCTTCAGCCCAAGACCAGCTCACCAGTTCTCCCCACCACAGATTTATCCTTCCAAGTAAGATGTATTTTCTCTTAATAAATGACTTTTCT
Organism: Potos flavus; assembly: GCA_028534135.1. NCBI lineage: Eukaryota > Metazoa > Chordata > Mammalia > Carnivora > Procyonidae > Potos > Potos flavus. Next base: position 51,410,103 of record CM052900.1, read on the forward strand.
GAGTAACCTTTTACCTTATTTCAAGTCATGTTTTGTGCACACATGTTACGTCTTAATTTAAACTAAAGTGCATTTCCTAGAGACTGCAGTGTGTTTACACAGATTTATTTTGAGCATCACCTAGAAGAGATACTGAAGTATTTCAGTACTTTGTACATTATATTTGAAAGTTATACTTTAAGAGACAGTCTTTAACTGCAATTTGTAATATGGTTGTTAATCAGTTACCTTGCATGTTTCCATCTAATGCATGGGCTTTCTATTTTCTGTCATTTCTGACAAATAGCAGACCATACCCACATATTCTCCCTACCCCTTCCTCACAAACTATGGCTGCATATGGGCAAACACAGTTTACCACAGGAATGCAACAAGCTACAGCCTACGCCACCTACCCACAGCCGGGACAGCCATACGGAATTTCCTCATATGGTGAGTAATCCTGTTACCTCAGTAGTGGGATCGAATGGGCAGCCCTGTGTGCGTGTACATTTCACAGGAGTGGTACCCAAAGACTGTCATCTGGGGCCACTTTAGAAAGTGTTACCACCTTTTGTGTCTAAATTCTCCATACACTTGTTTTGAATGAGCCTTGTAAGAAGCGGTGGCTACTTACCTTGAGGTCAGCGGTGGCAAATAGATCGCACGCTTCATATGCCCTCTTGCTCTCATTTTTTTTCCATTTGTAGCTCAACTCTTAATTTGCCACTTGAGCACTTGGTTCTGGAATCCAAAGTATTTGGTGCATATTTGCGATAAAACTTCAGTGAATGGAGTCTTTGGGGGTAAAGATTCATTTCCTATCTATCAGATGCCTGCCTATGATTAGGGAAGTACAAACAGAATTCAAAAAGCCCTTGCTCTGAACTGGAGGGTGGTAGTGCTTTCAGATTTCAGCAGGATCAGCCATTAGGAAAAGTGATCTAGATATCACAGCTTGGGCTGTACTTGAAAGAGGCAAAGCAGGAGACATTGAAAGCTCACATCCCTATTTGTTCCTTCCCACCTGGAGATTATCTTTATCTTGGTGTAATTTAACTCAATTGTTCAAGGATCAATACCTGTAAGTTAAAAATAAATCCAGCAAAACCCCAAACTTTAATTTTAAGATATCTTAGAATTTCAAGATACCTTCTCTCCGATTGAATTGCAATTATAGTTTTAAGCAAATTGCACTTTGAATAGAAAAAATATGAATTATTCACATTCCCTTAAGAAAAAATAAAATCGAGTGATCAAGAAAAAGTACATGAGAGTTTGGGGGGAAGGACTGGTAGAATAAGTAATTCTGTGTTTATAGCAGTATATTGAAAGAAATAAGCATTTAAACATTTCGTTAATAATTGAAAGGCAAATTACTTTATTCCTTTTTATTTTCCAGCTCTATCCCAAACCAAATCAACTATATATAAATTTCTTAGAAAATATATGTAAATTAAAATGTAAATTATTTATGACTTCACACTCTATAGTTTCACTTCGAAACTATCCAGAACAGAAAGTTATCTAGCTAGGTATTTTTAAGCCAGTTTTTAGAAACAACCATAAAACGGACTTCCTAGAATTCTCTTTCATTTCCATAAATTTTACTCAAGATTTTTGAAAATAATATCAGATACAGATCAAATTTGTCTGCAATTTACTTTTAAACAATTCTTGTGCTAAAAAGAGGAAAAAGGATCTCTGATTTGAATTGCATACCTTCAACTCTATAATGTGAGTTGACGTGGTCCCCAATTTATATTCTCAAAATGGATTGGTAAGCTGATTATTTGAAGTATAAATGTATCTTCCGGCCCGAACAATACTAAATCACTGTAGCCTTACCAGTGCTATCCCGGGAAGCTGCCATTCATTCATGTCACAACCTCCGCTGTCACGCACACAACTCTTCTCTTGTTCTTTCTTCTCCCAATGGAGTCATGGTAGGGCGCTTTGCCCCTTTCTTGCCTGCGGTCTAGGACTCTTCTGGTTCTGAACGATTAGTAGATGTCCTTGTTGTCTGCAATAAGTGTTCCAGGAGATTAAGATGAGCAGAGGTTCTGAGAGTCCCATCACAACTGGTAGAGTGAGGATGGACATTTTAATGTGATAGGTCAGGAGATGGTAAGAGCGTGGCACTTTGGTCAAGGGCTTTGGCCTCAGGGCTGTCTGTGCTTACAAATCTCCTGGGAATGATTCTGAGTCCTTAGTATTTTCCCCAATCACTTCCTTCTCTTTCTGGGCCTTGAGTATAGAGAGATGCTCCCAGAGCTTTTGGCCAGGCATTCTAGTTTCCTTGGGCCAGTTCCTCGAAAAATATGACCACCTTCTCCCCTCTGCTTGCTTGTGAAGGAGGAACACATACATTAGGGTTTTTAACGGCTGATAGTCAAGGTCCAGATGGTCTAAGAAGACTCCAAGGATTTGTGCCCCCTGACTTTTTACTTAGACCCTGTAAGAAAAGATAGGCAAATCTTTTCATGGTGTGAACAGTAGATTACTGGGAAAGTAGAACTCCTGCTATTCTCTGGATCCGCATGGAGCTTAGCAGTAAGGTGAGTTTGCAGGCCTGTGGGTGGAAGCCCTCAAAAAAGGTGCAGATGAGGCTGTTTTCTGCCTCTTCTTGCTCTTCCTTATCTGTTTTTATCACAAAAATTGAACCTCCAGACTAAAACTAGAGGTGGTACAAGCAAAGACTAAAAGCAGGTTAATAGAGTCTCAAATGGAAGAGAGAAGGGGGAAATCCCTGTTGGTGACAAGGAAAGGGAGTTTTTAGAGCCATCAAACCACCTGCCTAAGGCAGGTGTTTTTCCAGGGACCATTTATAAGTATGGGTTATTCACAGGTTTGGAATTGCCTGCACATAGAAAAAAAAAAATCACATTTTTAAAAAAAAGTTAAGGTTATGTTAAGACTTAAATGTTAAGGTCGTTATGAGGTTATTTAGAGATACTCCAGGAATTATTATAGGCTCTCTCGGCCAAGAGTCAGATTCTTCCACCGCCTTAGGAAAGTTACCTAACTTCATTCTACTGATGAAATTCCCCTAAAATGGAAATAAACAGTGAGACTACTGTGTATTCTAGATCCCCAAGATATCATTTATCTTAAGTGCAAAGTAAAATTATTCAAACATGTGAATTCTCTTGGCAGAAATTTTTCTCCGTTCCTTCTGTGGAAATTAAGGACAGTTGTGAACTTTCATGACTGTCTTTAATTATAATCCAGTGCCGAGCCCTACACAGCACTACTGCCAAACCCAAGTCCTGAAATTCGGATGTCAGCCTGGTGCTTCGGGAAGTAGTTGAGGGCCATAAACACATTATTTTTATATTATCATGAATGAGAAAGAAAAGTGTACTTTAGGCTACATGTAAAACAATAAAATTGGAATAAATACTTGAAACTACAAGGGACAAAAAGGGAACTCCTGGTCAACTTCACTTGTTTGTAAAACACTGTGCAGCTCTTCATGATCCTGTTTTTTAATATTCTCCTTTCTTTGTGCTTCCTTTCTGGTAGGATCCGGGTATTTGGGAGAAGGTTTTCCCCTGGGTTGCTTACTTCTGTGCCCAATATTGCTTTCTCTGACTTCAAAATGAGTCGTGTGCTAACATCAGCTTTGGGCAAAAAGAGTAAGGAAAAAACAGGGGAAAAAAACGCTGCAAGGCTAAAGACTAATTAATCCCTTCAGAAAAGAGAATTTGGACACTACTCAACATAGCGACTTTTAGAATAATCTAGTTAAAGGTTAATTATGGCCATCTCTTGACTATAAAGGAGAGGATCTTTTAATCTCTTATAAAACAAAACTACATATGAACATGATAGCATAGAAGTTAAAATTTATAGAAAATGTAAATCAGAAAAATAGGAAAGGGCAATGTGGATAATCACTCAAATCTATATTACTCCTCTTTTTTTTTTTTTTTAATTGAAGTTCTAGTTTAGGGTATTCCACTCTATGCCTGTGTATCCTTGATTACTGAGATGACATTGGGAAGCTGACATTGTGACTAAACAGCTGTGAGAGTGTTTTGTGTATTGACCAGCTTTGGAGATGAACAGATAGAAAAGCTATCACTAACTGATTTAGGTGCATTGTGGGCAGGCATCAAGACTGAAGGTGGATTGTCACAGGCTCAGTCACCCGGACAGACGGGATTTCTCAGCTACGGCACAAGCTTCGGTACCCCTCAACCCGGACAGGCACCATACAGCTACCAGATGCAAGGTCTGTATACACGCTCTTTTCAATAATCCCGGAGTCCAATAGTGACTTTCTAGAATAGAACCCAGTTGTTCGGTGTAAGTAGTAGATGGGGGCGGAAGGCGGACTGGGCTTAGAGACAAGATAACCTAGTTCTGGTTTGGCTCTTCACTTACTTATTCTCTGGGCCTCCGTTTCCATATTTATGAGATCAAGGGGTTAGACGGAATCATCTCTGAAGTTCTTTTCAAAAAGCTCTGAAATGCTCCGTGAAGTTCAAGTTTTCTGCTTTTGCCTCTGTCCATTAAAAAAGGAATGTCAAATCCAAAGTGAATGACGTGAGAGACTGGAGAGTGGGACACGGTCAAACCGTTGGTACTTGGGAGTTGCCAGCCAACCTTTCGAAAATGCTGTTGTCTTCGGTGTAATTATCGTAGCTCTACAAGTAGGGTGTGTGACAGACATTAACTAAGTGACCTACTAATGGCTGAGAGATCAAATTGACAACCACTCAATGCATCTTCGAGGTAGTGCTTCTAAGAACCACTTCCTGGGCTCTAATTTAGAAACTGTGGACAAAACATAATGTAAATGCAAGTCAGATGGAAGAAGAGTTGAAAGTGGAACATTGTCAATACGGTTTTCAGGAATACATAGACATAAGTGTGATTAGCAGATCATTATTATGCAAATGTGCCTGAAAAATACCTGAAAGGGGGTCTCCTAATATAAATATTCTCCTAATAGCTTGTTTTTACTACAAATCCGTTCAATCACATTCGACCTCTAACTAGCGCCAGTAATTGAATTAAATCCTTTATCACTACTTTTTGACTGAAGGCATTCTTTTTGTATTTTTGTCTTTTTAATATCTTTAATCTTATTTTTCATTACATTAAAATAGTTATGGCAGGTAAATTAGAAAATAAAGGGAATCAAAAATAATTAAAGATCTCATATATCTATTATTACTTTGATATATGTTCTTCTAGGTAGGCAGTATGGGACCATATTGTATAATATAGTATTGCCACCTGTTATTTTCAGTGACAATAGATTGTGAATACATCATAAACATCTTTCCACATCAGTAAATTCTATTCCACAGCATCATTTTAATGACTGCGTAGTTTCATCATATGTTACTTAACTACTCTCCCTTTTATTAGACATCTAGAGCAATATCATGCATATTTGCATTCTTAATTATTTCCTTTGAATGAATTTAGGTGTGAATTTCTAAGTAAACTGTTTTAGACTCTTTTAAGGATTTGTTATATATTTACCCAAGGAAGGGCTACATATTAGCATGAACATGTTGGATAATATCTTTTTTTCATTGTTTTCATATACATTTTTTAATTAAGATAAGTCATTTTTCTTTTCATGGCAGTATTCATCTTTGTCTTATTTCTTTTAATAAGATTCTTAAACTTTTGTAATATTATGTAGATAAATTTCCAGCTTATCACTTTAAGTCTTTTTTTTTTCCTGTTCCGTAAACTAAAATTTTATGGGACCAGATCCATTAATCTTTTCATATTTGGTTTTGCCTTTGGTATAAAAATACCTGAATTATACGGGCACCAGGGCAGCTCAGTTGGTTAGGTGTCCAGCTCTTGATTTTGGCTTGGGTCATGACCTCAGAGTGGTGAGATGGAGCCCTGTATCGCTCTGGGTGGTGGGAGTGGGGCCTGCTTAAGATTGTCTCTCTCTGCCCCTCCCCCAATCCCTCACTCGTACTGTACTCTCTCTCTCTTAAAGAAAACTTGAATTATAAAGTTTTGATATATTTGGTGGCTAAAAAATAAAAACCATCTTACAACAGATAGTATGTATTATTAGAAGGCTGTTACTGTATGTCTGATTCCAGAACTTTAAAGCTGCCCTAGGAAAGAATTAAGTTTCTGCATGTGCTGAGTATCAGCTGAGTAAAGGAATATAAAGGAAAAGTGATGAAAAGACTTTATTAGTGAATTTAACAGTCCTAAGCCTTGTAATGAAACAAATCGTAGGACAAAAAGGTCTGTTTTCTGGTAGAGCTTTCATTTGTGAAGGACAGAGTCCCTGAGAGCTATACTCTCTCAGAGTTTCCTGAGAGAAGTACATAGGGCACCCTGGTAGGTCCTATTCTCTACTGAGCATAAGGTCTCCTTGAGGAGAAGGTCCTTGGGTCCTGAAGGTGAGAAGGAAACAGATGAAGCACATAAGAGTGAGAGCTACCTCAGTGTGTGTGGTTCCTGGGCCCAAGCCCATCTTCAGCCTCTTGGCTACCCATCCACAATGAACAAAGTACAGAAATTTCAAGTTAAGTGTTTAGAAACTTATATAGTAGGTCAATAGTAAATCTCATGTTGGTTAAATCAAATAATAATTTTAAGAAATTAAAATTTGATTAAATTTAAGATTTAATTTTTAAAATTTAATTTTAACTTTAAAATTTTAAATTTTAAGAACTTAAAATTTCTTAAAAAAAGAGAGACTTATACTCTCTTTTTCCATCTCCTTTTGTAATACATTACTATTGTATTTTGCTGACTTGTCAGTCCTGGAAGTATTGGGGAAAAAACTAGTCTTGTATCTCAGAGAGTTTGAGAAATAATGTGCTTGAAATTTATTTTTATTCTTTCTCTCCTCTCAGATTGAAAGCTTATGTGGCAGAAACATTTCCTAAGAGGACTAACCAGCTATCAGAGTATAAGCATAGTGTTAGAATAGAGAGACGTATGGAAATGGAGGAAGAGAAAAGACAGTTTGGAGAAGGAAAAACGGTCTATTTTAAAAAAGAAATAAGGACACATGCAGCACGAGATATAACATTGCTTCTCTACTCATAGATTTCATTGCATATCCAATCTGGGCATATTGGATATTGCATTAAATCTTTTTTGTGTTTTTGTGCAGCCTTTGGTTAGATGGTCTTTCCAGTGGGATTTCAGAACCCATTTTCCATGCTTAAGATATTATTTTATATGGGTATTTCTATAATGGCACTTGACTCAATTTTAGATTATTAGATATAATACGACTTCCACAGATCAAGCCAGATAATTATATGCTATTAACTTGAAACATGCTAGTGTGATGATGGATAATGACATATAATATGCTATAAACTCTTTATGGCCAGATTTGGATAAATAACTTCTGATTAATATGTATTTCACAAATATTAAATGCATCATGAAAAATGCTTCACTGTTATTAAATGATTTTGTATAGCCAATTGTGGGAGTCTATTGGCCTTTGAGTATCTTCCCAATACATCTTGCTTTAATATAAAAATTTCTATAATGTCTTAAATTATTTTCAAAATTCTCCCAATTCTTTTATCCTTAATGAATAACAGTGGTTTTTGTTTATGTCAATCTCATCTTAGAGCTATTAAAAATTCTTAGAGGGGCTCCTGGGTGGCTCAGGTCATGATCTCAGGGTCCTGGGATCGAGCCCCGCATCGGGCTCTCTGCTTAGCGGGGAGCCTGCTTCCCCCTCTCTCTTTGCCTGCCTCTCTGCCTACTTATGATCTCTCTGTCAAATAAATAAATAAAAATCTTAAAAAAAATTCTTAGAATCCTGGATGAAGCTATATGTATTTTAGTGATATGGGAGTGTTTTACCTAGCTTTTTTCCCCAAGATCTTTTAACCTTTAAAATATAAGGTACAATAATTAGTTATTCTACTAGATATTTAGCTACTAGAATTGCATAACACTAGAAGAAATATTCTAGTAATCCAGATGACTCAAACTGAAATGCGGTATGTGTACTTACTGTGTTATGCTGATTTAAAGAGAATTTACAGCGATCGCCTTTGATTCTGGCAGACCTGGTAGAGCTAGAATAATGGTCCAGTGAAATCTTGCTCTCTGGTTGACAGTGTAGGTTCTAGAGTCAGACTGCTTGTTGAACAGCCCTGCTGCTGCTCTCTGTGGGCCTTCAGCACAGCCCCTGACTTCACACCTGCATTTCCTCACCTCTCAGGTGGGGATATTGTCTACTCCCATAGTGGTGGTGTGAGATCATCCATGTCAATCACTCTGACCAACACAGTAAGGACTGCAATGATTGTTTTCATTGTTACCACTCTCATTGTGGTGGTAATGTGGTTACTATTATTTATTACTGTTATCGTCCAGCTTTTTCAAGTAGTTCCAAATTAGGAAGCACTACCTAAATGTTCCCGTCCCCCAGGAGGAAACAAACAGAATATATAAATTTAATATAGACATAGATATGTATATCTGTATATATATACATACATATATATTATATATATTATATATATATCCAACAAAAAGAATTCCAAGAACCCAGTAACCAAGTAAGCATAGGCAAAAAAAAAAAAAAATCCAGATCTAACTAATGTCCTGGCAAAAAGAAAAATCACTATCAATAAAAGTCAGGCTGTACATGAGACAAAAACTGCAGGGAGAGACTGGAAGAAACAGGAACATGAAGAAGAAACCCAGAAGAGAGAAGACACTGTGTTGGCAAGAGTGAGGACAAACATTGGAAAGTGAAAGCAGTGGGACGCACAGAAGGGCTGCTGGCAAAGATAGGAGCTCAGTTCTGCAAAGGTGGGAGACAAGGAGGCATCAACCAACTTCTTATGCCTCAATAATCCCTCTATCATCTCTCTACTTTGAGCAAGAAGAATGAGTAGAAAAAGAAGAGGCAGCAGCCATAAACAGTGAATTTTTTATTCAGAAATCAAGATTAAGGGGGTGCCTGGGTGACTCAGTGGGTTAAGCGTCTGCCTTCGGCTCAGGTCATGATCCCGGGGTCCTGGGGTCGAGTCCCTCGTTGGGCTCCCTGCTCACTGGGGAGCCTGCCTCCCTCTACCTGCTGCTCCCCCCACTTGTGCTGTCTGTCTCTGTGTCAAATAAGTAAATAAAATCTTTAAAAAAAAAATCAAGATTAAGGAAGAAGATAGGACCATGACAAACTATGCTACCCAGAGATGGAAAATTCTAGTGTCCATACACTAAAATAACAATTAACATTTACTCAGCAATGATTAATGCCAACAACTATTCTAATTATTTTACACTTTATTAATTGTTAATAAATTATTTATTGTTAATAAAAATGTTATTTAATTGTTGGCATTTATTAATCCAACAACTATTCTAATTATTTTCCTCCTGAAAACCCTGAACAATGACTTTAAAGGATAAAAATTTGAAAATGCCAAAGAGTGCCTCAAAATGGAGAATGGTTTAGAACTGTCAGGCCCTCCTGTGTTGTAATGCATCTAAATTATAGCGCCAGTAGGGGAGCCTCTTAGAGAAAACTACAAAAAAACCAAAACGTAGTTGCTTATAGTATATATATTCTCTAGGACAGATTTGCTCTTTAAGTAACCGAGACATTACATTACACAACTAAGTATATAAATGTTCAAAAATACCATCTCTAGGAAAAAATTGTTTAAATAATTCATTTTTTTAAAGATTTATTTTGTCAGAGAGAGAGAGCACAAGCAGGGTGAGCAGCCGGCAGAGGGAGAAGCAGACTCCCTGCTGAGCAAGGAGCCCGATGCACCCTGGGATCATGACCTGAGCCGAAGGCAGATGCTTAACCGACTGAGCCACCCAGGCACCCCTAGATAATTCATTTCTGAGTTCTGTTTGTACTTTAACACTTTCATGGTACTTACTGGACAGATTTATTTGGTAATATGTGGGTACGTGCCACTGCCAGGCCTTGTGAACTACATCGTACTTGCTTCCATGTCTGGTCTAGGTGACCTTTCTGGATCTTTCCAGCTTCAGCATTTAGCACTTCTGTCATGGTAGGCTTCCATGGATCATGCACATACCAGATTTTAAGCCAAAGAAGGATTGAATTTTTGTTTTATATGCTCCGATGCTAATAACCCATGCAGTAAAACCTCATGGATTGGGAAATCCAGTTGCCTTCACTTTTGCTGCAAGATTGCTAGAAAATTCTATTTCTCTTTTCTGTATCTCTTTTGTACCTCCAGTGAAAGATTAGAAACTTAAGTTTAACTGAGGAAAACAAAACGTTTCCGTTTGTAGACAACTGTAGCATTCAGCCCGAGGAGGCGAAAGCCTTGCTTTTAATTTGATATCTTCCTGCTCCCGGGATCAGCCTCAGTGTTTCTGGAAGATACTTTGGAATGGTGTGAGGAGGTTTTCCATCACACACCATTGACAAAGTCTGTGCAAATGAGTTAGCTGAATGGGTGAGTATGGATGGACAGAGGGTGCCTGGAGACTTTGGATCAATGATGCAGGTGATGTAGGGAGTTCCAATGCTGCTGGCCAGTCTGAGGGCGCTGAGACGGTGAAGCAGGAATGTTGTGTGTGCCTGTGTGTGTGTGTGTGTGTGTGTGTGTGTGTGTAGGTTGGGGGGTGTGTATGTATGAGAAAGTATGCGCCCATGTAAAAATCCTCCGAGGGGAAACTACTTCAGCGTTTGGCTTACTCACCAATTTCCCAGAATATCTGCTCAGCTTGTCATAAACTAGTTTTATTCACCCTTTTATGTATAAGAAGCAACTGACTTGTTATATTTTTTTAATTTTATAAATTTTTTTAATTTTTAATTTTAATTTTTAATTTTTTTTAATTTTATAAATTTAATTTTATATTTTTTAATTTTTTTAAATGCACATTCCAGAGTTGTTGCTGGCATCACTCTTCCTTTACCCGTGCATTCCACACAGTATAGGCTCAGCATTCTATCTATCACAGAAAAGAAGAAACTGCGTTCATAATTTTGAGGGTGAGTCACATACAGAAAATGACAGTTTGTTTGGCAGTTTATTTAAGGTAAGGAAGTGTAAACATTTTCACACACAAAAAAACTAAAAACAAATTGGTTCAATTAACTGAACCTCAGCTTTGAGGAAAACCCAGTGTTCCATAATAACTTAGTCCTGTTGATTCTTGATGGTTATAGGTAGTGATCATCTTTACTCATATTTTCATCTCTGGTATCAGTTATAGAATATGCAAATGTCTGTTAAAGGTGGAGGGGTCAATGCCACAAAGAAGGTTCGAGATTAAGAATCGTGAGGACCCTCGCTCTCTCCATTTGGAGAAGTGAATTTGGAATTTAGCATGACAAAAATCTTGGTTAGTGTATGACCGTGGTTTGTTCAAAGCAGCCTGCCCCTGTGTTCATACTCATCGCAGGAGCTGGTTGGGGGCGTCACGGAATGGGGGTGGGGCTATCCAGTGCTTTTCTGAGTGTTTTATTGCCCCAGAATAGTAGTTGTGGTGTGGGGCATTCCTGTCATTCTGCACCAGGAAGGTGTCAGGATTGGCCGTGATAGATAGGAGGGGATACCCAGATACACACGCCTGAAAACTGGAGGGCTCTGGAAACCTCGCTTTGTTTATTTTCCTTAGGCTTTATTGCTCTCACTTAGGGAAGAAAATAACACAAATTCTGACTGCCTCTTTGTATATCGTGTTGTTCGTTCTGTTAAAGAGATTGGGGTTTAAACCCGTGAGAGAGAAAAAGGAGGGCAGGGGTTTGTTAAAAGGTACGTGGCAGGGTGCACGACTGTGCAGCTTTCCACGCTGCCTTATCTGGGGCTCATTATCCAGTGGAAATGATCTAATAATAACCTAATGAGGGAAACCATCCTTATTTCCTTTGTTCTGCCCGTCCAGGGCTTTTTAAACATATAGCTGAAGTATTTCTATGTACGAGTCATTGAGAAGCTCAAAATTGCTTAGTAAAATGTACTTTGAAAGTTTTCATTATCCATAGGAATGGTGTTTTTCAAAAGGAAAAAATAGCAAACTCCAAACTGCATGGTTTTAAGAAACCTTTTTTAGAATCTGCTATGATAAAAGCATTTGAGATTTTTACTTTCTGACATGAAAGGACATGTTACAGTTAGAATTGCAGAATTGCTCTTGCAGCTTGCACTGGTGTTCAGAATTTCTCCTTAATTTCTTTGCCAGTCTACTCACATTGATATTTTAGTTCATGGCCTTTTTGCATTCTAGGACTTTTTTATGCTTACGTTGATTTTTTAAAGTAATGTTCCATTTTAGCTCGTTTGGCATCTTGTGTTATTTCAGCTAAGGGGTATTGAAAATCGTACCAAATTTTGTTGAAATCCAGCTGTCGCCGTAAGTCATCAGTGATCAGTACCCAATTTGTTTTTTATAGGGATTGTTAAAGTATATAGAACTAGATCAAGAAAGGTAAATGTAAAGGCTTTCTAGTCCTTATTGGCTAAGTTAAAAATGCTCTTTGGAATATAAAAACTATTACCAGGATAAAAAGGAAAGCTTGGTCACTGAAAATCCTTCTTGTAAGAAAGGGGGAAAACTTTCGTGTTAAATAACCCATCTGGCTTTCAGAGGCTTGTCCCCGGGGAGTTGTGCTAACTTCTGCCGCATAGATCGCACCCGATGATGGACATAGCCCATGGCAAAGAGGCCAGGGAAGGAAAGCAAATGGACTTCTGTGAAAATACACGAGGGCGAAATAGCATCCTGCTTGCCGAGGAAGTGCTAGGAAACACTCTCAGACATGGGAAGTACAGACAGGCCCCAGCAGGTCCCGGCGTTGTTAGGTTGGCTAGGATTCTGGTTTTTAATGGGAGTCCTTGTTCTCTGTGAAGTAGACCTTTGACCTACATGTTAGCCTTTTCTTTTCCTAAGCGTTTTGAAGTTATAGCTGGGCAGTATTCTCCAGGTTAAATCACATATGCAACTTTGATATTTTAAATTACGGAGTGTGTCAATATCAACTGTGTTCTTAGTATGCTAACTTCGTAGGGGTTTATTAATCGAGGTTTCTCAGAGGTTGGCTTATTTTTAAACTACAGTTACTTGGCACCCATAGAACGACGTGGCCCACCCAGGGCCTTCTAGCAAGACTGTTTCTTGTTTGTTACGGTTGACGAGATCACCGTCCCTTCCCTGTAGGAACCCCTGACAGTGACAAGAGGAAAGTAAAATCTCTGTGATCCGTGGTCTGTGGACATCTTTATATAATTTGATTTTTAAATTACTTGCTAGCCTACAGGAGAGTTATAAGGAAGAAGTCTTTCAGAAACAAGATGGTTTGATGGCAAATGTATTCATTAAATTTTTCAGGTACCTTTGTCTCTACTGTCTGCGATGTTTGTGTAACCAGAAATTAAGACCCACTTTTCAGAATATACAATTCACTTTCAATGTCACTGAATCAGAAAATCTAAATGGTGGGTTTGACATGGTAGAGTGGAAAACAGTGACCTGGAAGTGGGGACATTGGTCATTCCCTAACTGAGAGTCCTTGTGCAAGAGAGAAAGTAGCATTCACCCTGCTTCTTGGAGAAGGAGAAGGATCCCTGCCTCACTACCTTACGAACTGATGGTGAAAATAACTAGAGACAATGCGGGTGGAAATACCAAAATATAAGTGGACTGTAAAAACATAGACTATTATTGCATTCTGAATATGAAGTTTCTCATATGCAAGCAAGACTCTTAATTTCATTAGTATACCCACGGGATGCCAATATCTGAGTTAATCGTAGCCCCTCAGGAGGCCCGTGTTTGTGTGGTAAGATCAGTGTTCTATTAGGATACCCATGTGGTATCTCTATGGATGTGACGTCCTTGTACCATCTCTGGGAAAAATGGTACTAAATATCTAAAACCAGTGAGATTTTATGAGCTGTTCAAAATCCATGATGTTAAATCAATTTAAAATACTGTTTGATCATTAAAAAAAAAAAAAAACCAGAGGGCATTTGGGTGGCTCAGTCCATTAAGGGGCTGCTTTTGGCTCAGATCATGATCCCAGGAATTGAGCCCCTGATCCGGCTCCCTGCTCAGCGGGGTGTCTGCTTCTCCCTCAACCCCTCCTCCCCAACTCATGCTCTCTGTCAAATAAATAAAATTTTAAAATAAATTTTAAAAATCTTACTTGATTTAAAACTCTGATCAGTTTTCTTTTTGGAGATTTAGAAATATTTAAAATCCTTCCAGAAGGGTGTTTATTCAAGCCTGAGTTTAATTTTCTTTAATTTATATCTGAAGTAGTGACCGTAATCTAGTGTTTAAAGATAAGCCTTTATATATCATCTAGTTTAAAAAAAAAACAAAACAGTAAAGTGTGTGTTCTCTAGATAAAATCTGAGAAATAAGCTGTTATTGTTTTTCCTTTCCCTTTTTTTTCACTGCTGAACAAATAAGGAAGTTGAGACATGTTTTTGTCTTGTGATGTCTATTGGCTTTCAAGTTGCCCTTCCAAACTGCTCATAATTACTACCACCATCACCAAAAAAAAAAAAAAAAAAAAAAAGAAAGAAAAAGTGATTAAAAGTCTTCCTCCTGTCTGTACACCTGATTCTTTAGGACAGGTGTATTATTACTGGATCCTTTGTCACTTACCACACTGGACTAAAATTCTCAAGCACCGGTTCTGTGTCCCACACGTGCCTAGATGAAACCCTTCGAAGGCATGAATCAGCCATGGCATATCCGTCTCCATGTGAAGCAGGCAGGATAAATACAACCCAGGAATCTAAGGAACATAAGATGGAAGCAAGACTAGTGAAAAGGCAAATTCTATGGCTTCCGTTAGTAAGCTGGGATTCCCAGAAAGTGAAATCAGTGCAGAGCGGACTTGTCAGGGAAAGCTTATTGGAAAGCTAGGACTTGAACCAGGCCTTGAAGGTTGATGAGAAATGTACTATTAAAAGGAAGCAGGAGAGGAGAGGAGCAGGAATGAGTCTGATGTGTTTCCAGGATCCCAAGAATCCCATCCTGAATTAACATAGCGGGCTGTGGGTGAAGGAGCTTAGGCAACATCCATCCCAAACTCTCCTCCCCAAACCCCATGTCCCTTCCCCAGGCCCAGCGATATGCACATACATGTCCTTGCATGTATGACGGCTTCCCCCCACCCCCGTCTACCCTTTAACATTTCCTGTGCCACAATATGTTCCTATTGGCAAGTTTAATGTTCAGATTCTTGGGTTTTTCAGTTAAAGAATGCCATGTCTTTTCCTGAACTGTTAATCTTTTCTTAAGTCATCAAGAAACTTCTCTCATCTACTTTTCGTCTCTCCCCCTACTTTTCTAAGAACATTTCACTCTCTGATCTTCTCCTTTGGGCAGTTCTCCCTCACTGCATGCCAGGAACGCACTACTTTTTTTTGGCGCAATTGTATTTTCCGTCCCAAACTAACCAGGTGTTTTCATGCACTTGAGTAGCTTTGTCTTTTAGAGGTGTTCTGAAAGGAAAAATTTTTTTCAGCGTTCTTTTCTTTTCCCCTCCCCGCCAAAAATTGCTATGATTTTTCACAATAGTGAACTATTTAAATAGATAAGATTTTTGTCTTATCAACTGGGTAGGAAGGTTCCTCCACTGCCACCCCGCTTGAACATAACTTACTTCCAAACTGTACCCAGAATTATACTGGGCATTACTGGACCTTCACTTGAACCCATCCCTGCCGAACTTCATAATTAAGAAATAATGATTTCTAAGTGGGAATTCTTTCTAGTTTGGTGAATTTTTGTACCATTCCGTTATATAAAATATGCAGTATTTTATTATAGAATATTTTTGCTCTTTTATTTTCACGGAAAGTGATTTGTCTCTAGGAAAGAGAATACTTTTAAATTCTTTTGATAAAGGAATTCTGAATATTAAGCCTAATTCTCTGGCCTAAGGTAAAAGTGAAGACTCATAAATCAAACAGAAACTCGCAGTAGACGGATCCTCATGGACAAAGGAGGTCTGTTTTTCTTCGTCGCGTCTTGCCCTCTCTCCCCCTCCAGCATCCATGTTCAAGCCCGGGGTAGGGCAGCCTTCTCCACAAACGTGCCTCTCCTGCTGGGCCTGCTCAGGGTAGGAAGTGGGTTTCGTAGCTACACACCGGAACTTTCTCGGGATCATTGCAGTCCTTCTGTTGCCTTTGCTTTGTGGCGTTCTGACCTGGTGAAATTCATCGGGTTATATTGGCACCAAATCTGCATCACATCAGCGATCAGAATGGAACCCTCTCCTCCCTTTAGGAGCTCTCGCACAGCTTAAGGACCCAAACTGCCCCCAAACAGTCTCCGTAAAGCTTCCATTCTAGAAATGCTTAGTGAGTGTGATTCCTTTCTTAGAGGAGAAAAGCAAGCCTGCTGTCCTGGTTATGTATTTCTGAAGCGATTGTGAAAACACCTGCTGAATTGGTACAAAACACAGTCGTGCTAAAAAGCAGGTACTTGTGGTGTTTGATAAACCAGTGGATTTTCAGGTCAAACCCTCCCTCTTCTTTCTCGAGATGGTGATTCCTGTGTCTAATGAGGGGCGTAGATATGTGCCTTTTAACAGGCACCTCCTGACGATTGCCTGGCAGTTAGCCATAGGTTGGATATGTTAAAAAAATTTTTTTTTCCAAGATCTTCTCCAACCCCCCCTCCTCCACCACCACCCCGGTCCCAATTGCTTTGAGAGGTTATCTACTGTGGGGATTAGGAACCTGGCCTCTGGGGACAGATGGCCTAGGTTACTCTTCCTAATCTTCGGTGGTTTGCCCATCTGTAAAGTGGGATGTTTAAGTTCTCCTCTCAGGGCGGTGGGGAGGGCCCAGGGAGCTGTAACATGGAAATTACTGGCCCAGAGCCACCACTCAGTAAGTTTTAAGTGCTATTAGTTGGTCTTATGTACATCTATTTTGCTTCTGATGTTTTTCTTAGTCCTGTAGAAAACTAGAGTGGATTTCAGAACTTCTATAAAGCAATATAGAAGAGGTAAGAGGGCGTGAGAGAGGATTGTGTGGACTCTAAAACCAGACAGAGCCGGGTTTGAATTTCACATTTACCCCATGGAAGCTGTATGATCTTGACCTAACCCTCTGTTTCCTTATTTGCAAAGTGAGAATATTAATACTCCCTATAGTATCAAGGTGTTGTGGGGTTTAGATAAAGCCGATAATAACACACTCCTAACACATAGTAAGTGCTCAGGGGACATTGTAAATCTTTAGTGTTACTCTGTTTTGTATTCTGGGGATGTTTGTAGGGGTTGACTACAAACATCCAATTGTTTAAGCTCTAAGATTTCTTTTTCGCCTATTTAATAGGGAAGGGGCTAATGAATTATTATTTGAGTCACCTGGGTGGCTCAGTCGGTTATGTCCGACTCTTGGTTTAGGCTCAGATCATGATCTCAAGGCCCTGAGATGGAGCTCCACATGGGCTCTGTGCTCAGTGGAGAGTTTGCCTCTCCCTCTCCCACCTCCCCCCACCCCTGTTCATGCAGGTGTGCTCTCTCACAAATTAAATAAAATCTTTTTTAAAAACGTGATTAGTATTTAATTTGTATGAATTTTCTAATTATTAATTAGTACTAATTAGCTTAAAATACTCATGAGTAGTCCTAGATATATATAAAATAAATTTGTGTACCTATTATATAAATTTATATAATACATTATACACAAACATACAAATAAATTTAAATATATATTATACATATAAATTATATATAAATTTATATAATATATATAATGCTATATATACATTACAGAGGTAGGTAGGTAGATAGACAGGAGATTCAGTAATCTAGGCTTAGGAGGAAGGAGAAGAGGGGAATTCAAGGAAGGTTGTTTTGGAAGAAGGGTTTCTCGTCCATACTGAGTTATGAACTGATGAGATTTTAGTCAGGATACAATGGGGAGGAAGTAAGAGGTGCAAAGAGTCGCCTTAAGAGGACCACACGTTGCTTCATTTGTGTGAAGTTAGGCAGGAATGTGTATCTGGATGGGTTGGGTTGAGATTCCTGGGGAGAAACTAGAGAAGGCCAAAAGATAGACTGGAACCAGACCAACGTCTAATAAATAAGTTTTGGGAAGGAGTTTGAATTTTATCCTGAGGGCAAGAGGAAGCCACTAACAGTTACTTTTTTTAAACAGGGCAGTGAGAAGAGCAGATATGCACATTAGAGAAAATATTCTACCTTTGTGGAAAATGAACTGGAGGGGGCCGGAAGATGGGCAGGAAACCAGTAAAGGAGGCTGTCGCAGAAAGCCAGTGCTGGTGGCCTGGACTGAAAGTTAGCAGCCCTCTTTGCCTAAGTCCTACGTGAAGGCAGGTGGGGTGGCCCTACAGATCCGATGCTGGTGGTGAAAAATGAATATTGCCTGAGCCTGAGTCCCTAGTGTGCACACCTCTCCCTGAAGTAACTTAGACCCTTTTGGAAGTTGCATTAAGTCTCCTAGGCCACAGGAGTGCCATTAAAGCCTGCTGCAATGTACTAAATGGAATGGAATCTCGGCCAGCCGTCAGCCAGTAAATGACTATAACTTATGTTGAACTCGAGCTAATGTTCAGTCCTAGAAGTAGCATTAAGTCTGGAAAGTCACTTGGGTACCATTTCAAGTCCTGAACTGTGATTTACTTGGTCATACCTCAGTGGCCTGTGTGTGCCAATATGGCTTCCATGGCCTTTTCTACTTTGTTCCAGGGAATAACTTATGGAATGAAAACATCCATTTTTAAAATATATTTTCTATTTTTTACTCATTTTCTTGGTGGATAGGGATTGTTGAGGTCAGTATTTATTGTTCAAAAATGTGTAGTATAAATGAAAGTAGCAAGTCATAACCTAGAAATGTGCAGTTTTAAATGAAAGTAACAAGTCATAACCCAAAGTAATGTTTCCTATTAAATGTATATAGTAAAGTTTTAAAAAGTATCGATATTACACTCTTATCCAAAAGAAATTTAAATTTTATTTTTACGAGGCATGTTTACATTGCTCAGTGTGAGTTTGCTTTATATATAAAATATCAATATTAATTGTTCGTTGATAAATACAGAGTGAGTCACATGCCCATGAGGTCCAGTGCTTAAAAAAACAAAACTGATGTCATCCTGAAAGTCCTATGAGGTCCCAAACTATGTCTTAGTTATCCTTTTATCCCCATTATAATTATCACCACGAGTCCAGACCTTAATATACGTTTAGAAGTTTGCGACTGCCCCATGCTAATGACAGTAATAGGGGAAGCTTGTCTGAAGCCCCAGTTTTCATGGCAGAATAAATATTGGGAGTGTGAGAGCTCTCTCCTTATTTGTGATGGGCGTTATGGGAACTTTGACCTATTGGTCATCCTGAAAGGCACAAAGAAAGAAACCTCAAATATGAGTCTGTGATAACCAGACTTGAAACTATCTTAGGAAATATTTTCCCTTAATAAAAATAACAAAGCCTTGGATCAGGTTTTCAAAGTTCAGAGATGTTCGATAAGTAAGTAGAAAGAGAATTTTAGATATGCAAAGAGATTAAGTCATATTTATCTCGTTTGGGAAAGTAAAAAGAGAGAAAAGATACAGAAACGCAGTGGAGAATTTTAGAAATGTTTACTGAGATAAACAATAACGGTTCCTAACATTGGTTTGGTACTGTAGATTGGGCACCGTGCTTTCCAAAAGATTACCTCATTTGGTCTGTTGAAGAACCTTACGAAGTAGAGTTTTTACGGAGAGGGAAGTTAGATCTTAGGGTGGTTAGTTAGGTGATTTGTCCAAAGCCCAAACAGCTTTTAAGTGATGAATGGAAACCCTGTTTTCTGACTCTTGAAGTACTACTTAAATGTTGAGTAGCAAATAAATAATTGGCATGGGTTAACTCGTGCATCATACCTGAAGGCATCCGTGAATAGTCAGTTTACACTGAAGACTTTCTCCTTGAACTGCCAGCACATTTATTGCTCATAACACTCATTGGCCATAAAATTTTAATTAAAAAAAAAAACGAAAACGTTTTTCTGTTGATAGAAGCAACACAGCTTCTGGGTGGAAAAGTTCGAAATGTGCCTTGGCTTCATGAATATTATGTGACCAATGGTTGTCCCCTTCCATAGATAATGTTTCTGAGATTTTTGTGCTTTTTAAAAACGTTTTATGCTTTCAAAAATATTTCAGATGAAATCATCAAAACATTTTCCTTGTTTTCATTTTTACTCTAGCAAAATAATAGGAAAAATGTTTCCATGTAATGAAACATCATTATGATACCATTTCAATGTCTTCATAGTATTCCCTTTTCTGAATAACATGTATTAAGGATTTGGGAATCCTTTCTATGTTTTGCTGAAGAACACTGAAGAACATCTTTGCTAACTATCTCTTTGTATAAATCCACCTGTTTTTTTTTTCTCAGAGCAAATGCCTGGCAATAAAATTGGTGGCTGAAAGTTATTTAATCATTGACCAAAGAGCCCAGCCAGAAAGGTTGTGCGTCTTTAAATTCTCTCTTTGTAGCGTATCAATGCCATGGTTTACATATTTGCCAATCCCTGATATTTTCACAAATCTTTGCTAATGGAGCTCCTGGGTGGCTCAGTCGGTTAAGCGTCTGTCTTCAACTCAGGTCATGATCCCAGGGTCCTGGGATCGAGCCCCACATTGGGCTCCCTGCTCAGTGGGGAACCCGCTTCTCCCTCTCCCATTCCCCTGCTTGTGTTCCCTCTCTCACTGTGTCTCTCTCTGTCAAATAAATAAAATCTTTTTAAAAAAGATCTTTGCTAATATGATCATCAGAAATAGCATATTATTGGGGCACCAGGATGGCTCAGATGTCTAAGCGTCAGACTCTTGATTTCACCCTTGGTTTAAAATCTCAGGATCCTGGAATCGAGTGCCGCTTCAAGCTCAGCACTGGGCATGGAGCCTGCTTAAGATTCTCTTTCTCCTTCTCCCTGCCACTCACAAGCGTACTCTCTCTCTCAAAAATAAAATAAATAAAATAAAATAAAATAAAATAAAAGTGTTGCTTTGAATAGTTTAACAATAAATAAATAAAACAAGGGAGGGAACGGAGGTTTGCTTTTCTGTTTGTATCCTGCCCAGTGACTACTGTTTACTGTTGAACACATGTAGACATTCAGCAAATAGAATGTTTCCTAGAGAGCACATGTAATACATAAAACATTGATCTTATTCCTCTTTGGTCCTTGTCTTATACTTCAAGGGCTGCCATTTTTTCTTCCGTGAAATGAAATAATCAGCTTTTTCAGTGGGCCATTATAATGACAAGCACAAGTCTGAAAGTATTTGAAAGTAGTTGTAGTTTTGAGCCTGCAAGAACTGTAAAGATCCTTTAATCAGGTCCCATCATTTTTCATTAAGCATATTTGATGTAAAGCTATGAAAAAATCCTGGTATGTTTCACAAACCGAAATGGAAAGCCCATTGTCTAATATTTTTTGCACAAATGTATAATTTTGCCCATCATTTTATATGAGTTACTCATGCCCTCGGAAATTTAAATCTCTCTACTCTTTAATGCTTTGCAATATGGTGGAACTAAAATTGTCAACGATTTTAAGAAAACACAATTTTTGTCATGGCAGTGGATTCTGGTTTTGAAGATAAACCACATGCATTTGCAATGAATTTCAACTCTGTGTTATCTAAATAATGATTTCTTATGGGTACGCTATTCTGCATATTTTTGTCAACCATATTTCTTTTCATTTCGTTTCAGGTAGCAGTTTTACAACATCATCAGGATTATATACAGGAAATAATTCACTCACAAATTCCTCTGGATTTAACAGTTCACAGCAGGTAATTTTAAAAGCCCATTTAACTTGAGAAATTTTTTTTTAAATGCAAGATGATTTTCTTATATAAAGAAAGATCTGTTTGTATTCTACTGTAAGTGACGGCTTACCGAAGCCTTTTAAAATACATATTTTTTTCTTTTAAAAATCTCTTTAATAGTCTTCTGTGGTGAGCATTGGGTTTTTGGATTCATTTAATTTTACCTGGTCATGCGTCATGGACTAGAAGGCGTAGGAAGAGTGTATCTGATCTTACATAAAATTTGTTTGCAAGTCTGGGCACTTCCATCCGCGTGTACTTGTGTGCTCCTTTGTGAATTCAGAGAAGACCCAGAAACACAAATAGAGTTATACTTTGAAAAGTGAGCAATAAGCAGCAGCATCCTGACGGATTACTCTCGTGTGGTTTGATTTGGTAGGACTACCCATCTTATCCGAGCTTTGGCCAGGGTCAATACGCACAGTATTATAATAGCTCCCCGTATCCAGCCCATTATATGACGAGCAGCAATACCAGCCCGACCACGCCGTCCACAAACGCCACTTACCAGCTTCAAGAGCCACCATCTGGCATCACCAGCCAAGCAGTTACAGATCCCGCAGCAGGTAATTATGTGCACTTTATTAGTCCTGCAGGCTAGATTTCTGGTGGTGTAAATGCATTTTTCTACAGTCCTATATTCATGCAGTGGTTTCACAGTTTTGGCAAGTTGTGGCGCAGCCTACATGTAAGTCAAACAGCAGCATTGTGGCGTTAACTTTATTTATTTTTATTTGCTGAAAAATTTCAGCATAAGTTATGTAACTTCAAAAGCCCTTGAAATTGAGATTTTAGTTAGTTGTAAATACACTCAATTTTCAAGAGAGAGGGCAATGTTTTAGATACGTAATTAGAAATATTGAGCTATAATTATTAACTATAATTATAAATATTTGCCCACGTATCAAATATGAAAATAAATATTACCTCGAATTCCATGTTTATTATCATTAAATATTTAATGTTTCTCCAAAATAAAAAAAAATCAGAGTTAATAATGGAAAATCGTGATTCCTCGTGATTCCTCTGGCTCACCCGTCCCACCCGGCCTACTCCGAATTTCATAACTGGGCATGAGAATTTTCATACTTCTACACAACCCTCGATAGCCCCTTTCCAATGAAAATGTCTCCATCTGTGGAAATTTTCCTACCAAGTCTTGGACATTTCTTTCCCTCCTTTAGTTTTTTTCTCTGAAACTCTTAATATTGTATGCTTAATTTCCTGAATTGGTCTTTACCTATATTTCTTATATTTTTCTCTTCTTCTCACCTGTGTCTTATTAAAAAGGTAGTCTCTCCTTTCATGGATTATGAGGTGAGCTATTATCCTCAAATAATCACAGAGTTTGCTTCCTTTTGCCTTTTATTTTTAGAGCCAGAGCCTGCTCTTTGCTATAAGGCAGGTTAAAATGGTCTTATGCTGAAATACTCCTCTATGACATTGTGATCATTGTGTGTTAGTTCTAGTTGGTTATCTTAAATCATGAAAACAAATTTTATGGAACAGGGGCTAATTTCAATCTTGACTATAGGTTTGTCTTGCAAATATTACCAGATGTCCCCCATAAAAAAATCTCCTTTGGATTTTTAGTGTTTCACATTTTTTCTTAAATGTAGACGAGCATTATTTTGTTCTAGAGCAGGAAGTTACATCATTCTTAAACTTGTATTCCAGTGAACTATAAATACTATTTCTGCACAGCTCCATTCCAAACATTCTAATCTTTGATTATCATAATCTGTTTCCCTTCATCTTTTAAAAACTAGCTTGATATATTTTTCGTTCAGTTCACATGTGTAAATAGAGTATTCACAGAATCTAGTATACAAGTCTTTTAGATTTAACATCTATATAATCGCTGTCAAAAATCGGGTTTATTATAGAAGTTGTTACAGAATTTTCCTCTCTACTTCCGTTAATTTCATATAGGCATCATGAGGAAAGATAATGGCTTGTCCCAATCTAAGGGAGATCTGATGTTTTCATATGAACCATCTAGGTCATGCCAACTTCTTGAGGACTAAAAGGAGCTTTGAATTAGAATAGCTATGTGAACAAGTAGAGAAACTCTTCAGGATCTGTAGAATATTAGAATGAGAAAAGAAGACCGCAGAGTAATTTTACTTAATTCATGATGACATTTTGATTGGGAAGAGTTACAGTACAAAACAAAGTAGTGAAGACTTAATCATATTTTTTTAAATTAGGGTTGATTAGCACTTTCTAAAAAATACCAATTTAGTTATATCAGAAAAGTTTGTCTCTGAAATGTGCCATTATTTTAAGCGAATTTTATTTATCAAAGGGGTGCTATGTAAAAGAGTGAGGAGGACTAGTCTGTAGGAAACAATGCAAAAGTATGATTTTCAAAACGTCCATATGATTTTTTTTGAAGATTTTTTTTATTTATTTGACAGAGAGACACAGTGAGAGAGGGAACACAAGCAGGGGGAGTGGAAGAGGGAGAAGCAGGCTTCCCACCAAGCAGGGTGCCTGATGTGGGACTCGATCCCAGCATCCTGGGATCATTACCTGAGCTGAAGGCAGACGCTTAACAACTGAGCCACCCAGGCGCCCCTCAAAATGCCTATGTGATTTTTAATATTAAATGATTTATTTTAGATTTTATTGGAATCAATGCTTAGTGTTTTAGGTACTCATTTAAATTTCAGTATCTTTATGGCTACAGAATAGGAATGAATTGAACCAGGGAGAAAATAATATTTTTCAGGTTTCTTATATTTACCACTTCCCAGTAAAATAAATGTATGGATCAGCCTTCCATATGTAGTCAGAAGTAGAAAGTTCAGGGAGTTTCCACATTAAGAAGAAATGTAGATTACTTGAGAAATTCAAGGAAGAGTTAGTCTGGTTTTGGGGGTTTTGGTTCATTTGTTTATTTACATTTGCAGTTTGTGGATTCAGCCTAAGTCTTTTGGTGTTAATTTTCCTTTCTTACTAATCATGTAAGATTGTAGATGGTCTTTGATGAAAAGGAAGTTTAGAGTGATAGAATCCATAAAATCATTAAAGAATTAGAAGGAATGAATAATTTATAACATATAACCTAATGTTTTCGTCTTATGATAGAAATAAAAAATGGTTAAAATCACGTCTATTTTGTTGAAAAAATTTCAGAACTTTTTCTCTTAATAGTCTATTAGGTTTAAGGTCATTATTTTCTGCATCGGGAAATTAGACTCTAGTTATCTGGTCTTATGTATGGCCAGGTTTCTGCCTTTCAGTTTCAAGGAATTATACAGTACAGAATGAATACACAGTATATGTGGCTTCCTCCCATATTTTATAATATCTGTCCTTGTATTGTTCATGGAATTATTAGGTCATAATGAATATATAAAGATAATCTTGCAAGGATTTTTCAGGCCAAACATATAAGGACTCATTATTTGGTATTATGTATTTTTAAAGTTATGAAGAATAGCTAGCTTTTAAGTCTATGGTATTATGCAGTATCACTTATAAACATGTACCTCCTCATGAATCTTAAGTTCCAAAATTATTTTAATGTGTTTATAGTTGACTGTTGAAAGCTATAGTCTCCTTTGGGTAGATATGTATAATACATTAAAAATAACATAACTTGAACATGAAAGTTTAATCTTAAAATTTCAATTTTAAAAACTAAAAACAGCAACTTTTTATTGAGAGATAATTGATATTTAACATTAGATTAGTTTCAGGTGTACAACATGATTTGATATTTGTATATATTGTGAAATGTTCACCACATTAAGTCCAGTTAACATCCACTAGCATATGTAGTTGCAGATTTTTTCTCTTGTAATGAGAACTTTTAAGATCTACTCTCAGCAATTTAAATCTTTTGCATTCATTTTTAAAAATGATTTTTGGGGCACCTGGGTGGCTTAGTCAGTTAAGTGTCTGACTCTTGATTTTGGTTCAGGTCATAATCTCAGGGTCATGGGATTCAGCCCTGCATCAGGCTCCATGCTCAACGGGGAGTCTGCTGGAGATTCTCCCTCTCCCTTTGTCTCCCCCTCCCCTCCCCCTCCCCCTCCCCCACCACCCTGGTCTGTTGCATGCTCTCTCTCAAATACATAAATAAATCTTTATTTTAAAAAATGAGTTTGTTAGTCATGTTTTGACTATCTTAATAAAATAAAATTTACATCATCTGGTGGAAATATGTCAGTATTCACCTACCTTGAGAAATATGGTGAGGTTTATCTGGTTATTTAGCAACATTGTAATTTACGTATTGGGCTCAAGAAAATCATACCTACTCTTCAAGTAGCGATGCTAGCCTCACCCCACCCCCACTGAAGGCCATCTTGGTTGCTTCTAATTTTGGCAGTTATAAATAAAGCTACTATAAATATCTGTGCTCAGCTTTTTTGTATAGACCTAAGTTTTCAAATCACTTGGGTGGTAAATACCTAGCAGTGTGATCACTGAATTGTATTGTAAGAGTATGTTTAGTTTTATAAGGAATTGCCAAATTGTCCTCCAAAGCGCTATACCATTTTGTGATCGAATAAGCAACAAATGAGAATCCTGTTGTTCCACAACCTCGTCAGCATTTGGTGTCGTCAGAATTTCAGATTTTGGCCATTCTAATAGGTGTGTAGCAGTATCTAGTTGTTTTAATTTGCATTTCCCTAATGAAATATTATGTTGCGTATGTTTTCATATGCTTATTTGCTCTGTGTATGTTCTTTGATAAGGTGCCCGTTCAAATCCTGTGCCCACTTTTTAATGAGCTTGTTTTCTTATTGTTGAGTTTTAAGACTTCTTGTATATATTGGATACAAGTCCTTTATCAGATAAGTTCTTTCTCCTAGTCCATGGCTTATCTTTTTAATTTCTTAACAATATCATTCAAAGAGCATAAGTTTTTAATTTGAATGAAGTCCGTCTTAGCCGTTTTTCTCTTTCATGGAATATGCTTTTGGTTTTATATCTAGAAACTCATTGCCAAGCCCAAGGTCACCTAGGTTTTTTCCTATGTAATCTAAAAGTTTCATGGTTTTGCCATTTCCATTTAGGTCTCTGATCCTTTTTGAGTTAATTTTTGTGAAAAGTATAAGTCCGTTTCTAGATTCCTTTTTATTTATTTATTTTTGCATGCGGATGCCCAGTGTTTGTAGCACCATTTGTCAAAAAGCCTATCTTTTGCTCCATTTGCTTTATTACTTCTTTGTCAAAGATCAGTTGGTTAACTTTGTGTGGGTCTATTTCTGAGCTGTCTGTTCTCTTTCACTGATCTATTTGTCTATTCTTTTCCTAATACCACATTGTCTTGATTACTGTAACTTTGTATAATAAGTCTTCTAGTTGGGGAGAATCACTCTTCTGACTGTGTTCTTCAATATCGTGTTGGCTATTCTGGGTCTTTTGCCTTTCCACATAAACTTTAGAGTCAGCTTGTCAGTATCCACCAAATAACTTACTTGGATTCGGTTTAGAATTGCATTGAATCTAAAAGTTGGGAAGAACTGAAAATATTGAATCTGACAATATTGAAGCTTCCTATCCATGTTCATGGAATATCTCTCCATTAATTAATTTATTTTTTTTCATCAGAGTCCTATAGTTTTCCTCATAGATTTTATACATATTTTTTAGATTTGTCTTTCTTTTTTGGTGCTAATTAAATCATGTAATGTTTTTCATTCAAATACTAATTGCTCATTGCTGTTATCTAGGAAAGCAATTGACTTTTGTATATTATCCTTGTATCCTGAAACTTCGCTGTGATTATTTATTAGCTCCAGAAGTTTTTCATATTGATTCTTTGGTATTTCTTTTTTTACATAAACAGTTATGTCATTTTTGAACAAGGACAGGTTTATGTCTTTCTTCCTATTCTGAATATCATTTGTTTTCCTTTTCTTCTCTTATTGTATTAGCCAGGACTTTCAGTACAGTATTGAACAGGAGTGGTGAGGAGACGTCCTTGTCTTGTTCCCGTGATCTTAGGGAGAAAACTTCTGGTTTCTCACCATTTAGTGTGATGTTAGCTACATGTTCTTTGTAGACATTTTTTATCAACTTGAGGAAGTATCCCCCTGCCCCTAGTTCGCTGAGAGTTTGTATCGTGAATGTGTGTTGGATTGTGTCCAGTGCTTTTTCCGTATCTGTCAATATGACCATATGATTTGTCTTCCTTAGCCTGTTGATATGATGAATTACATTATTTGATTTTCAAATGTGGAACCAGCTTTTCTTACCTGGGATAAATCCCACTTGGTCATGGCGTATAAATCTTTTATACATTTTTGGATTCAGTTTTGCTAATATTTTAACGATGTTATGTTCATGAGATATATGAACATATATGTTCATGAGATATATTGGCCTATGGTTTTCATTTCTTTGTCTGATTTTGGTATTAGGATACTAGTGACCTCATAGACTAAGTTAGGAAATGTTTTTTCTGCTTCTATTTTCTGGAACAGATTGTAAAAAATTAGTATCATGTATTTCCTAAATATGTGGTAGAATTCACCAGTGAACCTAGCCTAGTGCTTTCTGTTTTGGAAGGTTAATTATTGATTAAATTTCTCTAATAGATATAAACCTATTCAAATTATCTATTTTTCCTTGTGTGAGTAGATTATCTTTCAAGGAATGGTTCATACCATCTACTATATAATTGGTGGGCCATAGAGTTATTCATAATATTCTTTTATTATCCATATAATGTCCAAGGGATCGCTAGTGATGGCCTTTTTCACTTCTGATATTAATGGTTAGTCTAGCTGGAGATTTATCAATTTTGTTGATCTTTTTAGGAGCCAACATTCCATTTCATTGATTTTTCTTTAGAATTTTCCTGTTTTCAATTTCATTGACTTCTCTGATTTTTATTATTTCTTCTGCTTTCTTTTGATTTAACTTGGTCTTCTTTTTCTAGTTTCCTAAAGCTCGAAGCTTAGATTGTTGATTTTCAATCTTTCTTCCCTTCTAATACATGCAGTAAGTGCTATCAAGTTCCCTCTAAGTATTGCTTTTGTCGCATCCCACAAAATTTAATATTTCTATTTATTTTTATTTAGTTCAAAATATTTTTATTTCCATTATCATCAAAACCCTCCCTTTTGAAGAAGTATATATTTATAAACATTTTGTTGGAGAAAAATATTAGAGACTTGATGTACAGGATGTATTATTTGTGACAGCTGTCCAATTATTCACATCTTCTCAATTAAATGGCTTTCTGTTGTTAGAAAATATATTTAGTTTCTGAGAAGAAGAGTATTCCATGGAAAATTCAAATTCCGTTATCTATAAGAGAAAATTTTGGTCAGAATCAACTCTTTTCTTTTTTACTCAATTCTAAGTCTTGTAAGACAATATCACAGTTAAATCCATGGTTACTTTAAATTTTAAATGATGGGTTTCATTTTAAATTTCTTTTTTGAGGGGCGCCTGGGTGGCTCAGTGGGTTAAAGCCTCTGCCTTCAGCTCAGGTCATGATCTCAGGGTCCTGGGATCGAGCCCCGCATCGGGCTCTCTGCTCAGCGTGGAGCCTGCTTCCCCCTCTCTCTCTGCCTGCCTCTCTGCCTACTTATGATCTCTCTCTGTCAAATAAATAAATAAAATCTTAAAAATAAATAAATAAATAAATAAATTTCTTTTTTGAAACAATTCTTTACAAAGTAAATGGTTTTCTTTTATGTTCAAAAGCATATAGAGGTATGAAAAAAAGGAAAAGGCATTTTAGGATGTTTTCCTTTTGTGATAGTATCTGAATTCACATATTATCATCTCTTAGCCACTGACATGGGATGAATGCTATTTTCTTATATTAAACTCTAAAAAATTTAAGGCATATTATTAGCAGCATAACCAAATACATTTTTTTAAAAAAGTGATAAAAAGTACTTAACCACCACTTGAGAATAATTATCATGAAGGAATTTTCTAAATTGACTTTCTTAGAAGAATACTTAAGCCATTCTTTTCAAAATGTTTTCTTATATGATTTCTCTATGATCAAAATATGAGCTTATTTATAATTCATTTACTTACTGTGCTTAAATAATTTGGTTTGAACACATATTTTTTGTCAAAAATCTCTTAGAACATCCCATAATAATTATGACAGCTATCGTAATAGTACAAATGTAATTAATGTTTTTAGAACTTTATTACATGTAATCTTATAACATACCCATGAGGTGTAGGTACTATTTGTCCCCATTTTACAGATGAGGAAAATGAGGTACATAGCTCTTAAATGCTCAATAAATAATAAGTATTATTGAATTAATCGAGAATTTTGAGGCCAAATTTTTGTGAAAGACCTAATCATCTATATCATTGTATTTTTGAAATGCTACAAAGCCATCAGAGAGAAAAGAGTAAATAAATGGGAAATAAAACATTTTAAGTGAATGCAAAATAAAGCTAGTTATTTGTTCATTAGGAATGAGTTTTAGTATACATGCTATAGAAAAGTCAGGTTTTCAAAGGATTTGTTCATTTGAATTCTTACCAAAAAGGTGGACGTTGAAATCTACCTTTTCATGCTCTGACTACATGCAGACGATTTACTGGTTAAGGTGATGTACGGGAATCTTGCCAATATTGAATTTCAAGTGACAGAGGAAAAATCAGTATAAGAGGGAATTCAATATGCATGGGAAACCATTTGTTCCCTCTGCTTCTTTGATCCTTGCCAAGGCACAGGAAAGTAGAGCAAAGCGCCTGAAAACCGGGAACATTCTTGTGCAAAGTTGCAGGGGAACTCTGAGCTCTCACAGGAATTCGGTGTGACAGGATGAAAAACTAAACTGCCGGCCGTCTCCCTTATAAATGCAGGAAATTTGGGCCACATCTATACAACCAAACATGCCTACATCTGTCCACTGTAGAAATGATCCTGAGGTTTGCAACAGCATGGGTCTTGACTCCTACATTTTGCCGAGTGAGCAATTCTGAAAATCTTTAGGCCATACTTGCTCATTTTCACTGATGCCTTGTGGACTTTGGAGAAGTTTGCAATTTGTTCAGCTCAAAAATAAACTCTTTTACTGAAACAGTTTTAACTAACATTCTGGAAACATTTGTCGGCAAAACAAATATTTGTGTCTAAAATAGGCAGGCTATTAAGATGTGAGAAAACAAAACAGATGTTTGTTTGGGGTTGTTGGGTTTGTTTGCCTTGATGGCATTTGCTTTCTTTCTTGCTTTCTTTTTTTTTTCCCCACCCCAGAGGAAATGCAATGTTAACCTTAATAAGATTATAAAATTCTTGAAAGTAAAGTTCTTTTTTTGTTTTGTATTGTGAGGAATGTCATAAAAGTGCGTTGCCTTATCTTTGAGTTTTGGACTGTGTTTCCAAAAAGTGAAAAATTCAGTGTTTTAGAATTTTCCCGTTTTGTGCCTCATTACTGGTTTGACTAATTTTTTCAGTTTGTTGTCTGGAAGTCAGGATACTCTATGGAGTCAATTTTAGTAGGCGTGGATTCAAATATGTAATTCTTTCTTCTATTTATACTTAACATATGATTTGTTATAAATAATACCCAAATAAGAAAGCATGTATCATTGAGCTAGTTAAATTCATTTACTATCCCTCCCATTTATTACTTTATCTTCTTTGGTAGCTAATTGATTCGTTGCTTCTGTAAAGCATTAAGCATCCTGTGGGACCAACCCAGATCAATGTAATAAGTTTCCTTGTTTAAGTTGGAGGACATCAGCACTTACTGCTAGAATTTTTTTATTTGGAGATGGTTGAGAAAAGAACATACAAAGTTATTTGTGCCTCATTTAAGATGGATTGAATGGTTTAGTAGATAAGTTTTGGGTTGACTTTCATTTATTTTCTGGGGGCGGTGTAATTTTATTTATGTATTTTTATTGAAATATTGTTAATACACAATGTTACATGAGTTTCAGGAGTACAACATAGTAAATTGACAGGTCTGTACGTTACGCTGTGCTCCCCACAAATGTAGCTACCATCTGTCACCATACACCACTATCACAATACCACTGACTATATTCCCTGTGCTGTACCTTTCATCTCCGTGATTTATTTGGATTAACTTCTAAATAAAGGTTGAATTGATGACTATCGATTTTAGTCCCAGTTTGATAGCCAAAAATTTAAGTTTAATGAATTTTTACAATTTACTAAAGAAAAACGTATGAACATGGGACAAAATTATAAAAGTATGGAAGGATTTACAGAGAAGAATAAAATTCCCTTAATCTTTTGTAGCCAGTTTTTTTCAGCTGAGTTCCTTGTATATTTTCCGGGGATACATATTGCTTATATAAACATATACAAAGCACCTGCCCCTGGATACTTTTTTTTCCACATTCAAGTATATAACTTCCTGTTATTTTTCTTTTTCCTTAAAGAGAATAGAGTACGTACTGTTCTATCCCCTACTTTTTTACTTAACAATATACAGAGAAAAATTAATAGGTATTTTTGATATAGATTTTATAAGCAAGTATAGTAATAGCTGATTTTTTGAGTACACACTATGTGCCAGGCATTTTTCTAAGCACTGTTCATGCGTGGACTTAGTTCATTCCCACCAAACTGCATGAGATAGGTAGTGTTATCATTATCCCCATTTTACAGATGGAGAAGTTAAGAAGAGAGGTCCATGACAGCATGAGGATTTAACCTCCAGAACCTTGACTACAAACTTGAATTTTTAATTAGACAGGCATGTTGGTTCTAGAAACCACTGTGTCTGAAGTTTCAAATAAGCAAAATAATGGAAATGTAAACAAAGAAGAGGCAGTAACGATCTGGTGCTCATTTTCTTAAATTATTCAAAGAACTCAGCAAAGGCATATATTAACAGATATTCAGTTAAATTTGTGTTACATAATTTTAATAGGCTCTATTTGCTCGTAAAATAGTGTAGGTCTGAAATTACAGGGAGGTGGTATGTAGTATATTTAAGGTTATCTTGTAGTAGTTCCTGAATTATAGGATCAGTTTTAGATATCTTAGATAACCCAACAACCAATCGCACACTTTTCCTGAATGTGCGCTCTCCCCACCCCTTCTTTATCCTACTTCATAATTATCTATCATGGACCTGCTTAGAGAACAGTTTTTCATGACATCTCTACAGTCCCCTGCCCTTCCCTGAGGATCTGGTTCTCTGCATTTCCAAGTTCTTTTTTCTTTTCTTTTTTATTTTTCCACTTGCATCTCGTGGTTGATAAGCACTAAGTGTAGGGGTGATGCTATTATTTTATCAAGGAAAAGGGAAGCCATCCATCTTAAAGTGAAGTAGGCATTTTAATCTAGTACAATCACCTTCTAACACTTTTGAAAATATTTATATGACCCCTCCAGAAACTTTATCAAATATCTCTTCATGAAATTAAAACTGCATTTTCTTCAGTACCATTAGTAAGACAGATTTTACTGTTGTTCACTTTTACGTAAGTGCTGATATTTGAGTATAATTTTCTAATATTTTACATTGTGTATGTGCAGTATTCACCTGGGTTATTGATTGACTTGATAACCATGTTATTGATTGACTTGATGGATTGATTTAGCAATCACGTCTGCCATTGTTTCTGTGGAAAATAGCTTCTGGGTTCCAAGCAACTGATTTAAAAATATGTAAAACAGGGGCACCTGAGAGGCTTTGTTGGTTAAGCATCCCACTCTTGATTTTTGCTGAGGTCGTGATCTTGGCTCATGGTCATGATCTCAGGGTGGTGGGATCAAGCCCCACCTCTGGCTCCACACTGGGGATAAAGTCTGCTTGGGATTCTCTCTTTCCTTCTGCCCTTCCCTGTGCACAACCTGCTCTCAAGCATTCTCTTTCTAAATAAAGGAATGAATGAATGAATGAATGAATGTGTGTGTGTGTGTGTGTGTGTGTATGTAAAACATAGCTGATTTGCAAATTGACAACTCTTTTGTCTCTACAAATCGACTTAAGCAACTTTAGCATGAAGCTATTGGGCAATAGGGAATTTTAAAGTTAGAAGGGACCTTACAGGTTCTTCTGCTGAAGACCTTCGCTTTCCTGATTATGAATAAGGAATCCAGAAATATGACATCTTTCCAAAGCAGCACCATCCATCGTTGCCAGTATCTCTTAATGGCACACTGGAGTGGCAACCTTGGAAGGCAGCACGATGTGGTGTGGCCTTTCCCCCACTGCTATGGGTACACTACTGTCTGCAAAAGATAGGGACAGAGAGCCTTTAATGAGCTCCAAAGCAGGATCAGTTAGGTAGATAAATTGTTAGGTTTAAAGTTAGCAGGGTATTCCTGTACTTGAAGTCTTTCCAAATCCTTTGACACTGTAATATCCACCGAGAACTGAATATAATGTACATGCTTCCCAATCATACTTGGCTGGGAACCACTCTCCACCCACCACCCACCCCCACAGGGGATACCTGTGAGCTTGGGCACCGCACTGCCTCACAATATAATTAAGAGAAAGGAGTGGTGGCTAAGGATTTAGGGTTGGGCTAACCTGGATTTGAATCCTGGTTCTCTTATTTACTCTGGGCAGGTCACTTAGCACTTCAGCATAGCAGTTTTCCATTAAATGAGGATAATACTGCTCATGTGTATGGGATGAATGTGAGGATGACATTATGTAAGTGGCCAGCAAAGTGATGGATGCCCACTGAGCCTTCAAGTGTTCATTTGTTCCATGTGTGTATTTAGCATCTGCTAAATTATAGCAGATATTATAAAAGTTATGGTGTGCCAGGCCCTGTGCCTGGCCCAGGGGATATAGAGGAGACAAGAAGGGCAAGATCCCTGGCAATAGGAAGCCAGTGTGTTTTCTTCCCTCTTGAAGGGAACAAATGTGGCACATTGTACATTGTAGTTGTTTCAGACACTAAAGCCCCCCAAGTGTGGTTGACCAGTTTCCTTCACGTAGTGTGATTGGGAGAGGTTTAAACCAGAGGTTGAAATGTGTGAGGATGGATGATAGAAGTTTCTGTGAGGTTGTCCACAAAGTACTGGAGACAATGGCTATACTCCAGGGGTGATAAAGCTCTCTTAATTTAGTTACTAGACCTTGACTGAGGAATTAATTTACTGGGAAGACAACAATCAGTGATGGTGTGAAAGGGAAGTAATGGTTATAGAGTACAGATAGAGAAGTCAAAACAATTCTCTAAAATTAGCTCAAATAATATTTATTAATCTCTGACTTCTGGTTAACCCTATAACACTAGTCAACAAGTCTACTTGTGTTTAGTTTATTTTACCGAAGTTTCTATGGGTGAGTTCTACAGCTGATAACTTAAAGATTCCTTTAAGTGTTCTCCTCTTTGATAAGGTAATATTTATTGAGAATATAATATAATGTAATGTAATTTATTCAAGACCTTGCTGAGATTTCTGGGGTTTGTTCATTTGTTTGTTTGGCCAAGACAGCGACAACTCCCACTTAAAATGTCTCCCAGTGTAACATTATCATGGTCACACTCTGTGGCATATAATTTTGAAGGCGTGATAGCCTATTTATTACTTGGTAGGTCTATAAGAATCCCAAGCAGCTTTTTGAGGAATATCATGAGCCTTCCCCTTTGGCTGTGGCCTTCCACATGGGACTCTTCCCTGGTTAGGTCCCTTTATTTTCACAAGAGAATATCCTTTCTATTCTCAACACAGGTAACTTAGTAAAACATAATCCATCTCCACTCAACTGAGCAACCAAGAATAGCTCCTCTTCAGGTAACTCAGGAGTATAACATTTTACCTCATTGCTTCTTTTTTTTTTTTTTAAGATTTTATTTATTCACCCGACAGAGAGAGAGAGATCACAAGTAGGCAGAGAGGCAGGCAGAGAGAGAGGGGGAAGCAGGCTCCCCGCCGAGCAGAGAGCCCGATGTGGGGCCCGATCCCAGGACTCCGCGACCATGACCCATTACCTCATTGCTTCTTAACACTCAAGGAGACATTCGCTTCTGTCATCTACCAGAAGGGCACATAAGGCCTCATTCTTCTAGATATTTCTTCTAGATATATCACACAACATCCTCTCAGTGAGCAGTCTTGTGAGGCATTTCTGTCCCATCTCTGTGCTAGAAACACCTGTGTTTCTGTAGAAAAATTGATGGCCTCATTATATGCACCCCTGAGTCATAGAATTCTGTGTGCCATTGACTGCGGACCTAAGGGCAAGCACACCTGTGCTGACCACTCTCTCTCCTGGTTTTATTTTACCTTTCCCACTTCAGTGTTTTCTTTTTCTAATGTAGTCGTTCATTTTTCTTTTAATTGCTATATAGTTATTGTGTACGTATTTGGTGCATTATCTTAAACCTATTCTGGAGACCGGTAAGATATAAATTATCCAGAAAATACAATTAAGAACTAAAATGTCTTATTCAACAAGAATAGAAGTGAGAAAATAGATTTACCCCATCCACTCCATATTCAGGAAGCACTTACTAAATTTTCCATTATCCCGTGTTTGTAAATGTCACCATTTTGGTTAATATGTGCAGAAAAACCCTCTTCAGGATTCTCATAATTACAGCCTCACAAGAGTGCACACCTGCCCATCTTTTCTTCTCTTTGCTCAAAGCCCCAAACTGCCGTGTCTAATAGTCTTGTTATTTGTTTCAATCC
This sequence comes from Potos flavus, assembly GCA_028534135.1. Lineage (NCBI taxonomy): Eukaryota > Metazoa > Chordata > Mammalia > Carnivora > Procyonidae > Potos > Potos flavus. The sequence continues at coordinate 51,446,479 of CM052900.1, forward strand.
AGTTAATTTATATAAAAAAGCACGTTGGCAATTATAAAATGGCTCCCAAATGTAAGAATTCATTTTCTCTACCACTGACATTATTTTCAACTTGGGCAGTTTATTTTCTTTTCCATCCCTGATGACATTTTAAATCTTCTCCCTTTAAGTATTCTAAGAATGTTCTTTCTGTGGAGTCTCTTTGCTTTCCAGTTTCCCATTTAATGTTTTCCCTAAAGCGTCTGTTTCAGTACGTTGTTCATCTAACCTCCCTTGACTCACTTTTAATATTGATAAAGGTTATCGGGGAAGCACATTTCTCTTGAGACTTATTCCTTAATCTTGCTATTACATTTCATTACCCTGTTCCCTAATTGAAGGAAAGGCAGAAAGCACAGTTTCTTCTCCTTTCAAATATGAATGAGGGTTTTAAGATTTTCTTCAACATTCCATTAGCTATTCATTGAGCAGCTCTTAATTATAAAGTTGTCTTAGGTTCTATAGGGATACAGAGAGCAAAAGGGTTATTCCCTATCCTCAAGGAGCATTTATGTAAATAGCCAAACCTAATAAATGTTATATTTAAAAAATGCCGTGCTAGAAGAAGCAGCAAAGTGCTCTGGAAGAATACAAGAACAGAGATTTCTTATATAAACTATTTGGAGAAAAAACTAACAAAAGAGTGAAATTTATCCTCAGCACTGAATGATGTAAATGGGTGAGGGACAGAGGATAGAGATGGGATATTTATTCAAGGCTGGAGGAATAGACCCTTTTAAATGGGCTCATCGGTGGTATCATTTCCGTCAGAACAAATACACTTTATATAAATCTCACCAAAGAGTGTAATCCTTTTTGAGCTAACAAATCACTTTGTGATCTTTTTTTTTTTTTTTTAAGATTTTATTTATTTATTTGACAGAGAGAGATTACAAGTAGCCAGAGGCAGGCAGAGAGAGAGGGGGAAGCAGGCTCCCCGCTGAGCAAAGAGCCCGATGCGGGGCTCGATCCCAGGACCCTGAGATCATGACCTGAGCCAAAGGCAGAGGCTTAACCCACTGAGCCACCCAGGTGCCCCTGTGATCATCTTTATGAGTAAGATAACTGAGCCTAGAGAGACGACTTTGAACAGTTCACTTCCCACCACAACACTAACGTGTTGGATGATTCTATAAATTCTATAAACAAGTTACCAAGCCTGTTCAGATCCTACTGTCTGAATTTGTAGGTTATGCTGTCTACCATAGTGAAATGTGAACTACTCAATTTTCCATGTTCAGTAAGTTAAGGAGGATGTGGAAATGGACCAAAGTTTGCAAGATCCATCCCCTCCACAGGTGGGTTATTTCCCGAACACTGAAAGGGAAGAGGTCACATTTTTGGAGTCCATACAGGTTCTGTAATCCACGCAGCTAAGCCTCGGTTCCAGGCAGCTCGCCTTCTGACCCCAGACCTCCCCAGGCAGGGGCCCATCAGTGACTCTGCCGTCTGTCTTTGTCCTCATGGCTGCGAAACAAGGGTTCCGGCTTGGGGAATGACATGCTCCCTGAGAAAAGTCAAGACTGGTTCAGTCAGGTGTGTGAAGCCAGAGAAGGCAGGTGGAGTAAGAGAAATAATCTCAGAGCCTAGCGGAAGCCCCATTCAATCCACCCCTCTACTTGTCAATCCTAATGTGGCCTCTTCCTGTGAAGGGTAAGGTCTACTCCTAGTTCTGCACTGCATGAAATAAGTTGAACCCAAAAGATGGAGTCAGGAACCAATGTGCCCAAGTTCCCTTCCTGTCAGCTCCTCCTGGAATGAGCATGAAGGCACACTGATAAGTACTTAACTGTGACACATTCTTTACAAGAGTGGTGAAATAAGATTTTCCATGAAATCCATGCTTACGTGCAACTGGTGAACCAGGGATGTCCCACAGGCTGGGTTGTTAACTCATTCAACAATGGATGTTTACGGAGCCTGTGGTATATTCCAGGCACGGTTCTAGACACAGGGCACTCGGCAGCACACAGACTACAAGTCAATGTAAAATGCTCCTGGTCGTCAGAAGTGCCTGGAAGGATGAAACGGTTTGTGAAATAGATAGTTAGGACAGATAAACTCTTTCAGAAGCATGGTCTGGCAGGGCGACATTTTAGCTGAGACCCGAAATTACTAAGTAGAGCACGCCACCTCTGAGTCTGGGAGGGGAGAGTGTTCTGGGAGAGGAAACAGCAGTTCCCCAGGCCTGGAGGCGGGACTATGCTTGATGGATGGAGCAGCAACAGGAAGGCTAGTGTCACTGGAGCTGGAGCACGCTGGGGTAGAGAGTGGGAGGGGACTGGGGTAGGGAGGTAACAAGCCCAATCATAGCAGGCATGTGGGCATGGGGAGGACTTTGGATTTTTTGTTTTGTTTTGAATGAGGTGAGAAGTGTTTAAGCGTAGAAGTGACACGATGTCATTATATTTAAAAAAGAATATGTCTGGTTGTTGGACCGAGAATAAGCAAGGGAAGAAGGGGCACGGTGGTCATGCAGGAGATGGTTCCAGTGGTCTGGGAAGACGGAGCTTGTCCAGACTCAGGTGCTGGGGTGGGGGGGAGGGTGAATGTGGTCAGATTTCAGAGAGATTGGGAAGTAGAGCTATTGGGATTTGTTCATGGATTAAATGTGAAGAGTAACAGGAGAGGAATCATGGATGACACCACAGCTTTGAGCCCAAAGAGCTGAAAAAGTGCATTTGCCACTTACTAATACGGTAGAAATGGCAGGAAGGAAGACTGTTGGAGAAATCAGGATTTCTGTTGAGCGCTTGTTAAAAGTTTGTGGTACCTGTTAGAAATCCAGGGAAAGATGGCAAGTAAGTTGTCCTGTGAATAAGTCTGTTGTTCATAGGATAACTCAGGACCTAAATTTGTGACTCATCACAAATGCCATTTAAACCTTCCATGTCTGGATGAGTTGACCAGGGCAGTGATCATAAATGCAAAAAGTGAGAGAGCCAAGCATGGTGCCTAGCCTTGCAAACAAGAATGATTTGTTTCAAAGATTTTTTTTTTTAAACTGTCTATAAAGACCTTTTCAAAGGTTTCCAACTTTGTTCCCTTTTATTGGGAAATAAAAGCAAGTAGCTGAGCAAATGTGTGCACGCACACACATTTGTTGTCTGTGGTATTGCCATCTGACACAGGGGAATTCAAGCAGGAAGTTTAGGCCACCACTGGAATTTCTCTAGAGGCTTGAGAATAGTAGGAATTTCAGTTTTCAACTCTGAGGAGGTCTGAGTAGAGAGGTTGATTCCAGGCGGACTTCCCGGAGAAGAGAATCTATTTTACAAAATGTCGTCAGAGGGCTGGAGGTGAGCCTGTGAAGGAAAGTTCGTCAGATTCAGTTATTAGAGGTCACTGTTAGTCCAGGACATCTAAGTGCTCAGTGTGAAAGGCTTCCCTGCGCTTTTCCATTAGATCTTTCACCTAAATTTCCTAATTTTCCTGTGTGGTGAACAGTATGGCTTGACAATGGTGGGACATTTGAATTTTTCTTAGAAAGACAGCTTAGCTCATCACCCAGTGTCCCTGGTGTGCTTGCCTGCTTGTGTAATTTGTGATTGTGTCCTCCAGATTCAACTACAAAGAGCCCTGTAAGAAAGCATCCCCAAGGCCACACAACCTACAGCAGTTTCTTTAGGCTTGGTGCCTGCCTAGCACCAAGATGAGAACACAAAATCACTCCCTAGATATATGTGTCTGGTGTTCCTCCAACCCAAGGAGACTCTGTGATCTATTTTGCATGCCAAGTTACTGTGTTCATGAGAAAAACAGAACCTTGTTTGCATATTCAAGGTAGATATATTTTGATTTCATGGTCGCTGGGCTCCTTTACCATCTGCGATAAGGCCTTTAAAACAGTACATATTAAATTCCTTTTCTATTTATTATCAACTCCAAAAAAATAAGCACCTTGTTTTGGACCTTGTTCTCCAATTAGTTCGGCAGCATGTTTCACTTATTATCTGTATCACGATGTTAACATTTAAGGTTTGCAGCAATGTTGAAGAAGTAATATCACCCAGAGAAGTAAGGTGACAGTCACTTAAATGTCATAGTCGTAGTGGAGTCACTTATTTGAATCTCATATTAACTCACTATTTCCCTAATGAATACAATTAAATACTCCCACAAGCCAAATCTGTTTTATAAAATTTTGTTGAAATACCACCATACTTGTTTATTTTTAAAATTCAATTTATATTCAATTAATTAAAATAAAAGTATATTAGTTTCAGAGGTAGAGTTCAGTGATTCATCATTTGCATTTAACACCCAGTGCTCATTACATCATGTGCCCGTCTTAATGCCCATCACCCAGTTACCCCATCCCCTACCTAATCCCCTCCAGCAACCCTCAGTTTGCTTCCTATGATTAAGAGTCTCTTAATCGTTTGTCTCCCTCTCTGTTTTCATCTTGTTTTATTTTTCACTCCCTTCCTCTATTCTCCTCTGATTTGTTTTTTAAATTCCACATGAGTGAAATCATATAATTGTCTTTCTCTGATTGACTTATTTCACTTAGCATAACACACTCCAGTTCCATCCACGTTGTTGCAAATGGCAAGCATTTTTGATGGCTAAGTAATATTCCTGTGTGTGTGCGTGTGTGTGTGTGTGTGTGTGTGTGTGTGTGTGTGTGTGTGTGTACCACATCTTTATTCATTCATCTGTCAGTGGATGTCTGGGCTCTTTCCATAGTTTGGCTATTGTGGACATTGCTGCTATAAACGTTGGGGTGCAGATGCCCCCTTGGATCACTACATTTGTATCTTTGGAGTAAATACCTAGTAGTGCAATTGCTGAGTCGTAGGGTAGCTCTGTTTTCAACCTTTCGAGGAACCGCCATACTGTTTTCCAGAGTGACTGCACCAGGTTGCATTCCCACCAACAGTGTGGGAGGTTCCCCTTTCTCTGCATCCTCACCAACATCTGTCATTTCCTGACTTGTTAATTTTAGCCATTCTAACTGGTGCGAGGAGGTGGTATCTTGTAGTTCTGATCTGTATTTCCTTGATGCCAAGTGATGTTGAGCAATTTTTCATGTGTCTGTTGGCCATTTGTCTGTCTTCTTAGGAGAAATGTCTATTCATGTCCTCTGCCCATTTCTTGACTGGATTATTTGTTCTTTGGAAGTTGAGTTTGATAAGTTCTTAATAGATTTTGGGTACTAACTAACCCTTTATCTGATAAAACATTTGCAAATATCTTCTCCCATTCTATAGTTTGTGCTTTGGTTTTGTTGACTGTTTGCTTTGCCCTGCAAAATCCTTTTATCTTGATAAGTCCCAATAGCTCATTTTTGCCTTTGTTTCCCTTGCCTTTGGAGCCGCCACCACCCTGCTCCTTTATTAACATTTTGTCTATGGTTACTTTTGCACTATAAAGGCAGAGTTAAGTCACACAAAGCCTAAGGTATTTACTATCTGACTTAAAAAAAAAAAAAATTGCTGACCTTTGCATTAGAGTATAGAGACAGAAAAAAAAAATGTGGGCAAGTCGGCTCCACGCCTCTCTGGGTACCTATGTGATCTGTACCGTGCAATCCCACCAGTGGGTTTCACTGCCCTTTTACCTCACAGTGTAGCCATTCGAGAGAGGATTTCTGGGGAATTTTGAGTATATGTGGTTTTCTTACTTTGCACATTGATTACAGAACCCATCCTTGGAGTAAGATGCAATCCCATATTTACCTTAAAGTAATCAAACTCAGCTTTACAGAGTAGTTTTTTTCCCTCATAAGAAAACCAATTTCAAAAATTATGAACAGAAATAAACTCAATGGTGGTTTAGGATTCTTTGGGCCAGTGGCAACAAGCTTGATGCTTCTCCCTTCCTATGGGAAATGCCAGGGTAATCAGAATAACCTTTCCTCGTAGAATCAGAATTAATCTCTCTGCATTCTTTCTCTCAGTCTTCCTGATTTGGGCTTGATTCATCCCTTTTGAGAGGATTTTGCATGTACATATGTTGATTTTGAGAATCTCAAAGTTTGGTGGTCCCACACTGTCGGTTGCTGATATCTTCACGCTCAACCTGTGTAACTGTCCAGATACTTTAAATGTTGAGTCTCAAACATGACAGTATCTGCTTTTAGGAAAGTAAGACACCCTGTTCTTTTTGTCTAAGTCCCCTATAGCAGCAAATGGAATACAACTCTTGATTGCCATATCTCAGATTCATTAAATTCAGGTCATCTTTATAAGGCTATCCCACAAAGCTCTGCACTTCCTTTTATAATTGGTATTGTCTTAGCATAGATTCAGAGTCTAGCCAGAGATAGTACCTTCCCTGGTCTCAACCCAATTATCATTATATATGTGGCAAGTGCTTCCTGTCCACACGGAGTCTGGTTACTTGATTCTGTTTCAGAGGAGTAGTCTTTCACCTCAGTTAAATTTAGAAATGAGGAAGGAGAGCCTCCATCCTCCCAAAGCACAGAGAAGTGAGCTTGCAGGAACCCTGTGTTCTACTTCCTTCACAACTACCACTGGCATATATAGTCCCAGGAGTGTAATGTTAGATCAAAAGTTCTCTGCTCCACTTAGAATAAATGTGAACACTTATCCCTAAATCTTTAAGGAGTCAACCAGACCAGCAGGCTGTGCTTTATGTAGTCCAGGACTACATAAAAATAAAAAGCTTCTGTGAAGGAAAACATAATTTAGGGAAATACCAGCATCATTTGAGGATTTGAGGAACTATCAGGAATGGAAAAGTGTCTGCAAATATGAAAAGGAGGTTAAAACTTTTATATTTATCAGTAAAGGAATGTAAAAAAATTGCCAAGGATTTGAATGGTTCATAAAGAGAAATATAATTTTCGAGCCCATATCTATAAGTATCTCCAATATGTCCTAATTAAAATCACTACTATTCTACACTAAATAAAATAGCAAGGACTTCTTTAAAACAATAATAATCATTGTGTGTAACGCTGTGGTAAAACTGACACAATTTAAATTGATACAATCCTTTTGAAAACTATTTGGCAATGTGTATAAGAAAGTAGCTAACATGTCCAGGAAGGGCATGAGAAATAAAACCAGATAAGGAATTTGGACTGGGTACGGTAAGCAGTAAACCCTGATGGATTCTGAGGGTTGGAGTTGCCACAGTATTTTGTATAGATTAGTCTGAAGGTGACTACATAAGAGGGAAAGAGTAAAAGCTAACAGCTAGAAAGATGTGCTAAATATTGTACATCACAGATAATAAAACTTTAAAGCGAAATCATGTAGGTTCTGTCCTCAATTTGACAGAGCAGGAGGCTAAAAAACATGCAGGAAACGTCCCTAAGACTCAAGTAGGAGTTATGAGCTCAGCTCAGAGAGACTAGAGGTGCCAAGAGGAACTAAATGGAATCTTCTGGGTTCCAGTTCTGTTTTTCTTTTCCATATCGAAGGATTTATGGAACTCTTCAGTAATACTTACAAATGTAGAATGTTAATGATCTTATGTAGATTCTAATATTTTATGATTGAATATGTAAACATTAATGTTTAAATAAGCTTTAAAAATAAATTTCTCATTTTTAAATATTTTGACTAGCTAGTAGGAATAATTAGGTAATCTTCATAGACTTAATAGAGCAACAGCCAAACGAGAAACACTCATTCTTTCAATCATCATTTTTTTTTTTTTTAATGTGTACTTGGTGCTCTGGACTCTTACTGTGCTCTCAGAATATGAAATGAAACCACCAGCTTCTGTCCTCTAAGAGCAGGAGCAATGGACATTTGCTCAAAATAACTCAAGTTGTTATCCACTGTGAACATAAATGATTGCAAAAGTTGTATAACCCTACAATAGAGATAAACATAATTGCAAAACAGGGACTCAGATGTAGATAGAAAATTCACGAAGAAGATACATGAACTTTAGGGGTTCATAGGAATTTCACAGGCAGATCAGGGGAGGGGCAGTAAAAAAATGAAGAAAAAGGATCCTAAAAAAGCGGGACAACGTGTTCAATGTCATGAAACAACTGGCATGTTCAGAGAACTCAGATAATTAGGTGTGACTGTCTGAAGTGTAGAGTCTGAAGGGGAGAGAGAACTTGGACTTGGTGGGACTTCTCTTTGTTTCAAGGCAGCTAACATAGAGTGCTAGTGCCATGTACCAGTTCTTACTACCTTTATATGTATATTGGTTTTATTTTCTCATTTATTCCAACTTTACAGATGATGAAACTGACTCATAGAAGAGGTAAATACCTTGCCCAAAGTCATACTTCTCATAAGCAGTGGGACTGTGATTTGAAACATAGCAGTTGAGTCCATAGCTCAGTGTCCTGCAATCTAGACTGTCCTTCCTGTTTTACCCTAGGAGTTTGGAACATTGAAGAGATTTAAAGTTTTCTGTCATGGTGGTAGAGGGTAATTGAAGGGTCATGGGTAGTAAGCTTGAAAACAGCCTGTTGCAAGAATTAAGTCAGGGAAGATGAGAGCGTGAACTTGGAATAAAAAGTATTCAAAAGGTAAAATCCAAAAAACTTAGTCTAGATGATGGAGCTAATAAGTAATTTCTGGCCTGAAAAACTGGGTAGATGTTGGTACCATTAAGCAGACTCATTAAGAGAGAAGGAGGCTGATCCATCTGGGGACAACTTTAGTTGTGGTGCCCATGGAATATTCAGGTAGAGAGGTTTAGCAAACAGTGGAGTATTCAGGTCAGCAGATCTGGAGGCTTTAGAATCACCACCCTGGAAGTTATCATTGAAATCCCTCTTACAAATACTACAAACTGCTGAGAGCTTGTAGTGAGATAAGAGAGCCATAGAGAAAATTCTCCCGTACTGCTGCTTAAGATATACTCCACCACCTGGCCACCTATCTACTTTGTTTAGTAATAGTCCATGTAACATGAGGATTTGCTTCAGAATATCATCAACTGCATCACTAAGCACACTGTGTACTTTAACTTCTCTTTTTAATTTTAGCAAGACTTTTGATAAGGGAAGCATCGCATTAATTAACATCCTGATACAAGCTTCTTATTTTGTCCCGGATCATTTTGAGTATCACTAATACAAAAACACCAACATTTAAGCTTTGGGTAGAGGAAGAGGTCTCTAAAGAGACAGAAGTAATAGTGTGAGTGGGAGGATGAGAAGCAAAAGGAAGTCAGTTACTCTAAGGGGACACAGTTTAGAAGAGCCAGTGGTCAGCACAGTCACAGCGAAGTGAAATAAGATTAAGAACTAAAATAAATTTTTGAATTTGGCCATTATAGGGTCTTCAGTAACAACCCTTGTTTACTCTTCTACCTTCTGTTGTCTCATTTTTATCTCACTAGTCCACCGCCTGAATACTTCTCAAATCTGTACTTTCGCTGTGTGTGCCAAAGACCTTGTTGACTAAATCTCCAAGTACTCTTGGATTCAGTTTTCACTTTACCTTATCTCTTGGCTGATCAGAAGATATTGATCACTCTCTCCTTCAGGCCCTACTCTTTCCTCTACAACACATTAACCTTGGTTTTCCTCCTCATGCCCCACCCATTTTTCTTTGCCTGTCCCTTCTACACACCCTCCCTGTCTTTAATTATACCCATTTCTTTAATTATATTATGTATGGCATCATTTCCAAACCTAAACCCAGCCCACATTTCTTTCCTGAGCTTCAGGGCAGTCTCGTAGCCTACTGAACATCTTGAATACCACACACTTTCAAGTTCAGTATGTCCAAAGTTGAATGCGAATTCTCATCTACATGCTTCCCCATAATTCCTTCTTCCTAAATCCCATGCCTTGTGCCTTATACCTTCATCTTCCCTGTTGTTAAACCACTGACATCAACGTCATCCTTGACTTCCTGCTTCCTCCTCCTTTCCCTCCCAGTGACACTTCATATCTATAACTCGCCCTATCTCCATTACCTGCATGAGCCACCAACTGCCCTGACTGAATTTATCCTCCTGGCTGGTCTCTGCTTCTCAGTCTTGACTTACCTGCAACACCTCCACCACAATGGAGCTAGAATCGTCTATCTAAGTTGTAAATTTGATTTCATCCCTCCATTCTTGAATTCTTTGCCTACCGTTCCAGCTTCATCTCCGTACTCTGTAGAGTCAGGTCAGATTAATTTTTTTTTTCAATTCTTTGACATTCTCTCTCTTCCTCCTTTCTCTCTCCTCTCTCTCTCTCTGCCCCCTTCCTCTCCCCACCGCCACCTTTCTCCACCATCACACATGCTCATATGCCTGCCTGGAGAACATTTATATTCCATTTTTTACTGATAACATTGTTCTTCATCTTCAGGAAGCTTCTATAATCCTGTAAATCTAAGTTATGTGGACTTGCTCTGTTTTCTCCCAGCACTCTACCTTTCTCATGCCATTGCCTTTCTATATTGTTTTCTAATCTCTTATTTTTGTTCATAAATTAGTGCCTTCCTCTGAATTTTAAGCTCCGAAAAGACCATATCTGTATGGTACATCATTATACTTCAAGCTCTTGGTACAGTGCCTGAATTAGTATGGGCATGCAATCATTGTTTGTTAAATGAAATAAATGCTCTTCTGAGTATTTTCACATTCATTATCTCAGTGGGGGTAAAGTCGAATAATTTGGAAAGGATTTTAATGAAACATGAGATGTCAGTGGAGTTGAAGATTAAATTATTTGTTGAGTTGTTTTACACTAATAGAAGGAGGGAGACTAGAGTTAGGAAAACTGGTTAGAAGAGTAGAAGTCTTTAATCCCACCTCATAGAACAAAGAGGAAGAGATTTTTTTAAATCTAGCTTGCATCATTTAACTTTTATCTTCCTTCTAATAAGTTGAGGCCTGTAAGATGTGTGTGTGTGTGTGTTTTAATATTTAGAGGTATCAGATTGTCCATATTTTAGGCCTTTTTTTCCACCTGGAAAAACTTTAGATAAGATAATTAAGAATCTACCTGTATACTTTGCTCATTGAACTTAGTTTCTTTGGGGACAGGTTTACAGAAGTGAGTTATCAATTTAATTTTCATTTTTATTTCAAGAGAGAGATGGAATACATTTTTTTTTTAAAGATTTAATTGGGTTTTAACATAGGGATAAGGAAATATACACCAAAAACTAAAGGAATGTGTAATCCATAGGAGGAAATCTAGGGTAAGAAAACCTCAGTAAGATGAACCACTTGGAGGACAAAATTCACCCTAAATTAGCTGAAAGTCAAAGCAAAAGACATGATGCAATATGATACATTGCTTCACATCTTTTAGCTTCTTGTCAAATATGAACCTCAAAAGGTGGAGAGCTCACAATTCAAGATGGACTTTGCAGTCAAATACTTGAAGTACGAGTCAAATTTAGATGTCAGTTACACCAGTTGCAAAGTAAATGTTGTTTTGACACTGGTAAAGAAATTGGCATGTGTTCTGTCTCAAATGGTGGCTATCCAGATTTGCACAGAGATGTAGTTGCAGAATTTTTAAAGAAAAAGGAGGTCAAGACTTTTTCTTCAAAGCATAACTTTGAATTCGCTGAGCTCCTTAAAAATATGTATTTCTTCGGAGTTCCTAATTCTCTATAAAACATGGAAAGCAGATGCTCTGTTTGGAACATTTTGAGGAGAGGATGCCATAGTCCTCTGCTTCTGCAAGAAAAGGATCTAATATAGATTTGGAGAATGTTAAACCTTGACCAGCCAGCACTGTATTCTGATAGTTCTACAAGATGGGTTAGCTCAAAAATGCATCCCACGGAGCTACATATGCTGACGTAGTGAGAAGGAGTTGTTTTGGACTTTCTGGCCATAATTAACTAACAGGCTTGTAAGTTACCATGGTGGTTTCTGGGTACAAGGACCCTATGACTGGTGTATATGAGAAAGTTTGCTGTCTTGTTTTCTATGATAGAGGACGTGCAAAAGTCTCATTCAAAAGTGACAGGAATCTGGATTTTAAAATTAAACAGAAGATATAAGGCTGTTCATGTGATTTAGAAGTGGAATTTACTCTATCGAAGTCCATTCTTATCCACCCAAACTGATAAGGCTTAAGCCTTAAACTTGGAGGTAATACTGAGACCACGTGGTTTGACACATGCATGGCCTTCTGGGTACAGTTGAGGAGGATAGTATATTAACAGAGGCTACCAGATATTCACCTGTTCGCAATACTTTTCTGTTTGGTGAATGTAATATCAACAACATCTCAATGAGAATTATCATTCTCTCATACCACCTTGAGAGATTCCAAACCGTATCTAATAGAAAAATCTGGCAAAAAAAAAAAAAGAAAAGAAAAGAAAAATCTGGCAAAGCATTTGGGGAGGTAGAAATTGTCTGATGCATGAACTGGAGAAAAGAAGAAACTGTAAGGGGTTTTTGTTCATTTTGGAAGCAGGGTAAGAGTGTTCCTCCCCCCCGCCCTGCCAACTCCACAGTCACTACTCAGCCATTCCTCTAGCTGGTTGGAGGTGGTTCTTTATTTTATAGTTTCTATATAATTATTTCTGTGATTTCTCTTAGTTACCCAGGTGAGCAATTTTAATGTGCCGTCTGTTTGGGATTTTTGGTTCAGAGACTAAGATACAGTAAGAATCTGTGATGAGTGCTGTACAGATTATGGATATGTCTGTTCTTATCTTTCCACTCCTTGTTCTCACATAAAATGAGGGAGATTTCGAAATTTTCAAAGAAACATCTGCTTTGTGATTCGGTTTTTTCCTGCCCCAGAGTTGATTTTTCTTTTCTTTCTGTGAACCAGAAGGCTTTTCATAGGTGGGAGAGTGGCTGGTAAGGCACATGCATGAACCTCTCTCGGCATGGCCAGGCCCTGTTTGTGGAATGAAAGAAAGACACATACATGAAAGTGGGGATGGGGGAGCTTTGTCTCATCATGGAGAACCACAAAGAAAAACTAGGCAGTTTCCTACCGCCTGCAGTCTTCCACTATCAATTAAATTTTTTTCATTTCTGATCACACATTCTTTCAAAAGAATGGATTCTTGGAATCCAGTATCTCATAAATTATTTATTGCTGGAAGTAAATTGTAATGAAAGGGAACAGAATGAAATGTGTTTACTCTTCAAACTTTTCCGCGAATTAAAACAAGGTTGATCTTGATACCATGGTAATAGAACAAAAAGATGAAAGACTTCCTGTATTTCTACAGAGTACAGTACAATCCACAGCCCATCAACACCCATTAAAGACTCAGATTCTGATCGATTGCGCCGAGGTTCAGATGGGAAGTCACGTGGACGGGGCCGAAGAAACAATAATCCTTCACCTCCCCCGGATTCTGATCTTGAGGTATGTCATTGCCAGTGCCCTGGCAACTAACAAGGTATCTTGGTAGTTAAAGGGTGGTTCTAGACACTTGTAGTGTAAATGGCCATCATCAAGATGTCCAAATGCTTTTATTATTGCTTTCTTCTCTATATCTTAAGTAAAGCATTTTCTTTCTCTTCCCTGTTACTTATAGCTAAAAATAATTATGTCGATTTTCTCTACCATTTTAACTACATGTAAAGCATCTGGTTATTTCTCTCTAATATAGTAAATTATATCATTTTGCTTGAACAAAATTCTTTTATACTGCTCTTATCATTGCCATTTTAATTAAGCAAGTGTCATGCTAAAAAGGTTTACTAAAATCCACTTTCAAAATTAAAGACACTCTCATAGATATCAAGAAAGGAAAACCTAGGATGTTCTAAACTGAAATGGTAGTCATCTTATGAGACCTGTTTTGGTGGAGTTCAAAAGCAGGAGGGATTAAATAAAACCTTGAAGAGTAGATTTCATAGCCTTGAATCCACTGCAATTAAGTTTCTGGGTTTTGCTCAGTGAAATCTGATGGTGGAAAACATGATTATTTTGGCTGAAAAGATGGAAATTTCCCAGCAGAATCTATGTGTACAAATATATATTGGTATGAGTGGAAAGAGGAAGAAGACAAGTAGGCTTGGGAGGCCTCTGTGGTATCTCAAAGATGTTTTTGAAGTGAATTCCTTTAAATCTGATTCCAAATACCCCGAGTGTGTCAAGAGCATAGGTGATGTGTCTCCTTAAGTTGTTAACTATCTGTATTCTGAAGAAAACGAGGCAGAAGTCGTATATAACCCATCCATGTGATAACAGCCCAAAGGTAACATAAGGTGAATAGTTGATATGAAGTTTTAGGTTTTATGTACAGTTTTTTATACTTGGCTTGATAAAAATAAAACATAAGATTCACTATTTTAATACTTCTTAATAAGCAGAGAGAAGAGGTAAGAACAATGGGATGAGTTTTAATTGATTGGCCCCTCTCTGTCTCAGGAAGTTATAAACAGACTAGTTTTAGCTCATTGCTCATTTTTTCAGAATAGTGAACTAAGTATCCACGTCAGAAGTAGAAAGGACATATGTTATTATTTCTTGTCCATGTTCGTATTGATGTCACTAATATAATTATCCTCTTATACCTCACCTGATGTTATACTCTGGAGGAAATCTAGGGGATGCTCTTTGGAACAGTTGTATTTTAAAAACATAGCAAATTCAGATTTTTCTTTTGTCTTCTATTTTAAGAGTGCTTATTTATGTTGAAGTTAACTGAATAACAGGTTTCTCAATCAAGGGAAAGATGTATTGATTCGGTTCTTCCTTTGTAGAGGGTGTTCATCTGGGACTTGGATGAGACAATCATTGTTTTCCATTCCTTGCTTACTGGATCCTATGCCAACAGATATGGGAGGGTGAGTACCAAGAGAAATCAATTTTTAATTTCTTTAGAGTAAATATGCCTAGAACTGAAATTTTTGTCCAGATGGGAATGTGGTTTAACTTTAAATAAAAAATCTAAAGTATGAAAGGGAGAAAAACTTAATTTGTTGATATAGTCAAATATATATGTAAGGCAAAAACATATAAGTGAGCAAAAGGAGTTTTTTTAGGTCCTTAAAAATGATATAAACTTTATGCAATTAAATTCATTCTGATTTCAGACCCTAATGAATAAAAGTGTTTGGATACTGTTCTAGGATGAAATAGTAAAATATATAGAGACATAGAATGATATTTGATATTTTTTATTTGCACCGTTCTTTTACTTTTTTTATTCACAACATATTCAGCAGAGCAAGTATTTTACATGTTCTTGTCTTCAGTGATTAGCAGTGTTAGTATTTTACTTTCAAAACACCCATTATGAATGTCTTTATAAATCTCTTTCCCATGAGGCTAAATTATGTGAATGGTATGTAAAATTGGGCCTCTGAATGGCAATTGGACAAATACCTCCATATTTGAGTTGTTACAATACTTACCTTGGTGTGCTGGATAAAAAAGAATATTAGAGGGGCGCCTGGGTGGCTCAGTCGTTAGGCATTTGCCTTCAGCTCAAGTCATGATCTCAAGGTCCTGGGATCGAGCCCCTCATTGGGCTCCCTGCTCAGCGGGAAACCTGCTTCTTCCTCTCTCTCCCCCGGCTTGTGCTCCCTCTCTCACTGTCTCTCTTTTTCTGTCAGATAGAGAGATGATAGATAGATAGGTAGATAGATGGATAGATAGAAAGAAAGAGAAAGAAAAAATATTAGAGACTACCTTCTATGAGTAGAAGTTCAGCCTCAATGTTCTGCTTTTGGGCTTCTCAAAAACCTGGGAAATTCTTTTTAATCTATTTCTTGGTAGTTTCATAAACCTTTCCCACAAAAACTATGCTATTTAAAGTGGCGATAGGTAATTTCTGAAGTTATCCTGTGAATATGGTATTTCTCGTTTTTTTAATCTTTAAAGAAATCATATTACAAGTCTTACATCATTGAAGGTATTGGTTCAGAGCCTTAGGAACTGAATTCTGCATCTTGGTGACCCCAGGTATTTATCACAACTAAATGTTAAAATTGATACCCACAAAATGCATGCTCTCATTACAGATTTTATCCAGGCACCCATTCTTTTAATAAATATATGTTGAGTGCCTGCCATGTCGGTATAGTTTGGCAGTGAAAGTTGAGCAATTATCAGTGGAGCTTCACAATGCAGCTTTCCTTCTCATAACCCTGAATTTACAGCTAACCCCCCCCAAAAACAGCTGGAAAAAAATGCACATTTGTAAGAGCAAAAATATTCTGGAATATTCCACCCTTTGGATTTCTACTCAGAAATAAGATATCTGTAAAACACAGAATGCCCATCTTATTGTTAGATTTTCTATGAGGAGACAGTGAACAAAAGTACAGTATGATTATTATTAAGAAAAATAAATAAAGCAATAGAATCAATCATTCAAAGAAAGTCTCTACTCTGTGGCTAGCACATAATAAGGATTCAATAAATATTAGCTGTGGCATGTTTTGTATTCCTCCTTCTATCAATACGATTATGTATTTCTATGAATACTATTACTAGTATTTCTACAAGACTACTACTTAACAAAGTAAGGATCAATAGCTGAAATATCAATGTATAATTAGTAGGAAGAATCCTGAAGATCTTCTTAACCGAACCATTTTAATGTCCCTACAGCTAACTCCTAGGGAAGAAAGCATTGAAAAGAGCATGCACTTAGAACACCAGCATTTGAAAACCATCCAGAAAGTGTCGAGTCTTTGAAAGCTTACTCATTAAGGATCAGATTGACGCAAAGAGAGTTGTCTTGATCAGGGCTCTGTTCACCACTGAAAGGGGCCAACTTCAGGTGAGGTGGTGAGCATCCCATGACCTAATGACCTCATGTCAATCCCTGGCCATAAATCATTGGTTTGCACATAGAATTCACACCTAACCTAGAAACCACTGGCAGCTTAGGGTTTTTCATTCAGACCCTCAACAATATCGAAACAAAGCATTACAAGTACCACAAATTTTATTTTTAAAAGTGTCAACCATCAGTAGTTTGAGGTTTCATCAAATAGTATTTTGTTTGTTTAGTTTTCTAATACTAGAGCATATGATAAAAAGTTTTATCTCCTATAATTTCTAAAACCAAATGTATATATTCTTTAGTACGGGTGATCTGAAATATTTAAATGTAAGTTAACCATTCATTTATAAGTTGACAGGAGTTGGGGAGAAAGTAATCTTGGAGGGCATGATTGGGGAAGGTCTTCCTGAGTATGACTTTGAACCAGAGGTCGGAATAAAAGAGGCTGGTTGATAATGTGACCATCAGGGGAAAGAGAGTTCTAAGCAGAGGAAGCTGTGAGCATAGAAGCAGGAAACGATTTGATATTTGAGGGACACAGAGGCAAGTGTGGCTGAGCTCAGTGATGAAGATGCAGAGTCAGGATGTGTGCTGGGATGAGGGCAAGTACAAGCCATGTCAAGAGGGTCAATCTCATTGCACATGTCATAGGAATTCACTGGAGGACTTCAAGGGAGGACGTGACAAGATCTGATTTAGATTTTCAGATTATTTTGGCTGTGTGTGGAGAACAATGGTGGGGAAGGAGGGTTGGGGAACAAAAAGGAGGTATTAGGGGTGACCCGATGTACTAGCAATAGAGATGGAGAAAACTCAGTGGCTTCTGGATTCTATTGGAAGTAGAGAAATAGGATTTGTAAAGGATTTGACTTGGACTGGTGGGTAGTAATAGAGGGGAGTGAAAAAACCATTCCCAGGTTTTTGTCCTAAGCAGCTGGGAGGCTAGTTGTGTATTTGTTGAGGTGAGGAGGATATCCACTTGGACCAGGCAAGAAGGCGGATGGAAGGTGAGCCTGGGACACATGGGAATGGACAGGTCTTCAGATGACAGGTTTAGCATCAACAGTACACAGCTCAGAATCAGAAGGTCCTCAGACACTCTTAGTCTGATTTCATGCTAAATGTTCGTGAACACCTCCTTTGCACTGAACACCTGTTGTTTCAATGCCATGAGGCATCCCTTCTGAAGGCACATTGCTGAGGATGTTGAATTGTAGCCTGAAGCATGCAAGGAAGCTTCCTTAATGTTCTCTTTATTAGAGAACTTTAGAGTCAGGAAGAATTTGCTCTCAAATCTGATAATCGTGCCTTGTAAAAATGTGTGGTTCAACAAGGATTCTTCCAAACAATAATAATAGCCAAGCTGATCCGAACACCTTACCTCCCTTTCATTCCTTTCACGAAGGAGAGAAGTCTTAAAGCAGTTGAAGGGCAAGCCTTTTTTCTTGGAGCATAGTTTTTGTGGTGTCCCTGAGCATTGTTAAGGAAGCATGTGGTTGGGCCTTACTCTACAGGCATATAAAGAAATGAATGCCTGACAATGTGATAGCTGTTCTGTCTCTATGGGAACCAGATACTTGAGAAGTAGCTTAGTCACAGTAGGTTAGGCAACTCAATGAGTAGGCCATTCAGTAAGGGGATACAGGATCTGGTTGATATAATGCAAAATTAGGGCATGTTACAGCAATATGTACAAAAAAGTTTGAGAATGTCCCACCTTCCATGTAATCCTAGCTGTGGGAAGCAGCATGTTGGGCATTATAAGGAAGTGTTTTATAACAAAGGTGATGGGAACAAAAAGGGTGCTAGGTACATGACAGGCCTGGCCAGGGAAGAGAAAAGAAAGAACATATTAGCAGGAAAATGAAGTCCGTGGGTGTGGTACCATAAATTAGATTGTTGTTAATAATGTCTGTCCCAGCTTTTTTTGTTTAATGAATTTTTAAAAGTTGCTTTCAAACTAATCCATATCACCCAGTTTTGCTGAAGAAAACAAATCTTGATCTTTTTTCCATCGAATGCCCTCGTTAAATTAGGCAATATAATGCTGTTAATATCAAATCACATACCTCAAACTTATATTCCAAGTAAGGATTGTGCTGATGTCCCAAGCATGGTTCCCCTCTTATGGGAGGACTCCCCAAGATACCTATAGCCAATGGCTTCATTGTTTCAGTACCTTATTTTTATTGTTGCTTAACACCTGTGTCTCATGGATTTGAGCTAGAAATGGTCCTAAAGATATTGAGCCTCACTCCTCATTTTACACAGAAACTTAAACATGAACACTTGAAACAACATAAAGCTTAGCATTTTTAACTGTAGGCCCTACTTATTAAGTACTTATTAAGAATTTCCTGTGTGCCCAATACTCATTTGATTCAATATTAGTGCTCTGAAACTGCTATTTCAAGCCCCTTTTACAGGTAAGGAAACTCAAGGGGTTAGAGACCAAATGTCTGACAAAATAAATACTAATTTTGTTTTAGTGTAGTTGAACCTTGACTATCAAAAAAACAACCAACAAAACACAACCTTGAATCTGGGGCATAGTGGCCAGGGAGTAATATGTGGTAGTGTCTTTAAATTTATGAAGTACCAATAGGAGATCCACCTATAGTGAGATAGAAGGCATCAGATTTGGATTCACGTAGATCTGGACTCAAACCGAAGCTCGAACTTTTCAGTTCTTTGACCTTGGGTAAATTGTTTATTCACACTGAGCTCCAGTTTCTTCATTTATAAAATTGGCTACTTGACTTGCCAAATTGTTTTAAGAATTCAGTTGTGTCAAATATATCTTGGTGAAGCCAGGAGAAGAAAGATCTAAGTTGTGTCCTGAGTGAAAAGGGCCCAGCTATGTCTTATTAATAACAATAACCCAATAATGAAAACAGCATGTGTCACCGATTGATCATGTATCTGCTCTCTAAACATTTGTTTTATGATGCACCAGACTTCTAGAAGGATGCTAGTCACCAGCGTGAATTTAAATCAACCAAGCCTCCCTAGTGAGTGTAGATTGTAATCATTTAGGACATTGAGCAGAGAAAAAATTGACAGCAGTTGAGAGAGCCAATTTCATTCGAACACTCCTGTTAACCAGTAAAGGTTGCTGTTCTTACCCTGTTTCAGAGCGAAACACTAAACTCCAACAAAATCTTTTGAGGGATGATCTTCTGTGGTGGCTGGTATAGATGCCAAATTCTTGGCATGGCACCAAAGTAGCAGACATGCAATGTCCTCCTTGGATTGTAGAGGCTCTGGTTACTTAAACAGAATAATCCCTCTTTAGGAAGCTCCAGACCAGAGGCTGGGAAATATTTATTAGCTGACCCTTTACCAAAAATGAAGGTTTTATGAGCCATATGCCTTCATTACTGCTCACCTCTGCCCTAGGAGTGCAAAACAGCCACAGACAATAGGCAAATGAATAAATGTATCTGTATTCCTGTAAAACTTTACTTATAGTTCCTAAATTTGAATTTCACGTAATTCTCATACATCATGAAATATTTTTCTTGCGTTGGATTTTAAAAATCAAGACTAAGGGTCTGGGCCAGGAATTGACAAACCGTATTCCATAGGCCAGATCTGGTTTGTGGCTTGTTTTTGTTGGGCTTTCAAGCTAAGAATGTTATTTAAATTTTTAAAGGGTTATGAAAAAGGAGAGGAAGAAGGAGAATATGTGTCAGAGACTTTCTATGGACTGCAAAGCCTCAAATCTTTATTGTCTGTCCCTTTAGAGAAAAAGCATGCCTGCCTCTACTTTAGATCATGCTCTGAACTTGGTGGTGCTTCATTTTGCCCCTGCCCTCAGGACATCAGGACAATTCAGTGACACGCACGCTGCGGCCAGCTAGATTGTAAACTCAGCGTAGGTGTCATGCATCTGTGTCTGGGTCCCCAGTGAAGCACAAGCCAGCACATGAATTTGTTAGGCTGGGTGCAGCAGCTGTAACAAATAGGCCCGATATGTCATGACAGTAGAAATTTGTCTCTTTCTTAGGGGTATCGAGCGGATCTTCTAGGTCGCTCGGTTTAGGCAGGATTTGGTCACACAGATCATGGTTGTGCCATCTCACCGTCTAGCTTCTTAGGCTTCTGTGATCACTGTCATCAGCTTTCTAACCCACAGGGTGAAAAAGCAGGGGGAGCATGATCGGGAGGCTACACGGACTAGGCTTAGAAGGGGCACACACCTCTGCTTACATGGCCCAGGGCAAAGGAGCCTGGGAAAGCAGAAGTGGCCCAGCCGTGTGCCTGGGAAACAGAGAGTGAGCTTGGGTGGACAGGTGGCCGTAGCAACCACAGTTCTCAGTGAAGAAGTATTTGATAAGTGAGTGAAACCTAAAGCACACTTTCCACCACCGCAGAGCCGTGCCCGAAGGCAATGTGATGGGCGAGCCGCAGAGTAACGAGTGGCGGGTTCAATCCCAGAGCACGCTTTCCTGATTTTATTACTTTCTTCTTTGGATATCAGTGCCGGGCGAGACCAAAATGATGAAATAATTCATGGTTCCAAGCAGAAGTTTTAGATATCATGGAATGACACAGAATCCAAACTCTCCAAACAAACAAAAAGCTTTTAGGTTTTTGTTTCAAAAAGACAGTGTTTTTGACTGTCAGAGGGCTGTCCAGCTGACAGATCCTCCTCCATTCTTTGTTCTTATCTTGATGGTTGTTCTCTCCCTTTCACTGCCAGCCCCTTCCTCCTAACTGGCAGGCCCTGAAATGTATATTCCTGCTACCTTATTGACTGCGGCCTTATTTTCCTGCAGACCTGTGAAAGGGAATACAGTGAATGAGCACAAATCACAGCTTTCCATGCACAACACTGGCCTGCCACCACCAGCTTTGGACCTCCCTCGTTCTGCGGCCTCAGGAAAGGCTCCTTATATCTCTGAGTCTCACTTGCTCTGTCTTAATTTTCTCATCTATAAAATGAAAGCAATCACAGCACTGCCGGGAAAACAGTGTAAACCAACTAGAAAAATACTTAGAGGCACTCCATCAATAAGAGCTCTTGCTTCCTTGGGGATTCTGAGAAGGGAATGGGCAATCGGGGAGACAGTATTTTGTTGTTGCAGGTAGCAGAGAGGAAGAGGTGGAAGCAGAGCGTAACCATTTAGGGAAATGATAGGCCAAATGGCTGGAGATCTACAAAATACATCTAGAGGACCAGACCGGCAGAAGATGAGCAGCACACAATTTATTGAAATGGTAATAAAAATACCATACCTTTGTTGAGCTTGTAGAGTTTACACGCCTATCTCACATTTATTATCCAATTGGTTTCTTCTTTTTTTCTGATGGGGAAACCGGGTCTCGGAAAAATTAAATGATTGGCTCCAGGAAGCACATCTATTAACTGACAACACCAGGAACATAATCTAGTCTTGTGATGGGTCCATTGTCCTCAAAGGAGGACTGCAGGGAGCACTGAGTGCCAAGATTTTGTGCTGTGGGTGTGGGGATGCCACAAACAATATTAAAACAGTGGAGGGACCTGATGGAATTATACAATTTGGAAGACTAGCCTGACAGCAGAATAGATCATCACAGTTCTCCTGGTAGGAAATAATAAAGGCCTAAGAAAATGGCTGTAACACGAGGAAAGAGAGAGATAGGAGAGTGGTTACAGATGAAATCTAGATAGGTCTTTTGATTGGATTAGCTGTTTAGGCTTTCATTGGCTCCGCGTGGGTCCCTGTGTGTGGAAGCCAATTTGGCCGGCTCTGTTCTGGTTTTATTCTTCTTCCTTCCACTTTGTACCACTTCTTGGCAGTTGGCCCATGTTTGGGATTCATTGGGCTTTTTCCACAATCAAAATTAATCTTTGGAATGGTGAAGCTCTTTTTCTTACTTTCCACGTGGGTATTATTTTCATGATGTTGAAAGGGAGTCTCTTAAGGAGAAAATTAAAGCAGTTGGGTGTCACATATCTAATCAGTAGAAATGACCTGATTAGCCCCACCACAAGTTTGGGTTTGGTTTTGTTTTGTTCTTTTTAATCATTCAGTCAGTAGTTCAAGCATGGTTTATTTTTCACGTGAATACACTCTCATGATAATCCAGATTATTCCTTAATTGGCATCAGAACTACACCCAGCTCCTAAAACGTGGCATCTTATGCCAGCTGCTCAGTGATAGGAGCTTCTAAAATTGCAAGAAGTTAATATTCCATTGATGGTATTGCTGACTTTAGACAGGTGGAAAGAAAACAGTGGAGACTTTGGGTCTCACAGGTTATATAGATCACTTACATAACAGTTTTCAGTGATATTTTTTAAAAGAAATAACATTTTTGCATAATTTTTTTCCCTCCTTTCAGATAAGGAAGTTAATTTTCCTAATCTTCTCTTTAATCCTTCCCTTGTGAGCAGCCAGCATGGGGCTGGGAAAATAGGTCCTTCCTGTGCTCAGAGTGCCCATTCCTGTTTTTCAGCTTCTTTTCCCCCAAAACAAAAGATCCTGAATGAGAATTTATTTTAAATGACATCCAGGCCTTGTTTGTGGCTGCAAGGTTAGCATTCTAAATAAGGACTTGTTGAAGGGGTCCAAAACAGGTATTTTTACGTTCATTTGGATGATGCTGCCCAAAGATGTGTTGTCAACTTGAGCATACTTTACAAGATTTTCACATTGACCAACAAATCCTCCTAAACCTGTCCACATTGTTAGCATCACACTTCACTGGGTCACTACAACAGAGTGATTGCTTGCCAAGGGAGGCTTAGCTGCCCACATAGGATCAGTGCAGATATAATTTTAGGAACCGTATCCTTCGTTCTACAAATTCAAAATCTAAGTACCATATCCTGAAGAACTAGTTATAGTTTTGAAATAGTTGAACCATCTTCTAGTAACTCTTCCTAGCCTAAGATTAATTCTTTAAACAGCATTTTTTTAAACATGATCTATTCTATTTTTTGATCCAAAGCAGAATAGCAATCGCTAGGAGTTTGGGTAGATTTGATCTCATAGATGTAATGGGGCACGCATTCAAAAGAGACACAAAAGACATTTAGAATATATTTAAACTGTGCTTATAAATTGAAAATAGAATAGATAAAAATTTAAAAGTTTTATTTATATATATATATATATATATATATATATTTTTTTTTACTTTCAGAAAAATAAATCCCCAATACCATAGGTACTTTATAGAACCCAATTATTAATTCAGAATGCTGTGGCTATCTAAAATTGGAACAATAGGTGTGCCTGGGTGGCTCAGTTGGTTAAACATCAGACTCTTGGTTTTGGCTCGGTTCGTGATCTCAGAGTCCTGAGATCAAGTCCCATGTTGGGCTTGGAGCTCAGTGTAGTGTCAGCTGGAGATTCTCTCCCTCCCCCTCTCCCTCCCCCACTGCTCCCCCCACCAAATAAATACATAAATAAAATCTTTAAAAAGGCAAAATAAAATTGGAACAATGACTTAGGTATTAAAACATTTCTTAAAGGTATCAACTTTAAAGAATTTAAATCGGACACACATCTATTGCCTTTTGTGCTTGCTTGGTTTATTTTACCATTTTTTTTTCTGCTTTTCAGCTTAGAAAAATAAGATAGTAAAAGAAAAGAAATAAAAAGGCAAATGTCCCGGGGTGTGTCAGTAGAACGAGAGTTACATTTAAAATAGGAACAGTTTTGGGTGCTTGGCTGGCTCAGTCAGTAGAGCATGTGACTCTTGATCTCAGGGTCATGAGTTCAAGCCCCACATTGGGTGTAGAGCATACTTAAAAAAATTTTTTTTTAAATAAGAACAATTTTTTCTCTTAATGCTTTACTGGTATATCTAAGCAATAAAGAAAACTTGCATCTTTATTAATATTTGGCTATTTTTTATTGTTCTTATAGTAAAACTGAAATGACATGGTTATTCTCTTTGGACTGTACATGATCTGATGTAATATTTGGCACCTGTGACATTTTTAAGCCAAAACTAAAAATCTAGGGAGGTATCTTTTAATACAATTATGTAAAAGGAAGATATTTTTATGGTTAGATGAATGGCTAGCTTTAAGATTTCTCGAGAAAGAAGAAAGTGTTTTATTTTTGCACTCGGAGAAACATTCTAGATCCTATTCTAGAAACCTAAGCAGAGATAAAAAGATTTTCTTTAAACTTTCTATTTTGAGTCTTAAAGGACCATGACACTCTGAGACACACAGAGAAGTAGAATTTTGGAGACAGTAAATGAAAATGGGTTAAGAAAATCATCTTAAATCAGACTCAGTTCTGTGTGTGTGTGTGTGTGTGTGTGTGTGTGTGTGTGTGGTGGGGGTTGCGGGGTGATTCATGTTTGACATTAAAAATAGATTAAATTGCCATTTGAAGCTAGGAAGTGAGAATTGAGGATGAGTGCATATGACCCTTCAAATATTTTTTGTAGCACTTACTTAAAAGATAGTTAAGATCAAGTGTCATATACAGAGGCACCTGGGTAGCTCAGTCAGTTGAATGTCCAAGTCTTGGTTTTGGCTCAGGTCATGATCTCAGGGTCGTGAGATTAAACCCCACATCAGGCTCTGTGCTCAGCAGGGAGTCTGCTTGAGATTCTCTCTCTCCCTCTCCCTCTGCTCCTCCCCCGGTGCATGCACACATGCACTCTCTCTCAAATAAATCTTAAAACAACAACAACAAATATGTACAAATAATGGAATTAGCAATGCACTTGCAACTATAATATTTCTAAACATATATGGGCAACAAAATAATCTGAGGATCATGAACTTCAACATGGTCACTGGAATAAAGCAAATGTCATGTAAGAAATTACCCACTGCCCCCACCAGCAGGGACCTAGAGGAATTCACCATGATGTCCCTATTGGCTAAGGTGCCCTGCTAATACCGTGTGGTCTCCATGCTAGGACTACCCCAAATTTAAGACTCTGTCAAAAGAATTTGTCATAATAGAAGGCGTTTAGTACCTTATCCTTCTGGCAGTAGTTTTAGCTGTGGGTAATGATCACTGAAAACATCCATGAACTAATTCAGAAAATTGTACTAGCAAATGGCACCCTTCTCAAGTTGCACGCACAAAACCTCCTATGTTATACAGGCTAGAGTACCCAGGATACACACCTGACTCCCCACCCTTCTCCTGCCTGAGACAGTATTTGTATCCTGGCCTGACACTAACAAGTCATTCAGAAAGTCAGTCTTTCATAATTTATTAAGCAAATATACTTATAGTATGTATTTGTATATATAATATGTTGTATATAGTATGATGTATATATATAGTATATACATATTGAACAAATATCTATGTATATAGCATATATTTGTAATATAGTATATATTTGTATAGTATAGTAGTGCTAGCCACAATTCCTGCCTTCACAGAGTTTATAAATTAATAAAGGAGGCTGCTGGGAGAGGAGTAGCTCTTTAACAGTAGTCTTTCACTGGGGCACAACTGTTCTGAAGGAATGCCACTAGAAATCCACAAAGAGTGAAACCACAAGATCTCCAAAGGAATAACAATATTACAAAAGAAACGAGTCTCCTTGTGTTATTCATGGCAAGCATTCTCCTCCAGTAGCTATAATCACTTAACTAGTAAGAAATAGCCAATAATAGGATGTCAGATGATAACACTAGTATTGTGGATGAGAAAAAAAAAGAAATCAGGATCCACGGGAGCCGTACAACCAAAACATAAATGCCAGAGGCCCTAAATGAGATGCTTCTAGGGTTACCATTATTCTTAAATTACACTGGGAATTCTTCTCTGCAGCCGATCAGCATGGCAATATGATACCGTCATTCCTCAATGCATGAGACGGAGGTCCTGTGGCTTCAATTATAAATGTAGAAGTTCCCTTGGTTTTCTGGAAATGAACATCCCATGTGATAAAAATTAGTAGAGTTAATACAGGCAAAGCAGTGTCTGACATAGATTCTTGTGTGTATTCTAAAGCTCACTTAAGCCTGGGTAAGGATTACCAAGCAAGGCCTAGCGCCTTCTTTTCAATAAACGGTGATAGGCTGAAGAACTCTGCCAGGCTTTTGTAATTTTGACTTTTAAAAAATTTTTTCGACATTTTAAAATACCGTTTGAGCATGCTTTAAGTTTTCAAAATAAATAGTCATAGTTTCATCACCAAAAGACAACCAATCTTATCCTGGTGGGTATTTTTTCTATGTTTAAAAAAATATTTATTATACTGACTTCTAAACATATACAAAAGTAGATGGGATAGTATAATGAAACTTGTTGTAACCTCTCTAAATTAACAGTTGTCAAATCCTAGTTAATCTTATTGTATTTGCAACTCACCACATTCCTTCCCTGGCCTGCTCTGTCCTATGATTATTATTGAAAGCAGATCCCAGATATATTATTTAATTTGTATATATTTCAGTATATATGTAAGACTCCATTAAAAGAATTTTTTAGAATAGACATAGTAGATGGTACCCGGTACTTAAGTTATCTACTAATTAATAGTAATTTCTTTGTTATTAAATGAATAATCAACAGTTACATTTCTCAAATTCTTACTAATTTTTATGTTGTTGTGATAAAGTACATTCCATGTAAGCTCTATCTTCATAGTCATTTTTAGAGCATTTTTTTAAGTTTTATTTATTTATTGTAGAGAGAGACAGAGAGAGAGGGAGGGGCAGAGGGAGAAGGAGAGGGAAAGAATCTCAAGCAGACTCCCTGTTGAGCCCAGAGCCCAACTCGGGGCTCAGTCTCACAACCCTGAGATCATGAGCTGAGCCAAAACCAACAGTTGGATGTTTAACGGACTGAACCACCCAGGTGCCCCCTTCATCATTTTTTTTTTAATATTTTATTTATTTATTTGACAGAGAGGAGAGAGATCACAAGTAGGCAGAGAGGCAGGCAGAGAGAGAGGGGGAAGCAGGCTCCCTGCCGAGCAGAGAGCCTGATGCGGGGCTTGATCCCAGGACCCTGAGACCATGACCTGAGCCGAAGGCAGAGGCTTTAACCCACTGAGCCACCCAGGCGCCCCCTTCATCATTTTTAAGTGTGTAGTTCAGTAGTAGTAAATATATTCACATTGTTGTGCAAGCAGTTTCCGTAACTCTTTTCACCTCGCAAAACTGGAAGTGTATACATTAAGCAACTTCTCTTACTCTCCCGCCCCCAGCACCTGTCAACCACCATTCTGCTTTCTGTCTCTATGATTTTGACTACTCTAAATACCTCATACAGGTAAAACCATACAGTATTCATCTTTTCGTGAATGACTTATTCACTTGGCATAGTGTCTTCAAGGTTCATTCATGTCGTGTGCAGGTGTCAAAATTCCCTTCCTTTTTAAGGCTGAATAAACTATGCGCTTATATGAGTATATCACATTTTGGTTATCCATCCATCATTAGACACTTCTTGAGGTGCTTGTACATTTTAGCTATAGTGAATAAGGCTGCTGTGTGTATGGGTGTACAAATACCTTTTTCTTTTTTTATTTTATTTTTTGTACACCCGAAACTAATATGTCAACTATACTTCAGTTAAAGGTTTTAAAATGCAAATATCTTTGAGACCCTGCTTTCAATTATTTTGGGTACATACCCAGAAGTAAAATTTCTGGATCACGTAATAATTCTATGCCTAATTTTTTGAGAAACTACCATACTATTTTACATAACAGCTGTACCATCTTATGTTCTCATGAACAATGTACAGATATATTCCATTTTCTCCATATGCTCATCAACACTTGTTATTTTCTATTTTTTTCTCCCCCCACCCCTGTTTTGATAGTAGCCATCCTAATGAGTGTGAAGCGGTATCTTATTGTGATTTTGATTCATGTTTCCTTAATGATTAGTAATATTGAGCATTTTTCATTTGCTTGTTGACTATTCATATGTCTTCTTTGAAGGAATATCTATTCAGGTCTTTCGCCCATTTTTTTAATCAAATTGTTTTGTTGTTTTTGAGTTGCAGGAGTTCTTTATATATCCTGAATATTAACCTCTTACCAGATACGTGAGTTATAAATATTTTCTCCCATCCCATAGGTTGCCTTTTTACTCTGCTAATTGGGTTCTTTGATGCACAGAAGTTTTCAGATATCGTCTAATTTATCTGTTTTTTTCTGTTATTGCTTCTCCTTTTGGTGTAATACCCAAGAAGTTACTGTCAAAGCCAGTGTCATGAAGCTTTTCCTGCAAAAGTATTATATTTTCACTCTTAAATTTAGATCTTTGATCTATTTTGAGTTAATTTTTGTATATGGCATAAGATAAGAATCCAACTTTGTTCTTTTTGCATTTGGATATCCAGTTTTCCCAGTACCATTTGTTGAAAAGACTATCATTTTCTCATTGAATGGTCTCTGTACCCCTGGTGAAAATCATTTGACCATGTGAATAAGAGTTTATTTCTGGACCCTGTTATATTCCATTGGTCTATAGCTCTTTCTTTATGTCAGTACCACACTGTTTTGATTACTGTGGTTTGTAATAAGTTTTGAAGCCAGAAAGTATGAGACCCAACTTTGTTCTTTTTCGAGATTGTTTTGGCTATTCAGAGTCCCTTGAGACTCCGTATGAATTTTATGATGGATTTTTCTATTTCTGCAAAAAAATACCATTGAGAATTTGATGGACGTCGCATGAAATCTATAAACCACTTTGGGTACTATTAACATCTTTATATTAAATCTTCCCATTGAATGTCTTTCCATTTATTTGTGTGTCCTTTGATTTCAGCAACATTTTGGTAGTTTTCATTGTACAGGCTTTTTGCCTACTTGGTTATGTTTATTTCTAAGTTTTATTCCATTGATGCTATTGTAAATTGGATTATTTTCTTAATGACTTTTCTGGATTGTTCATTGTTAGTGTATAGAAATGAAACCGATTTTGTGTGTTGAGTTTATATCCTGTAAATCCCG
Source organism: Potos flavus (assembly GCA_028534135.1). Classification (NCBI taxonomy): domain Eukaryota; kingdom Metazoa; phylum Chordata; class Mammalia; order Carnivora; family Procyonidae; genus Potos; species Potos flavus. Next base: position 51,476,008 of record CM052900.1, read on the forward strand.
CTGAATTCATTTATTCTAACAGGTTTGTGTGTGTGTGTGTGTGGAATCTTTAGAGTTTTCTACATATAAGATTGTATCCTTTGTAAACAGATAATTTTACTTCTTCCTTTCCTATTTGGATGTTTTGTTTTGTTTTTCTTTTTCTTTTTTACCTAACTGCATTGGCTAGGATTTCTAGTACTACATGAAGCCAAAGTGGTAAAAGTGGGGCATTCGTGTCTTTTTCCTGGTCATAGAGGAAAAGCCTTCAGGCTTTCACCATTGACTGCTGTTACCTGTGGGCTCTCATATATGGTCTTTACTGTGTTGAGATAGTTTTCTTCTATCTTCTGTTACTAGTTTGTAAGGTCTTTTCTTTAGTGGTTTTATAATTTTTAACAGTTTACTGTATGTCTCTCAAGTGTCTTTTAATCTGTAGAATCTCACTCAATCTTTTTTTCCCCCCTTACCTTGTGTATTTTTGTTGAAGTAACCAGACCATTGGTCCTGAACACTTCTCAGGAGTCTGGGTTTTCTTCATTACATCCCCATTGTGTCCCTTTGTCACATATTTCTTGTCCCCTGTACTTACTACAAATTAGGAGCTAGATCCAGAAGCTTAATGAGATTGAGGTTTGATTTTTTTTTTTTTTTTTTTGGTAGGAGGGTTATGACTTCATAGATGGGTATATCCTTCTAGTAAGAGTTATATAATGTCTGCTTGCTGTCATTTTTTAAAACTTCAGGATTCTGGTTAGACAGTCTCCTTTAGCAATCCATTACAGGATGTTCTTACTTATCCTGTATATCCTTTCTTCTTGGCTCAAAGATGGGTGATTAGGAGGGAAGAAACTCAAGAGTTGTGGGGGTGGGGTGGGTAGTGAAAACATAAGTTCATTAAATCAGCAAGTATGTGCAGATCCACTGTCAGAAATCAAATGATTAACTGTTCTTGTTGCAAATACCTAGTCGTAACTATTTTTGATGAGACAAAGTTTTGAGGTGAATCTAAACCACTTAATTTTGAGATTTTCTCAAATATCTCTTTTGAATAGCTCTCCAATATTACTGAAGATGCTTGATTAAGGCTTCCTGGTCACTTCTAGTGAACAGAGAGATAATCTCAGTGGCTCATGTTGAGTAATCTGGCAGGTGCCACATTTCTTTATTATCTTTTCAGTAGCATGGTGAATTTTAGTTTATCAAACATAGTTTCAAGCCAGTAAATGAATGTGATTAATCTGTAGATGTGCTTGATGTTTGGCAGCTAATTCTAAATGTAAATCCTACTGTCCTCCTAAAGGCTTGAGTTTAGCCTTAGGCATTTTCCCTGCAGGTGGTTTCCTTGCAAATCTCAGTGTAAGAATAATTTTAACAGTGGTTTATGTATAATGTGTATACAATGTTATCTTGACTTGGAAGTAATTAACTATTTACATTAGGGAAAGAATGCCCACATCCTGGAGCTGAGGAATGGAAAGTTTTTCCCAGTATTCAGTCAGATAATTGATTCAATTGATCATTTGTGGAAGAACCGATACTAGAAGACCCTAGTTTTCTTTCTTACTATGGTAGCTAATAATGATATGTCATGTTGATATTCTTAAAGTGCTTCCACAATTTATCCTCTAACCCTGCCACAAGCAAGAACTCTCTAAGATGTTATTCCTGAAATGCTAGAGTACAGCATCATTTTGTGAGCACTGAACATTTTCAGGGACTATATACATTGAAGGTACTAAATTTGTAACACACCTCAGTAATTACTGATTATTGCCATATATCACTACAGCCACTTGTTTTTAAACTTGGGCAGGGTCAAGATTTTGCCAAGACGTGTTCTCCCAAGTCATTCACTAATTGGCTGTAAACAATGGATTTGGACTATGCTTACCTGCCTATTCATGAAGTCTGACCTTTTAATGATTAATGGCATAGGCTAAGAGGTGTTTGTGACTAACTCAAGAACACACTGCTTGGCTATGCAAGTGACGTGTGTATGTTTTTTGTTTTATTGTTTTTAAGAGCACCTGTAAGTTTCAACTTAATTGGCATAATACCTTGGTCCTATCTGAATGACACTATCTCCTCCCCAACTTCTCGATCTTCAGTGTATGAAACATTTTGCTGGTTTCCTAGTGTTTCTAGGGTCATCTCTCTTCGTGATAAGAACAAGCTTTGTACCAAACAGCTTGGTTGCTATTTTTTGTGAAAATAAAAGGCAGGCTTTCCTGGGAGTCATAACACTGAGTGTTTAAAGTTTAGCTTCCATGCCAATCAGCTTCACTGATGGCTCAAAAATATTGGCATGGGAATTTATGGTTACCCTTATAATTAAATAGCCTGAACTTCACATCCAATTCGAATTTAGAATGTTAATTCATCTTTTTATACTGGAACGTGGAGTCCCGTGTCCGGATTGACCTACAGCTATTGGTGTAGTAGTGATAGGAATAGTAGAAATAACACCACCACTACCGGTAGTAGTAGCAGCACCACCAACAACTTCCTGCTTGCCAGGCACTGTGGTCAGAATTTTAAATGACCGAATTTAACCTTTAACACACACCGGTTTTATTCCCATTTTATTGATGAAGGACCTGAGGCGCAGAGGTGAAGTAACCGACCTTGACCACCACACAGCTAGTCAATGGCAAAGTTTAGAATCCCAGTCTAAACTCTGTGACTGCAAAGCTTGTGGTATGACCATTATGGGAGTGTGCGTTTCTGATGCTCTTCTGCCCTTTCGTGCAAGAGTTTTTTGCCCATAGGTTATGAACACAATTATTTTAGAAGAAACTCCTTTCGTTTCGGTGCCATGTACTGAAAGAGTTGCCCTGAGAATGCCTTGTGTTAGACCTAGTTAGTATTAGACCTCATTTAGTCAAGAGGTGAGCTGGGTGGCTACATCGTAAGCACTGTGGACAAGGCAGTTTCATTACTAGTCACCCTAAGAGAACTCCTTCACTGACATGTAGAAGCAAATGGAACAGCCTTGCAGGAGCAACAGTGTCTTCATCTGGTGGCTGAATCTCAGTAACATCAAATTTCTGAATTGCAGTGATTGCATATTTAATGACCCTGATAATTTATCAAATGCCATAGCTCATCTTGGAAAACAGGGTGACGAGAGGCCGTATCCTACTCTTCTGATATCCTAATACCCACGTGTATTTACAGACACTCTTTTGCTTTATTCAAAACAGATTACAGATTTTTCAACATGTGAATTCAAGACTAACAGACACAAATCTCTCTAGAGGCTGAATTTAACGGCCTTTCGGCCTTTCTGTGTACTAATTTTGCTTAGAATTTCTTTCTTTCTCTTTCAAGCATTGTCATGACCTGAATATCTAGTGTTATAGCAGTGATCAAGCTGGAAAAAAAAAAAAATCAAGAAACAGAAAAAAATGACAATAAGCCAGGGATGCTGCTGGTGATTTCAGCATGGGATGATAGCAACTTAAGTTTCTGTGGGCATTCTGTGTCGCAGAAACAGGAGAAAAAGATCTTGAGGCAGTGAGATAATTAAAGATCACTTGGTAAAGGATGAAAGCAAAAACAGTTGTCTTAGGCCTGGGTCTGTCCTCCGCAGATTTCACTGTTATTTAATTTTTCAGCTAAATGCTGCTTTCTGTTCAGTAGACATAATCGTCTTTGACTTAACATGCAATAGCCAGGGGTAGCCTCACATTGCAACAAGTTCCTTCACTTTATTTTCATGACTTTAAGCAGACATTTGCAATTTAATATCCTATCCAAATAATTTAGGAGCAGAGTTAAATTTCAGTTCTCTGTGTGTATGTGGGATGTTGGATGCTGTTTGTTTTGCTTTGGTAAGGAACAGCTTGAGAAGAAGGTCTCCACTCATAGGATGTCCTGGGCATAAGAGCTATAGTAAACTGACACTGTTTTTTGGTAAACCAAGAAAAAAGATAAAGTATCTGACTGTATTTTCTCTTTCTGAGCCTCTTCACTGTACTATTCAGTTTTTACTAGGGAGCTGAATTGCAGAGCACGTAAGAATATATTTTGCAGAATGTTGTAATGCATACCAATACTGAATTTAAAAAATAAATAATTGCATGCTGATCTTCTGCTAATCTTATCTACCACATGAAGTAGATAAGAAAGGCTTTATAAGCAGCTGTTTTAAGAATGAGCTGCTCTTTCATCAGGTACTACAAATTAATCAGGCATTCCTAATATGTTTAATACTATATTATTTAGGTAGAATCATTTTAGGACTCAGATGTCTGGGTTTTGTTTTTCTTTTCCTAAGCTAGGTATCTAGGAATTTCCTTTACCAATATTGAATGCTAACAATTAACTAAAGAACAAATTTATTTCATTGGAATTATTTGAAATACTCTATTTATTGCTTTTCATTCATTTATTAGTCCCCCAAACTTTGGGAAATCTCTGTGCCAGGCATATTGTGCTAGATCCCAAGGATGTAGAGATAAGGATGTAGGGATATGGCCCTGCCCTACTTAAACAAGAGCACATGCAGCTATGGTACCCAGTGGAGCCAGGCTGAGAAAAGTCAGGGATGAGACTCTTAACTGATGAAGGGGCAATGATGTCATCATACTAATGTGGGTAAACAATGGAGACTGATTGTTTGCCCTAGTTTTTTTTAAGGGACTTGGTGGGAATATCCATCAGAGCTCCTCCTCTTTTTTTTTAATTTCAATTCAATTTAATTAACATATAGTGTATTACTAGTTTTAAGGGTAGGATTTAGTGATTCATCAGTTGCAAGTAATACCCAGTGCTCATTACTTCAAGTGCCCTCCATAATCCCCATGACCCAGTTACCCTGCTCCCCACCCACTTCCCCTCCAGCAACCCTCAGTTTGTTCATACAGTTAAGAGTCTCTTAGGTTTCCCTCCTTCTCTGTTTTCCTTTTATTTTATTTTCCCTTCCCTTCCTCTTTGTTCATGTTTTATTTCGTAAATTCCACATATAAATGAAATCATATGGCATTTGTCTTTCTCTGACTGACTTATTTCACTTACATAATACACTCTGGTTCCATCCACATCATTGCAAATGGCAAGATTTCATTCTTTTTGATGGCTGAGTGATATTCCACTGTGTGTGTGTGTGTGTGTGTGTGTGTGTGTGTGTGTGTGTGTGTATACCGTATCTTCTTTATCCATTCATCTGTATCCATCATCATATAAGGCCTCTGCCTAGTCATCTTATGAAGAAAAGATTTCAAGATAAAAAAAATAGTTTAAAAAACTATAAATTGGTCACATGTTAGGGAGGTAAGTAAAAGTCAGACATTGATGGGCCTTTAGTACTTGTTGAAGTGTTTGGATGTTTTCTAAAAAGGATGGGAGAGTGACATTGTCATAGTGAGAGCCTGAGCATAGAGCCCAGGAAAGGAGACTATTGCAGATATCCACAGAGGAGGCACATGGCTGAGGCGGGGGGAAGAGGGGTGTTGGGGAATAGTGGATATATGGAAGGCATGAATTCCAGATCCAAATGGCAAGATGTCATGATTGATTTGATGTGGGGTAAAGAGAGGCTCTTTAAAAGCATGCCAAGGTTTGGGGCTGGTAGGTTGCCATTCTCCTAAAGAAGGAAAACAATAGGTTTCCAGAGAAACTATGATGAATCCAACTTGCAGCACACTGAGTTTCAGATGCTGTGTGGGACATCCAGCTAGAAGTGACCCACAGGTAATTGATATATGGGCCTACAGTTGAGGTCTAAGATTTAGTAGAAGGGAGCGTGGTGATGGTTGAAGCCATGAGTGTGTTGGGGTCTGAAGGCAGACCCCAACAGTGAGGAATGGATGAAACAGTCCCAGGGGCCCATATCATTTAAGGGATTGATGATGGGTACTCAGATTCTAGAAAGGTACCTCAAAAAATAGTGATGATGTTATAGGCACCAGGAAGGAGAAATGTCAAGAAAATATTGAACAACAGTGACAAGTGCCCCAGAGGGTCAAGTTCTGAAAAAAAAAAATGGAAACATTTGGCAACAAGGTTTACTTAAATGACATATTTCTTTGAAGTGGAGGCAAAGTTCTAAATAATTTTTCAAAAGCGATATAACAAAAAAAATGGTTTTATAAAAGCAACCATTTTATAACTGCTGCTCTGGAATTTGTTATTGCAAAGCACAAGAAAAGTAAGATTAAGCCAAAGACGTGGTGATTTTAATGTCTCAGTTTTGGTTTAAAAAATGTGGGTTTTTTCTTCCTTTAAATATGCCAAAATAAGCCATCAAGCTATGACTAATTTATTAACTGTTCAGTGTTGGCTTTTGTCACATTTGACTTGTATCAGATATATTTGAAAAATCTGAAAGTATTAAAAGATTTTTATAAAATAAATTTCACCTCAATATGAGAACTCCAGTGTAAGCAAACCTATGAACATGGTTATCTGTTTGCTCTTCTGCTAGTTTCCTCTTAGGTAAACCACTTTGGGTGAGGGGGCCGTGAACCCTGCCAGCCAGCCAGCCCTGTACCACAAGCAGATCAGAGCACTGCTACAACTCCATTTCCCTGCCCCTAAAATCACAAGTGGGTGTACTCCAGAGCTCTTCTTTTCAAACTGTAGATCTTGATACATTAGTGGGCCATGTAATGGAAAATTATCAGAGCGCACTCCACACAGTGGGTAACGTCTTGTTTTGACAAATTCACATTTCAGCTCTTCTTGTGGGAGAGACAGAGGGAGAGGAAGAAAGAAGGAGAGAGAGAATACTAGATCATCATGTAAAATGTATTTTTGACCATGGATTGTGGTTTTAAAATGTTTGAGAAATCGTGTTCTCAACTAGAACCCCTTCCTATTCTAAAAATCTCTCATTCCAGTTCACTGTCAAACTCGTCTTTCGGTGTAGTAAATGGTTCATAACAATACTATGGAATGGCAGGTATAAAAACTGTTAAGGGAGGACAGCTAATAACAAAGGAGAAAAACATTAAAAGGTAAATAAGGCCAACATCTGTGTTGTATTTGACCACAAGTCTGAACAAGCCTTTAAAATTTATTAGTATTCCAACTAGCAAGTCATTACTGTAATTTATGAAGTAAAATTAAAGTATGCTATATATTAACAAACGATGGAGTAATTCTTTTGTTGGTGGTATAAGCAAGCAACCTTATCAAAGAGAAATCATCCTTTTTCGAAAGTAACTATACCATGGCACATAAATTCCAGAAGTGGCAATTACATAAATGTGGTGAGTCTCTTCCACCTTTTGCCACATAAAAAGATTCATTGACACGGTTATGAGACAAGTCAGTGTATTTTTATTGGCCTGAGCTAGAGGGAGTAAACACCTTAGTCAGGTGTTTTGTTTTAGAAACAGCTGTTTGAACTTCTACTGGTTAGTTCTGCTCTAGGGTATATTTGAGCAATAGCTTTTTCCAGCACACTTTACTGATTTGGAATCCGAGTGAGTGAGCAATTTTCTATAAAACTAAGATTCAGTGAAAGTTTTTCTTTACTTGTGAACTATTTTTAATTCTTCTCCAACCTACAAAATTGCATGGATTTTAGGTGGTATTAAATAGGGATAATTTAAAGAATACTAAGGAATATGACTCATCAAACAGGAAATCTGAGGGAAGTGTTTTTATTTGTCCTTCCCTGCCCAGCTCGTGAACACTCAGTTTGTCTCTCTTTCTTTCCTCTCTGCCCTGTTATAAAGGAGTGTTTGTTTTGCCCCTTTGCCAATCTAACCCCTGACTTTCGGCAACACTGTGTTTTCTGCCTCCTTCCCACTGTCCGTCAGCCGGGAGAGAAGGCCTAGGCAAGACAGGAATTGAGACCAGCAATGTCATCCTGCCCTATTTCCCCAAACCCTCAGCTGTCCCTTCTCTGGGACTCCTGAAAAGTAGACCGCTGGCTTGCCTGCAGGGTGCGGGCAGTGCTAGAGGAATGGGCGGTGCGGGGGCGGTGTTGACTCCTCCTCCCTGGACAGCTGATTGGCCCTGATAGCCAACGAGTCTCCGCCCCCATCCCTCCATCCCAGGCTTCTGCTCTCTCTAAGGTGCACGGACAGGTATGACTGTGCCCAATTAAGAGGCGAGAATTTTTTTTTAATTGTACATGAGAACAAAGTGCTTGTCAGTTAGCCCTCTGACTTATTAGATGAGCAAATTGAGGATCAAGGAAGTAAGGACACCAAAGGGGGAGAGCAAAGGTCAAACCTGGCACCTGGGTCCAGAGCTCTTCTTCCAGCACGTCCTGCTCTTTCCCAAAGTCCGTGAGGAGATGGTACTTGAGGTCAGTACTCAAGGGCTTGATAGATTATAAATACGTGGGGAGTAGGGGGCAGGACGCGGACAAGTCTTGAGCTTTGGAATGAAGACGGTGTGCTCAGAAGACAATACACAAAACACACAAGGTTTATGGAGGACAGTGTAGATACACAAGAGTGTACACCAACAAGTAAGTGACATGTGAAGGCATAAGTTCTCCAGCTACAACTTCCCCAGTTAAACGATGATACAGGTGGATTCTGTACTTATTCCAAAGGTTTGCTGAAATAATAAAATAGTATTAAGAAAGCACTGTTTGAAAATATTTAAAATGTCATACCTGTAAAAGCCAATATTGTTAGGATGCCAGTAAAACCTTCAAAAACTCACATTTCATCTTTGTGTACTTTGTGGACATTTTTTCCTTCCTCGCTAATTATGTAGGGTCTTCACCACGAACCATGTTGTTTCCTGAATTTGATACATTACCAATACAGTAACACCATAAAAACTGCAAATATTTCCATAGCCCCTGAGTTCATCTCAGTGCCAGTAAATGTCATGAGGATATGGGTTGGATGAGACAGACTGCTAATCACTAGTGTCCAAGGCTTGAAGTTTTGGATGGAAGCCATTGTACATTTCAGAATGCTGGTATTCCCCTTTGTGTATGGGACTGGCTGTTTGATGACGAGATAATGTCACATGAATGTCAGGATCAGCTCCCTGGGCTGGACATGGTGCCAGAGTGGCCATCATTTCCTACTAGTATACTCAAAATTGGCAGGCAGTCTGAATAAATAAGAAATGATGGTAGTTATCATCTGAAATAAAAATAGTATTTATTACCCCTCTGAAATTAATCTACATCATATCCTTTTTCTGGTATCTGTGGCAATGCTTTTAGATACTCTTAATGGATTGTGGCATAATGTAAACAATGTCTTCTCCAGTCACTGAATTTCTTGCTCCTGAAACAGACGTGTGAAACTAAATTTCCTCTACTTTGTATGTCTAAGTAACCCTGGGTGTTATATTTTTGCAATATTTTAAGCAGCAAATTATTTCTTCATTATGCAGAGTACCAAAAACATTTGGGTCACTCATTAAATAAGCCACTGAAGTTTGCGCACTGAAGTTTGGCTCACGTAGACCAAAAGCAGCTGGAGCCCCAACCTCCCGATGACTCTCTTACTCTCAGCCCACTGATTCCCTCTCATTGTGACAATGCAGTCCATGAACCTGCAGGATATATGTTCTTGACCTGGAAAATTCTTCTTTTAGGATCCACCTACATCAGTTTCCCTTGGACTGCGAATGGAAGAAATGATTTTCAACTTGGCAGACACACATCTGTTTTTCAATGACTTAGAAGTAAGTTCTGATTATTTTATATACACACCTCATGGTGCATATCTGAAAATTGATGAGTGGTCTTGAAATATCAATGAGATATTATTTTGTGAATCTATACCTAGAATAATGAGATAAATTAATTATTGGTCATATGGGAATATGTTCGCCTTCTTTATGTTGACTGTTGCTTTTCGAGGTTAGATTCCACGTGACCCGTGGTCGGGATTCAAAATTGATGTTGAGAATCTTAAATATTAAACTGCGTTGATATCAGAAGCTACTGATTCCTCAGCTCCATAATTACTGTTGAGATGGATACCCTTCCGAATCCCACAAAGCTGTGAGGGTGGCATATACTGTCCATGTCGGACTTTCATCCTGTTGGGTCCACTGCTTGTCTTTCTGGCTGGCCCAATTGTGTATCATTTCAGTTAGGCCTCTACTCTTAGACTTGCGGGATTTCTTGTGTCGAACTGCTGATGATTTTATTTGCCCATTATAATTTGGGGGGAAACTTTTGTAAGATGGTTAGTTAATTATGTTATAGACACTGTCAAACACGATGATCTCAATTAGCAGCAGTCTTAAGAATACCGAATATTGTTTCTCCTTATCTCCATGATGAGAACACACAACTCTCAGTACACTTCACTCTCTTCTTAATAGAGACAGTTGTTTATTTAAATCCTGCTGTTAAGCAAGCTTGTGGTAGGCCTGCCAACAGGCATTAATCATCAAGTTGTTGTTTGGGTAGGTCTTATAAATGTATGTTATTTCAGACAGGAGAAGAATCTGAAAGATTCAAATAGAACTGATCAAAGTTAATTGGCAGCAATTGGCCTTTAAATATTTCCTGATGTTTCCCTTTTCAAAATCAAGCAAAACACACCTTATTTAATAGATGAGCCAAAATCATTTGAAAAATGCCAGTGTGTGACAGAACTTAAATGCGGTTTGTTCAACATCTGTCCTGTATTTTGATTTCTTTTCATCTGCAATGAAACTACTCATAGATGAATTGGCAACTTCCAGTGCAATAAAATTATTTAAATGTGCTTCATTTTTTTTTTTTTTCCATTCCTTAGTGAAATATTTATTTTTATACTTAGGGTAAAATACAATTTTTTTTTTTTTTTTTGCATTTTAAAGTGTTTGCTTTTCTTAAGGAAATTACATGTAAGGCATTACTGTTTTTTAAGGTAGAAATATTCCAAGTGAATGACAAGTTCAGAGCTGCCTTTAGAAGAGCTTAATAATCATTCTTATTTTCAAAGCTGTTTCTGATTTATGGTTGTGATTCACTTCATAACAGCACAAGAAAATTCCATATTTTACTAGTATGTTAAAATTCCTTCCCCAAGTTTCCATTTGTTTCTAATGATACAGACTAAGCTGATATTTTGTCTTAGATATAACCTTGTTACTCTTATTGATGTTAATAGGTGTTAATAGCACCCATCAAGAAGAAATTAGCAGTAATTTGCTATTGCTTTTAAATTCTGCCTTCTTATAAATATCAAAGCTCGTCTATGCAGTGCCAAAACTATGTGGTGAAAAGTGAGAAGTTAGGCAAAGTAATAATTCGGTATAATATAGACCGAAAAACTTCCAAACTTGGTTTTGATATAATATAGCTGGATTTTTACTTGTTTACAGACATTATTCACAGTGAACTATATATGGAGAGTGTCTGAAAATAGTGCTCAGGCAAATACATGAAAAATACATATTGAAAGTTTTAGCTTAGGGATGTAGGGGATATAGTCTTTTCATAAGCCTAGATTAAAACAAAAAGGAAAGGAAGAAGTCAGGGGGTCTATGCGGTCATTAAAATATCTGATTCTGTTCTTGGCATAAGGACTCTTCCTTATGTAAAATAGAGAAGGGAATAAACCAAATACAAAAATCAGTAGTAGAAACATTATTTAGGCTTACAACCTTATAAAAGTTGATTTTAAGTTATTTTACTCAAGAATAATGTAAAGGTGTCAGCAAAATGAAATATCCATTTAGCCTCTGTCTTTGAAAATTGTTTACTTGCTCTAGGTTTGCACGATATTTTAAAAATAAATTGATTCTTATACTTCTTTCAGTCTTCCATTTTATATTTTTCTAATTCAACAAACCTGGAACTGGTCATTGCAAATATTAGTTCCTTTCAAAATAAAAAGCAAAATTATTTCCTGAGAAAAATAAATGTATTGGCATTATTTTCCCAAGAAAACCAAAATTATCTCATCAGGCAGAAATGGTGTGGTAATGCTTGATTTCACACTCAAATAAGCGATGTGCTGAGGTGGGGGACATAGATATTTTAATATATTTAAATTACATGTTTTTAGCTTTCTAAGATCGCTGATATAGGTAATTTCAAGGAGATTAATGATCTATTGGTTAGCTTAAAGTGTGATTTCTGAACTCCAATCGTTGACATTTGGCCTCATTTTCTTTTAAAATGTTAACTTTTTGCCAGCCACCCCTCTGTATAATTTAGTTAATTCACAGTTCTGGCTTGTAAGAGAGTCTGAATAATGAAACACACTACGTGAGAGGTTTTCCAGAACAGTTCTTGTATTGTATTATATACTTAAAATCATTATTAGGATATTATCTAGGAAATTTAGGATATCATTTTTAAATAATTCAGAAATAACAATTGTATTTTTAAAACAAAGTTAATCATTTTTGGTTCTAAAAGTTTTATTTGTCACCTATCGTTTAGTAATATTTTTTAACAAAAGCAATCACAATTTATGTGTTGACACTCTGGGGAGGGGAATAAAAAGGAGAAATTTGGGGTATTTTGTACCATTAAAAATATTTGACATGTTCAGGAACATGAGTGACAGGGAGACATAATTATCAAAGGAAATAAATCTTCCCCCACCAGAGAAGGGTTTTAGACTTTAGTTCCATAGTGTACTTCTGGCTTTCCTACTTCTGAGTCTGACTAACGTCCTGTGTATCATTTTACCAAAAGGTCTCCGCATGCAATATGATGATGCTTATATGGAAGTCATTTTTTATGAATGACAGTATGGAACTAGAGGTGTTTTTTTTTTTTTTCGGCTTCTTTAGTAAGTATGACTCTTTCTGAGTGAGTGGAGAAAGAGTGCTTTCTGTTGGATTTTTACCGAAAGGCAATCTGCAAACAGAGTGAGGAAAGGCCTTTCGTGTACGGTAATATTTCAGTTTAACTTGCCGTTGGTCAGTTCTCCTGCTAGATTTTTCCACAGTTAAGGCAAATATTTCATCAAGATGGAAAGAAGTAAATAAAAATAAGGTGCAAGCTTATGTTGAATTTTCTCTGTCTGTGTGGTGTTAAGTAGTATCTTTTCACTGGCAGTGGTAGTGGGGACAGACCAGAGGATTCCTTGGTGTCAAGATTCACATGAATATTTCAGTCCTTTCTTGGGCCTTTGCTGTATAGATTCCTGTCCCAGATCTGATTTTTAAGCACCTGTTCTTGGTAGCCCCTTGTTTTCACCTTTTCTACTAAGAAAAACCTTGGGATAGAAGGTTCTGGTGTCAGTAGAGGCTAGCCTGCGTTTGGTGAGTTAAAGGCCATGGAAAGGAGCTGGATAGTTCTCTAAATATTGCCATGGTTTAAAGGAAGGGAGCTGTAATGGTTTTTCTTTCTTTCTTTTTTTTCCCCCCAAAGATTTTATTTATTTATTAGAGAGAGAGAAAGAGAGCATGAGCAGGGACAGAGGGAGTAGCAGACTCCCCTACTGAGCAGGGAGCCTGACGTGGGGCTCAATCCCAGGACCCTGGGATCACGATCTGAGCTGAAGGCAGATGCTTAACTGACTGAACCACCCAGGTGCCCCTGTCATGATTTTTCTTATAAAGCAAAAAATTAGTTTGCCTCTTGGTTTAATTCAGCCTTTAAAATCCTATTTTGTTACTCCGAACGTTAGGTTATCATCTGTTAATTATTTTAATGTATGTTGTTTATAAATTTATTTTTAGCTGGGAAAAGAAAAATCGATCTTCTAAGTATCAGTCTTGCCAAAGCTCAGTAGCTTCGATTTCAAGTGACGCATTCTGTAGTGATCTAATGCTTATGTTTCCAAAAATGTAAAGATTTAAGCTAATTCAGAAGTTGATTTGAGTTGAAAAAATAAGGCACCTAGAAAGTGCCTTATTCTCTATAAGTAGGAGGAAACTCTCAGGCCCATAGTCCAGCTTTTGTGGTGGGTGCTGGAAACTCTGATTCTCTGCTCCCGCAGAAAGGGTTTCATGGGTGCTTGCAGAAGAGGACATTTCACGAAGAGCTTGAGCTCTTTTCGGTTTTCAGTCTCTTCCCCAAGCCAAGAGCACCTATATGAAAATGTATGCATACATCCATATTCTATTCCAAACATAAATGTACCCATGCACATATACACATACGCAAACATGCCACTCGTTTTCAGCTTTGTACATAGGCTTTTGTATACTTATTTTCTCCTTATAAATTTAGCAAACCGGTAGGATCACCTTTTTTAAACTCCTAGTAGCATCCTTCATAACACCCAAAATATCACCTTCTACCTTTTGACCATTAAATGAATTAGACCAAATTCTTACCTGTTCTCTCAGAATAGAATAGCAATTTCTACTTCCTCCCCCATGGAAGACAAGAGAGTTGACGTTGCCTTCCTCTGTTGTAAGGTGAGTTGTTTGGCCTTCTCCATTTCCTTAGTTGACAAGAGTAACAGCAAAATTCTCAGTGTAGAGGGCAAACTATAGTTTTCAAGTAACGAATGATTATTAGACATAATAAATGAATACCGAATTTAACAATATTGAAAAGCAATGTCCATATATTATTATTATTACTGATGAGTAATTTGAAGTGTTCTTCCTGTTTCATCATTTCTTACAAGATTTTGTCATCTTTTATCTGAAAGAAGAAATAGAAATAAAAAAATATAGTCAAGGGCTTCTTTAATCCTGAATTTCATCAGAAAGTTAGGAGTCAAAGTATATGTAGCTGTTTAACATAATAAAAGATACTAACCTTACCCTGACAGCCAACATTGTACTTAGCAGTAAAATGAAAGAGGCACATTTTCATTACAAAAGGAAAAAACTAAATATACCCTCTCTCAGCACTATTATGCAGCATTATTTTAGGAATTTGAGGCATAATAAGACGTGAGTTATAACTAATAAAATGAAAGCGATGGAAATGATTGTTTTTTTTGCAGAAAATTTGATATACATAGAAAACTGAAGGGAATCTACTGGAATAGTCCTAGAATTTAGAATACACTTCAAAAAAGTGAATGATTATAGAATTAAATTTAAAAATCTGTAACATCTGTTATAGCCAGACATGCAAAAATTTTAATTATAATTTTAAAGTAGCAGCAGTAACTGTTAACACCAAAACAAAAATATTTAAAAAAAGGAAAAATAAGGAGTAAGAAGTATTTGTAAGAAATATATAAATATATAAATAAAATAAGGAGTAAGAAGTATTTGTAAGAAATATATAAATAAAACATTGACATCTTACTGAGCGATCTAAGGAAAGATTCGAATAAAAGGTGTCTTCCTTTCCTTTTCTTTTTTGTAACATGTTCTAACAATTTTGTAAAATTGCCCCTAAAGTCCATTTGAAAGAATAAATACCTAGAAGTTTTTGACAAAAAGTAATAGCATCCAGCTCTACCAAATACTAAGTATTTTATAATTCTACAATGATATGAAGATTTGTGTTGGCCTACATTGGAATTGGACTAAATATGGGGAGAAAAGATCGCTTAGGCACAGCCCCAACTTCTGGAAAACTTCCGTATGTTTTAAATTAATCCAAGTAAATTAATGGTGAAGGAATGGATTATTTAATTTGTATGCAGAAACGAGTCGATTAAAGAGTTAAAACGTAAAAGAATAAAAGAGAAAGTATAGGTAGATCAAAAAGAGATCTCACATTGCTTACAGGAAGTAAATTTTTGGGTAGCTGTTTGATGATAAGCCTCAAGAGCCTAAAAAATTGCACGCATTTTACATCTAGACTTTTTACTTTTATCAGAGATAAAGGCAAGTGTTTATAATAATAAACATTTCTGAATTATGAAATTCTGATAATGTTTTGTTTCTTGACCCGGGTGCTGGTTACATGAGTATTCCATTTGTGAAAATTCATCGAGCTGTAATATATATTTTTTCAGTAAAATGTTCATTTTTAAAAAGTACTATTTTGAGGAATAGACACACACAAATAGTTCGCTGTCAATTCTGTTAAAAAAATTATATGTCCTATGTATAATATATCCAGCTGCTATTTTTCTAGCAGAGGATCTGGCCCAACAGAAGACACTCAGTAAATATATATTAAATACAAAATAAATGGAAGAACAAAAAATATGTGGAAAGATACACCCTAGAATTTTAACATTGATTATATCTGGAACTTGGGGGTGTATTATTTTTATTTGTGCTTCTCTGTATATTCCAAATTTTCTATAAAATATACTTATTTCTTTTATAATCAGGGTAGAAAACAAATACTATTTTTGCAAACCATAGATAAAAGATAAACTATTTTTAATTAATAAAATAAGGAATTAAATGTCAATTCATTAAGAAAAACATAAGAAAGAAATAGCTCAATAGAAAAAATGAGCAAAGAACATTGAATAGATCATTTACAAGAGAAAAACACTCAAATTGTCTACACACAAAAAGGAAAAATGTTAAGGTTCACTTTTGGTAATTAGAAATGTCAGAGAGTACGTATTCGGCCTGTTGCCCATTATATCAGCAAAGATTTTAAATCAGTAAAATGGTCTGCGGTGCAGTAAGATAAAAGCTTGTGTACATTACTGATAAGGATATAAAGTGGTGCAAATTTTCAGAAAAGCAGTTTGATAATAGGTATTCAGGAGCTTGATGTGCTGATTTTTTTTTGCTTAGTAATTCTACTTTTAGCTTCTAAGAAAAAAGAGTTGTAGACAGATAACTGATACAGTAGTGATAAGCATTCAATGACCACTTGTCCTAAATGCTTTGCATACATTATTCCACTTCATACCCTGAGGTTTCACTGATAGAAACACCAGCATTATCTCGATTTGATGGAGGAGCTTAGTGAACCTTGTCTAAGCTCATACAGCTACTGAGTGACAGATTCTAACTCAGGACTAGTGGTTTCTAGAAGTCCGCTCATCCCACCCTGTATCTCCCCATGGTGGTTTTTTCTACCTCTAAAATATAGGAATGTTTTAAATATCCAAAAATAGATTAATAATGAAATAAATGATAATGCCTCTTCATTGAAAATTGTTTTAAGACTACATTAAATACAGAGAAAATATTCGTGGTCCATTTCAAGTTTAAAAAATAGGCTCTATAATACACTGTAACCTTAATGTTAAAATGTACAGCATTATTATCTTAAAATACTACATACTGTATGATTTCACCTATATGACATTTTAGAAGAGGCAAAACTATGGAGACTGTAAAAAGATCAGTTGGTTGTCATGGGTTGGAAGGAGGAAGGGATAAGTAGGTGGAGCTCAGAGGATTTTTTAGGTAGTGAAACTACTCTGTGTGATGCTACAATGGTGGATATACAACGCTGTACATTTGTCAAAAACCATAGAATGTACACCACCAAGAGTAAGCTCTAACGTAAACTATGGACTGTGGGTGGTGATGATGTGTCAGTGTAGCTTCATTGATTATTACAGATGTAGCACCCTGATGTAAGATGTCCATAGTAGGGGAAGTTACACATGCATGCAGCCAGGGTACATACGGAAAATCTCTGTACTTTTTGTTCAATTTTTTGTGAATCTATTACTTCTCTAAAAAATAAAAGTTTATTAATTCTTTTAAAAAATTATGGCATATTTAAATTCCTGGAGGAAAATATATATTTTTAAAAGCTACCATAATATAACTTGAAATTTAAAAATGAGTCTGCAAAATAAATCATACTATATGATCCTGTTTTAGCATATATGACATTAAAAAATAACTAGAGGTAAATATATTAAAAGTCGCCAGTCTGGATGATGGGATTACAAATGCCATTTCTCTGTGATGCTCCAAAATTGAAATGCTCATAGCATTTTGTAATCTCTTTTTATCTTGTTGCTTCTGTCCTTTATTCAATAGTTAATACATATTTATCGAGCAACCATTAAGTGTCAGGCGCAGTTCTAGATGCTGAGAATACAGAGATGATTGAGTCAAGGTTATTCTCTTGTGGAATTAGCACTCTAGAGGGGAAGAAGGAGATCAAAACTATGTAAATGAAACAATTTCATGTAGGAATAAGTGCTATAAAGAAAAGCAATACTTGGATAAGAGTGGATCAGCTAAAGGG
This sequence comes from Potos flavus, assembly GCA_028534135.1. Lineage (NCBI taxonomy): Eukaryota > Metazoa > Chordata > Mammalia > Carnivora > Procyonidae > Potos > Potos flavus. Next base: position 51,493,913 of record CM052900.1, read on the forward strand.
GGGCATCTTCAGCTGAGATGTTCAGGAAGTGGTATCCCTGAGGAGAGGACATTTGTGAAGAAACCAGGAAGTTGGGAGGGAAGCAGGTGCAACTACAGAAAAACATTCTGGAAAGGGAATGGCAAGTGCAAAGGCCCTGAGGTAGAAGTGTGTTTCACTTCTTCAAGAAATAAACAAGATCTGTGTGGCTACAACAGAGTGAATGGGGAGACAATGACAAAGTCCAGATCATGAAGGACCTCATAGACTGTGGTGAAGAAGTTGGACTGTTTTTCTAATTACGTTAGGAAGCCATTGGAGAGTTTTAAGCATGGCCATGATAGATTAGTGTTTATATTCTTAAAAGATTACTCTGATTATCATATGAGGAATAAGGTAAGACTGAAACCAATGAGACCAATTAGAAGACTGTTGAGCCAGCCAGAGAACTTTGGACTGAGACTATAGCGGTTCTGGACATGGTTAGAAGTTGTAGGGTTTACAGTATAACTTGGAGGAAGCCCTGGCAGGATTTGCTGTCGGGATCAGAGGTGGGAGGAGAAAGAAAGCTGAATCAAGGATGGCCGCTAGGTTTTGACCTGAGCAACTAGATGGGGTGTGGATTATCTAAGATGAGAAAGAGTGGGTTTGGGGTGATGAGGGTGTGGAAGGAGTTGTACTCAAGTATCTGGGTTGAGCATATTAAGTTTGAAATACATATTCAACATCCAAGTCAAGAGATTAAATATATGTATACACACACACACACAAACACACACACATATAGGTTTGGCTCTCAGAGGAGAGAAGCAAATTTGGAGGTACAGTTTTAGAAGTCATAAAAGCCTCTTATATGGGAAGGAGTGCCAACTGAGAAGAGGGCCTAAGATTGAGTATTAGACACTCTAATAATCAGAAATAGGACCAAGAAGAACTTTCAAGAGAGTGTTAAGGAATAGACAGTGAAGTAGGTGGAAAAGTATGGGTACCACAGAAATCTAGAGAATAGCATTTCAGAGACAAGGGAATGATGCACTGTGTCAAATGCCACCAATGTTGAGTAAGTTGAGGACAGCAAAGTGTTGGATTTGGCAAGAATCTCGGTGGTTAATGTGTCTGATAAGCACCATTTCAGTGAAGCAGGAAGACATAAGCCCTATTAGAATGGTTTGAGGAGAGCATGAGGGTTGACAAAGTGAAGACAGGAAGGATTGAGAGTTCCCATGGGAAGAGAATGCAAAGACATGGGGCGGTGTGTGTGCTGTGTGGAGGGGATCAGAGGATCAAGGGAGGCTGTGTAGTTTTTCAGCGGAGGACACTTAGGCATGTTGGATGTCAGTGGGAATGATTCAGTAGAAAGGAAAAGCTATATGGTGTGGCAAGGAGAGAGAACAACAGCAAGAGTGAAGTTCTTGGGTAGAAGAGAAGTTGGATGGCATGCGGAACACAAGATCAGAAGAAAGGGAGAGTTGGCAGGTCCAGATGCTGGCAGGCAGCTGGGAGTTCGGCAGTGGTAAGAGGAGACTGTTCTCACTGTGACAATACTTACCACTCTGTGACTATGATTTCGGTCTACTGCTCTCTGTTTCCCACTAGACAGTCCCTTAAGGGCAGAAACAATGGCTTGGCCACTTGAATCCTAAGCTCCTAACACTGGATTTGGTACATAGAAGGCTCTCACATGTTTCTTAAATGTTTTCCCAAATTTTCAAATTGATAGTCTGTAATGAGCACTCCTGCTTTTATATTTATTTATTTGAGAAAGAGCACTCGTGCAAGCATGGGGTAGGTGGGGGCACAGGGGAGAGAGAGAGACCCTGAGGTCGTGACCTGAGCCGAAATCAAAAGTAAGATGCCTAACCAGCCGAGCCACCCAGGTGCCCCAGTACCCCTGCTTTTATAATTTGCCAAAGTTAACTTTTTACAAGTAAATGATTAATCACAGCCTTAAAAACAATTGAGATCGTCCAAGATGTTACATTTTGGTAGACTTTTCTTAAAATCCCATTTTCAAAATTCTAATGCCAAAATAAAATATACATGGAAGAGGTAAGATATAAAATCACATACAGTGTGGTTCCAGCTTAAGGTTTAACAAAAAGGGTATTTATGTCAAAAGAAAGATAAAAGATTTTCTACATTAAAAATGTCACAAAAAATAATTTCTACAATAAAGAAGGCTTATTTCTGAGCAGTGGTATGATACTACCACGAATTACACAGTAAAGTTTTATTTTTTATTTTCTTTAGTTACTATTTCTTACAATTAGCAAATGATTGAGTTGTAATCAATGACTCAACTATTCCAACTTGACTCAAAGTGCCGTATTTATGTGGTTTGTTATCTTATAGTGCTAGAGGTACCAGCAGTTGAACTCCTGAATTCACTCATTCATGGAGGAACCCCTCTGTACCTCAATTTCCTGTTTATACAATTGGATAATGATAGTACAGGGCTCACAGGGTCCGTGAGAGGATTCAGTCCTTCTGTCCTGCTAAGGGCATGGAACCAGCACTGGCCCGCAGGAAGCTCTGACGGGGTCTAAGCTGCTATTATTGCTTATGGGTGTCTTCTAAATGTCAAGAACCCTGGACGGTAGGGGTAGAGAGGAAGAAGAGGGGTGACTCGGGTTAGGGAATGCGATCGTAGCTGGGTTGCTGCCAAAATTCCCATGTAGAACTCCAACAGTAATCCCCCCAGAAGCAACAATAACATCTGCCAGTGTTTAATTTGCAAATGCAACTGGTTCCAGGCACATCACGCGGTACTTCTTCGGCTCGTTCCTCACCCACAACCCCCTCCCCCTCCCAAGTTCCATGACGGGAGAGTCACTGTTAGCAGTTAAATAGCTACTGTATCTGGCTTCCATCATGCTGTGCTGCTCCTTCATCGAAAATGAGGATGCTGGCTTCGCGTCAAGAAGACACGTGTGTCTTCGCTCATGTGGATAAGTTTTCCTTTCCTTGTCCAATTCTGGCCCCGTGTTTTGAAGGATGGCTCATAGAACTTGCTGGTAGTCCGCAGTGTGGAGCAGAGCCTTGCCGCGTGTGGAGTCTCATGGCCACGCAGAGCAGCCCCCTGGGGGCACCCCCACACAGCTCTGTTGGGGCTGAGCTGTTGGGCTCGAGCTGCTGGTCCACCCCTGGTTGACTAGGGGAGACTGGAAGGCAGCAGGCTTTAGGGAAACTCCTCCTGTCCGTCAGAAAGCATTGGCTTTGATTCTCCCTCAGCACTATGAACGCCATCTCACCATCTCCAGCTTATCCATGTGGGAAACAGAAGTGAAGTGATCTTTGCCCAGAGCCACTTTGGGAAAGCTGGGGTCCAAGCAGGGATTTCCTGCCGCAGCTGTCATTGCACTAAACCTCGCTAGCTGTGTCTCACAAGCTGACTCTTGCTCTTTCGCGACATAGAGGAGGTAGTAGCATGAGGTCATAGAGCAGAGCCTAATAATGGCATTTTCTCTGATGTATTCTTTTTTTTTTTTAAGATTTTATTTATTGACTTGACAGAGAGAAAGAGATCACAAGTAGGCAGGGAGGCAGGCAGAGGGAGAGGGGGAAGCAGGCTCCCTGCTGAGCAGAGAGCCCGATGCAGGGCTCGATCCCAGCACCCTGGGATCATGACCTGAGCCGAAGGCAGAGGCTTTAACCCACTGAGCCACCCAGGTGCCCCTTCTCTGATGTGTTCTTTGAAAACTTTGCTTCTCGCCATGTCTTCCAAACGGTAGCTACTCAAACGACCTCAAATCTGTCCCGAGCAAGTTGGGAGAGCAGTGGGTAGGTAGATAAATAGAGAGGCAGGCAGGCAGGCAGCAGGTGGACAGAGGTGTGCTTTTAAATCCCTGCTGTTGAATAGACAGAAATGCTATTTTTGCAGCCCCTGTATTACAGGGAAAAAGAGCTGATGTGCTGTAAGCGTACACGTGCATCCTCCATTCTGGACACTCTACGAGGCATGGAGGAGAAGAGATGAAATGGATTCGCAGCCCTCAAGGAGCCCGGACGCTCTGTGGAGACAGAAAAGCGAAAGCACAGTTATATCACAGAATGATCTCCCCAGCGATGGGGACACATAAGGACATTAGTCAGAGTCCAAAGGCAGGGTGGCTCACTCAGGTTGAGGGAGAGGTGGTGGCAAGGCTGTGAGTGTCAGAGAAATGGCTTCCCAAGGAAGGGATCTTTGACATGAGGGCGCATGGTCTTTAGGGACCCAGCTGAGTAGGTATGAAGCACAGAGCACGTGCGGCGGTTGTGAGGTCAGAGGGTAGAGGGGAAGACTGGAACCAGGTCATGAAAAGCTCTGTACAGTCTGCTGAGGAAGCTGGAGTTCACGAATGCTAATGGTGACCAGTGATCGTTAAAGAATGTTTAGCATGACCACGGATGCGCTCTGGATCATGAAGTCAAAGGTGTCAATAATCTAGCTGAGAAATCACCAGGGTCTCCCTGCAGGAACAGAGAGTGAGGGGCCAGATGCGAAAGCTCAGAAACTAGTTTGGAAAGAGTGGGGAATATATTCAACATAGGGGGTAGGGAAGCAAGAACCTTACTTTCTGGCTTGAGTAATCAGGTAGAGATTTAAAACCGCAGGACAGTTAGCCGGCTTGGGAAGGAAGGTGGCAAATTTGGTTTTGAGATGTTGGACTTGAATCGTGGTTGGACAGAGAGGTGGAATCCAGCACACGGGCTGCGTGCGGGTCTGAGGCTTGGAAAGAGAACTGAGCCGGAAGTCATCACCCTCGAAAGCAGTTAAGATTTCCCAGGAAGGAATGTACTGGATAAAAAAGAAAAGTTTTCTCAGAGCAGGGGTCCCTCTGTGAAATTTTTGTTTGGAAACACAGGCTCCAAGCGTATGTTGGAGATTCCTGATTCGGAAAATGGAATGAATGACTCACGTAAGGCAAGAGGGGTTCTCCTAGCACCCTCATTGTTAAGCTGCCCTTGAAACAAAGGGTCTTCCCGGTTTGGCCACAGTCTCTTTATTCTGAAGATGAAGCTGTGGGGAGGGGGCGTGGTCTGAGGAAAGAGGGGACCCTTCAGGGATGGAGAGACTGGAGTTCAGCCCTTGCTTCCGACTCATGTGTGACCTTCACAGAGTCAACCCGACAAGCCTCAGAGGTGGCGCAGGGACACGGAGCACTGAGGAGCCCCTTGGGGGAGCACCATCAATAAACAGGAGTACCATCCTTTCTTGAGTAGAAATACCGCTTCACCTTCCCCAGAGCTGGCTGGATGGCTGTCGGTTTATTTAAAAATCCTGTGAAACTGACCTGTTGGTGTCACATATGACAGGCTTTTCATAAAGTCTTGATTTTGACAGGTGCTCGCTAATCTTCAGTTTGGGAGCAAGTCACTCTTTTGTAAAGTCAGATTTTACTCAGGTACCTTCATAGGAAGTTTGCTTAGTACAGAAAGGAATTTTTCTTTTCTTTTAGACTGACTAGTTCAGGAGAAAACCTTGTAACTTCAACTTCCCCCAAATGCGTCTAAGTTGCAGTCCTTGGAGACTTCTCCCGTTTCAGTGCAGTTACAATAGCGCCTCTGTGCGAATAGCATTTCTAAGGAAACGTTTTCTGAATCCTGGATTCTTCTCCCTCTTAATTGTGTGCTACTCCTTTGTGGGGCAGGTAGAGGGTCGGGAGCAGGGGAGAGGATCCTGTTTTCATCCTCATTATTTTGCAAATTTGTTCGCCTCCTCAAAAATAATTGACTAAGAATTATCTCCTCGTATTGGCATTCTGTCAGAAAGTTCTAGGGAGCTCTTATGTCCAAGATATCTCTTCAGCTGGTGGGAATTGTTGGTCTTAAACATACGTTGCCACCCTACTGGACTTGGAGATAAGATAGATCTGTCAAGCAAAAAAATCAGTAGCTTGGAAAATTAAATTGAAAGATAGTGTTTTGCAAGTACATAATAAGAACCTGTAGAGAGAGTTACAGTGAAATACAAACATTTTCTCTTTTTCAAGTAGGAATTATAACATTTCCTTGTCTTAAAATGTAACAAAAATCACTTAAATTCTAAGGGGGCAAAAACGAATATTTCATTCTACTTATGATCACATACCTATTAAATTGGTTGTCAGCAGAAGTCACTCCTCCTCGTTGGCCCAAGGCCTTACAGAGACTGACAAGAAGGACTCTCCCCAAATCCAAGAGAAAATGAAAGACTTAATATTTAAGGTTGAGGCAAGAAATGAATGGATTTTGTAGAACTATTTTTAGTGATAATGGCAAACAAGATGAAGATAGTCCCATTCTCAAGGAGCTTAGCATCATGGAAGACAGATAAAGAGGGGCGTGGAGCACGGGTATGTAGAAAGATAAGGTTGACACTCAAACTACCATCGAAGGGTTAACAGGGACCCACAGAACTGCATGGGGTAGGCTTTGGAGAAGAGTGTTCTAAGCAGAAGGTATATCGTGAACAAGGCTCTGAGTGATAAAAAAAAGATATCAGTTGAGGAAAATACAATATTGCCTAAGGAGATAAATGAATGTCATGAACCCATTGAAGCAGGTTCTTCGCAGGGGCCACTCACTTAAACGGTTATTAAGTAATGACTGTGCTATGCACCAAACATGATTTTAGATGCTTAAAATAGAATTATGAGGAGAACTGACAGTTGTTGCCCTACTAATGTTGATAGTCCAAAAAAAAAAATATTGGAAATGATCAGCCATTGCTGAGTTAAAAGAAATATGAAACATACACAACATGGAATATTAGAATAATTTAAAAGATAACACAAATGATTAATATAAAAAGATCTTTATGACATATTGCTGAGCGGAGGGGACAGTAGCTACAACACATATGTCTGGTTCGACCTGCTTTTTGGGTGCGTCTCCCCCTCTGACAATGTAAGCCTTGTGAAGACTGTGAGGAACTTTGGACAGTTGTGTCAGTAAAAAGAGGGCAGGAAGGACGAATTTAACAGTGGTTACTTCCGAGGGATGGGATTAAAGTTTCTTTCTTTTATATGCTTTTTCAGGTTTGCATGAATTTTCTACATGAGTATGTATTATGATCAGACAAAATAAATGTCTTTTCCTAAAACTGCTTTCTAACACTTCTGTGACATAAGGCGGCAACATTATCACTTACCTTCGCGTTTGGTCCTCAATTCTGTCATAACTAAATTCTGTCTGATGATCAGAAGGGTTTCATTCGGTACCAGCTGTGTGCTTGGTCTGCATCAAGACAGAAGTAGGGTCCTGCTTAGAAAATAAATAGGGAGAAAAAGACCCATGAGTAGTTCTCTCTTCCTTCAAAGAGTTTATTATCTGGCGGGTTACTGACCTGTTTAAGTCTTCATTCCCTTATCCAGCAAATGTATTTTGGAGAGGATTGGAAATCACATGTAATACTGTGCCTAACACATAGTAGGCTCTCAATAAATCGTCACCACTGTTATTCAGACAATGGGTTACAGAGCATATATCAGGGGTTGGAGGAAAAGGCAAAAGGCAACCAAAAGTTTAACAGAGGAATTGCCTTGACCAGGAGAGAAAGGAGAGGGAAGGCCCGCCAGCAAACAATAGACACAACTATCGTCTGGTGAATGGGAGTGGAGGAGACCAGGCTCACTGGGACTAGCCTGGCAGGAGCACACAGGGGCGCGATGGGATGTGAGGGGTACACAGATGGACATGGCATTGGATAGGAAAGGTGAAGGCTCATCACAGAGGCCCTCGGATGCCCAGCTGCCCCAGAATATATTGGTTCCAGCTTAATTTTTCCAAAGTACCTATTGATCACTATCTGGTTGAAAGGCAAGAGACAGAAAAGGAAGTGAAATGTATTGCCTGCTTCCAAGAAGCTTACACTCCATGTTGGAGATTATATTTTCGGGTAGAACAAAACCTACTTTGAGAAAAATGTATCTGAAGGTGAAGGTTGAAAGGAGAGGACTAGCAGCAGGATAAATTCCCGTTTGCACTCTCATAGCTTTATAAGGATTCTGGTTCCTTCCCTGAGAGAAAATTATAACGACACTCACCTGTACCCTCTCTCTTTAACTCTGTCAGATTTATCAACCTTCCTGGTGATATCTGTATTTGATTTATTTTTGTATGCAGTCATTATTAGTTGTATGCATGACAAACTGAATAAAAGAATACAGAATGTATGTCCTGTATATTTTCTAGAGATAGTTCCACAGTTAATATATAACATATGTAACATAAATGCTCTACTAGTGGTGTGTAATATAGGATTTTCCTAAATAATATAAACACATAAATAATATAAATAATAATATAAAATATATTAATAATATATTAATAATATAAAATATAATATAAACAACCAAATTTATAATTAACGACCAAATCATGATTATCTGTCATTTTAAATATTCATGAGAAAAGGGGTGAGAAGGGAGTGAGAATATGAGTAAGGAGGAAATTTTCCCTAGTTTTCCTTTCAGGCACCCACTCCTTCTCCCCCACCCCCATTGACACCCAGTGGTTTGGGGCACACGAGAGCTTCCGAGGCTGGAGGAAATCTATGATAGAATAGTTCACACCAAAATAATAGAGCTTAAAGAATTTACTTTTGGGGCGCCTGGGTGGCTCAGTGGGTTAAAGCCTCTGCCTTTGGCTCAGGTCATGATCTCAGGGTCCTGGGATCAAGCCCCGCATGGGGCTCTCTGCTCAGCGGGGAGCCTGCTTCCCCCTCTCTCTCTGCCTGCCTCTCTGTCTACTTGTGATATCTCTCTCTCTGTCAAATAAGTAAATAAAATATTAAAAAAACAAAATTTACTTTTATTTGAAGTCTCTGTCTTAGAAGATGCAAAGGGAATGATTTCAGGGTGCAGATTTCAGATGATAATACTTAGAAGAGAAGAGAGAATTTTTTGAGTAAGAAAGTGCCCTTTCAGAGGTCCTTACTTCCCCATGAGGGGCTGACATGAAAGGGGACACGGAACCTTCCAGTAGCTCACAGATCCCTTTTTTTTAAGTGCCTATATCTGGTTCCGCATACCTTTCTAGAGTCAGGAATAACAGAAAAAATCAGCTTGCAGAATTTTTATCAACTTATTAACTAAGGATATTATTCTGAGCTACGCATTCTCTTACAGAAAACGGAGGATTTTTTACTATTATAAAATTATCTGGCTGTATGACAGAAGTTAAATTAAGAAATCGAGCTCTTTTAAACGCAAGTTTCACACTCCCCATCCTTGCAGCAAGGAGTCACCTAAAAAGAAAATTACTTTCAAATATCTCTTTAAAAATTGTATTGAGATGTGGTTTGCAGTTAAATGAAAATGAATTGATAGGCAGGGAATAGTGATAAACTGGAACTAGTATTTGTTGCAGATATTTAATTTCAGAGTAAAAATTTCTCCAGGGGAAAAAAATCTCCCTTCAAACATGACCTATTTAATATCACAACTTTAGTTCCTTGTTATATTTGTGATCACAACAGAAATACCCTGTGCAAATTCAAACTTCCGGTTAAATGCTTTGTGAATAAATTGGCATGGGACTCCCTTTTCCTGAAATGGCAGAGAGGGCTATAGGAAAGTGATTGCAGAAAAGGATAAAAGGGCTCCTGGTTGGAATATTTTTCCATGTTGCTGGCAGCAAGTTTGCAGTAAAAAGCATGATTTTTATGAGAATGTGATTAATCCCAGCAAGATGAGAGTTGGTGTCACTATGAAAAATTCTTCAGTACATGCTCTCAGCAGGAATAATAAATCTAAAAGAAAAGCCACAGGAGTCACAAAGAACACTGTTGCCAGTGACAAATTATGTTTGCCAAATGATGAGCAAACCCATTGAACACTGAGAAATCAGTTCAGCAGTAAATCAAAGGCTTATTCTTAAGAGTAGTTCTGACTCACCATTCAAAGGGATGACATTTATATTACATAATATGCTGTTTTTTTTTAAGTTCTGAAATATTTTGTACGTTAAGTCTGCCTCGAGTTTTTTAATACATGAAAAATCACATGGTGCCATTATAAATATGTACAATATTTTTAGGATAAAATTGTATAATGCAGTTTGATGTATTATCAACCACAAATGCAACTGCCCTATTTTGTCTTTGAAGGTCTGCAACATGGTCACTGGGTCCTACACAAATTTGTAAAATGCCATATCTTGTGATAGTAGTTGGATCATAAGTGAAGCTGTATATTTGGGTCTATGCCTCTTGTGTATAATATCATGTGTGGGTATAGAATGCACTGAACATAACCAATAAAAGATGGATCTTGTGACATTAGATAGAAGGTATTCCCTTAACTTTTTCAAAAGGAAAGAAATGATGTGTTGATATCATTAGATCACATGTAATATATGCCAAAATTATCAATTAAATTAACCCATTAATTCGGTGTTGAGCAATTTTAAGTAAGTCCATTTTATTTTTAAAAAGCTCATTTTCATTCCTTTCTTTTTCTCATCCTAACGTTGAGAGTGTGAATAAAGGCAGATATATTTAATCTAATCGTGTGGTAAAGAAGGTATTCGTGGTGAGAAAGAAGGAACTCTAAGCAGAGTGAAGTTGACATATTTATTAACACTGTACTTACTCGCTAAAAAGTGTGTTAAAGTGGTATTATGATGACATCTTATTTGTAATGAGCACATTTTAAAAGAAATTAATATAAAATATAGGTAAAAATTTGAAACTTTTCTTTATTGACAGTAAGCTTGAGCTTCCTGTAAGTTTTTATGTAGTGATCTGAAATAGTTATAATAACTTTGTATGTATACAAATACATAGCTTAAGCACTTCTGTTTATCTTGTGCTTTAACATGCCATCTTCAGGTATTTTCAGTAAAGATTTTATTCTTTAAATATTTTATGAATATTCCTCTAACCAGAATCAGACTGAATCATTAATATCTTCCTACCTTTGTTGAAACTGCTGTAATTCAAATCTTGAGTTTCAAATACGAGTACCTGGGTCTCCTAGCAAATGTAAACATGATTCTAGCAAAATCTCTCTCTCGTTCCGATAACCTCGACAGGATATTGTAACATTAAATATATTAAAATACTGTTTTCGTAAGTAAGACACAGTAATTAAAAGCAGCGTATGTCTCTACAAGTTGCACCTTATGACCAAATCTCAAAAACAGATGTTAGAATGCCTCTTACTAGTTTCTGAGATTTGAAATTCTGTCTTTTCCTGCCCATTGGCTGCTATGGCTCCCATTCCTGTCAAAACAGATAGAGGTATTTAGATACTGACTTAGAATACACACTGGTGCCTATGCTATGCTGAGTGGAAAATCTAGAGTGAGAACTTAAAGATGAATTTGTCCAGGTATGTTCTAATTCCTTAACTTGCATTTCCTGAAATTGTCAAACAGAATGAGGCCAGTTTCAAAAGACTCCTGTGCCTTAGCCGTGCACCCTTTTCTTTTGCAAGAAAGCATTGCAGTGGGAAAGCAAGGGAAACGGGAGGGTCACAAGGTGTGCCCCAGACAGGCATGGTGGGTCCTGGCCAACCGTGTGTGGGGCTGTGGGGCTGTGAACGGCACACACTTGGCCATGCCGCAGCTTGCATCCAGTCCCCGATGGCGAGCATAAGGGCACAGTAGCGCGTCAAGTCTTTAGTATGTCTATTTGAAAGTGCGGTGAAGGCTTTAACAAACCTTTAGAAAACACATTGCAATCATATTATTACACATCAGTAAGTAGAAAAACACAGTACATTGATTGGACAGTCTCCTTGTTACAGAAAGAAATGTACAAGTAAAAACCTGGTTTCTGCAAATTGACTAACTCGCGGACAGAATTTCTTAACTACAGAGACTGACATATTCAATCTAATTGTCAGTGACTTAGAAGCAGCATTCTTCACATCTCTCCCATCAGCTTGGTTTGTTTCTGGAACACCTCTTCCGCCTGAGCTTCTGAATCACAGAGGATCTCTAGGGATGATCCATTTAACCTTACTGTCCCAGAGAAGTTATAAAACTATCTAGGGAGTCAGGAGGTATTTCCAAAAGCCGCTCTGGAAATCACTCCCTTCTACCTCTGTCCTTCAAATACTGGTCACCCTGTAATGCCGTCTGTACAATTTAGACTTCCTGTGAGGAGGAGGATAATGTGGGCAGATCCACAGGGGGCTGTCTCGCCCCTCCCTCCACCTTTTTCTTTTTAAAGTACTGCTGATCACTTGTCAAAAAACCGTTCAGACAATTTGTGTGTTTGTCTCTAAAGTACTGGAAATACTTCTGCACTCTGTATAATTAAACATTTTCGTGTGGGGAAATAAGAGGAAAACTCTCTAGTCACTGGTGGATGTCTCAGGTATGGAGCGAGTATCTATATTGTTCAGTGGGGAGGTGGGCACAGTGGACGTAACTGCTCGATGACAGATAGGAGGGGACAGAGGACCCCCCCCCCACCCCGATCGTTTCCTCTGCTTTGGTCAGTTCCAGCTGGTCTCCATAGGCACGCTGATGTATAGACACAATGAAAATAGCTCGTTCTCTAGTGACTCTCTTTTTCCTTTCATTTTTACTTTGTAGAAGAAGGTATTGAAACAATTAGTTGGTGGTATGGTGTTAGTTTCCTCACGGTAAATTTGGAAAACGGAGCGAATGGAGCCTCGGTCAGCAGAATTTGGGCTTGTATAACTTAACTTCTCCAAAGACGTGTTTGTAACCTTTTTATATTGTTCCCTTTCATAACACGCAGACTGCCTCGAAGTCTTCTTAGAGTCTCTGTTTATTCAAAGACTTTAGGTGTACTTGGAGTTTATATTTCCAGTGTCGTGTTCAGAGGTATAGTTACTGAACGTGCTGGCGATTACATCACTGTGCTTGGCATAGATAATAAGCCCCATTGTAACTGTCTTAATTCTTTTTATTAATTTTCCTAAACTAACTTGAATGGTATGGTGTTTTTTTACATAATTATGGCACAAATGAAAGACTTGGAGGAAAAGTACGACCACTATGGTATCAAAGCAGAATAAATATTTGCAGAAAAATTCTGCCATAACTTAATATTTTGCATATGAGCCCCCGAACAGAATCGGAGTTATTCCTGGGGCTTGGTCCAAAAGAACATGTCTGTGGCCTGGCCCTGGAAGGCCAGAGATGATGACGGATCAGAAAAAGGTCAGCTTGAGTTGCAGTGCCAAAAATAATGACAGAAGGGACCAAAAAGGCAGAATAACAGTGCAGCCCGAGTTCTGAGAGGGAATGTGCCTTTGCCGCATGGCTGTGAGATCGTACCCCATGTGGCTTTCTTCATACTCCCAACACCAGGGCTGGTATTCAGATGCTCCATATGTTGGCAATTTTCCCCAGCCGTCCATGTGAGCATTTGAGATCCAGCCCCGTAAGCGCTTAGATGTCTGCGAGCGGAGGGCCAGTAGGAACTAAAGCTGACTAGTTTTATTTATTTTACTCCTCTGCGAAGCACAGGCCCTGGAACATAAAGGGAAGCCAGGCAAGGGTAAAACTCTGGTCGTTTGGCTTGTGGTGTTTATCGGCGAGACGATCGTAGAATCCTGTCGTGTAGCACACAGGTTGCAGTCTCGCACCTGTGGGCTCAACGCTGCGCCTCTGATTGTTGCCAGATCCTTCTTTCTGGGTCTCCGGCCTCCTCCTTAGGACACGCTATGTCAAAGTCATGCTAACACCTGTGCTCTCACCACCTACAGTCATGCTCTGTACCCTCCACCTCTGGCAAAGTCCCAGTTACCACAGTGGCTCTCGTTCCAGGATGATTTCCCTCTGAAGGGCCAGTCAGGCAAAGGCCCACTGGTGAGATGCAGGGCTGGTGCTTGTCCTAGAGGAGCTCCAGGCTGGGAGAGGGGGCCGTGGTGACAGATGCTGGGCACAGCAGGAGTGGGGCAGGCGAAGGGGAGCATATGTTTTGTAGCCAAAGTGTCCTGGGCTCCAAAGGACTCACAAGCCACAGAGGATCTAGATGGTGGCAGTTGTGGGCGGCGTGTGAAATGGGTGAGGGAAGAGACTGTGAGTTAGGGGTCAAAGGCAGAGTGTCTCGGCACTTACCTTATTTAACTAGTCTTCATGTTTTGTATCTGTGGAACAGGTTACACCATTACACACTAGTGCACTTTCACCATAAATTGGTAATACTAATTCAGCTCAACAGGAAGGAAGAATGTCTGTGAGGGAGAGAAACCGTGTGCCTGCCTCCACAAGATCTCCACAGAAGTGTAAGAAATGACTTTCTGAGTAGTTTGCCATCGCTTTGGGGAAGGAGGAATATACTCTTCAAGGGATGCCAAGTGTCCAAATAGGACATTTAATTAAGTGCCATCAACAACTCTTGCATCCCTGGTGCTTTAGGATTTCTGAAAAGGGAGAGGCCAACCTCCAGTTGCTTTAGCAGTAATCTAAATTTGGTAATTAATTGTAAAATTTTCCTAGTGAAGGATAATCACAACTTGGCCTAGCACTGGCCCTGACTCTTTCGGAGAATTTGCGCTATGTGGGTGTATATGCAAATTGATTAAATAAAAATGTTAATTATATATTCCTCCACTATTGACTTGATACAGAGCCTTTAGGGAAAAATGTTACTGATCTTGAACTCCCTTTGAAAAGCCATTATCAAAAAATAACTCTTTTTTTCCCCACCTCTTGATCCCTTGCCAGCTCCCGTAGCAAATTTCAAATCTGTAACTGAGAGGGTAACAAAAACCACCCCATAAGGAAAGGAGACCTGCTTCCTAACTCCATAGAGTTCCCTTGCATGTCTGGGAACGGAGTCTGGGCTATTTCCTAGAGAGGACGGCTTGCCCAATAAGTGCCACCTTCCCCCACCCCACCTCACCACCACTATAAGTCGCGGTCTGGCGTCCACAGTCTGGGATCAAAAAACTATGTTTTGTTTCAGTTACCACAGCTTCACTGACTGTGAACCAAGTCCCGCGAGTCTGCCGTTTATCTCTTGATTGCTTTCATCACAAAAGCAACGAGGATAAATGGTGGGCCCTGCTGTCCCTCCCCAGTCTAGCAAAATACAATTGAAGTTTTTCAGACCTGGAAGCTCTTTTAGACTAAATAGCATTCAGCAGGAGGATGTTCCTTTGTTCCTCAAGGCGGTTGGGTAGCATCTACTCCCATTGTAATTTATCACATGCGTAGTTAATTAAGTTCTGTCTTTTCGGCTACACTGTACGTGCCTTGAGGGCAGGGGCTGATAACTGGATGCCACTTCCAAAGCCAGCTCCTTGTTGTCACCTGCGAGCCCTTGTAACTCTTCCCGCCTGTTGCCTGATCTCCTCCTAGTGCCTCCCTCCTGCCTCATCCTCCAGCACATCAGGTTCTCCTGCCTCAGGACCCTTGAACGTGCTCTTTCCTTGGCCTGCAGAGCGATTCCCCAGACCTCAAACAGCATTGCATCATTCCCTTGTCTGCTGTGTTTCTTCTCCTTAGCAGTTATCAGCATCTAACATGTTATACATTTTGCATATTTTCTTGTTTGGGCATCTCCACCACTAGAATGTTAGTTTCAAGATGGTAAGGATTTTTGTCTGTTAAAGGTTGCATCCTTAGCATCTGGAACATAGTAGCCCCTTAATAAATAAGAGGATACATGAATGAATAAATGACCACCTTTCTAAGCTCAGGCACCTGTTAGCCAGCTCAGATGGGTGTTGACTGTGGAATCTACTAGGCGTCCTGAGAAGCGGTACTTCCTCCCCAGATGAGGCCCCCAACGAGATCCCCAAACACAGTAGGGCTATCTGGGGCATCTCCAACCTCAACAGGGCAGAGTAACACATAAAACCTGCTAGACTGGCTGACCTGGCCGTAGTGGGCGTGAGACATGGGAATGCTAGGCAAAGACTTGGCCTCAGTAATGACTTCAGTGCCTTAAAACCCTATCGTGGACTTTTTGTCGGTTAATTTCAAAAATACATTTTCAGCACATTCAGTCTTTTTTGGAAGAAAAACTTCCTTTTCCCATGGCGTTCTACATGTTCTGCACTCTGTGTATCAAGCAGCAAAATAGGGTTTTTAGGAATATGTCTTGGTGCCTGGAAATATGGGGAGCTTCTATTCTCGTTTTCTGTGTCTATAGATTCTTCCAATGGGCTTTAAATTTTGTCATGTTATTTCAGTGGGTCCAGAACTCCTGCTCCCCTCCTTCAGTTATCTAATTTTCTGGGTTTAAAACATTTAGAAACTAAAACAACAAAGTCCAGAAAGCAAACATTAAAACCTAAAATTAGGCTCTTAAGAAGACAAGCAAAAAGATAGCTTCCGAAGAGAAGTGGGGGAAAAGGAGAGTCTCATCCCAGTGGATGGAAAATTTCAGATGTCAGGATGTGGGGAACTGCAGTTTCTCTCTTTCTTTCTTTCTTTTTAATTAATTAATTTATTTGACAGAGAGAGAGATCACAAGCAGGCAAAGAGGCAGCCAGAGAGAAAAGGGGGAAGCAGGCTCCCTGCCGAGCAGAGAGCCCGATGCAGGGCTCCATCCCAGGACCCTGAGATCATGACCTGAGCCGAAGGCAGAGGCTTTAACCCACTGAGCCACCCAGGCACCCAGGAACTGCAGTTTCTAATTTGAGAATAGATGCACTTCTTAGAAAGGTTTACACATTCCACATGTATCGAGATACTTCTGTATTTTCATATTCTCTGCTCTTTGAGGAATTAAAAATGTTAGTAGGTAAACATCAAGCTAGTAATACAACTTTTCATCAAAATAAAAACCTATTTCCCAAGGCATTTCTACCAAGATATAAAAACTCATACCAAGACTCAGGTAATAGACCTTCAGTATGTATCTTTTCGATCCGAAGTTCGTGCAGCATAATAGTTTTCTATCGTTAAGTGACACGGACAGCTCTGAAAACATATTTTACTTGGACATTTTCTTGGTTTCTTTTTATTCCCGGGGTGCTAATTAGGCCCTTTACAAAAATGCTCCTGATGTTTGCATCGATTTTCCTGAAAATCATTCTACAAAACAACTCTCCTGATGAAGAATGAAGATTTCTTTGTTGCCAACACACCAGGGTTGATGAGATCTCTGAGAAGTGAGTTTGGGGTCTGCAGGGAAAAGCTGGAAGCTGTTGACACTCAATTCGAGCGAACGGAGATCCCGAACAATCCTTCAAATGGGGGGCTCAGCCCTGGGAACGAAAAGACTTGGATAAAGCTCTGGGAGAAAACAAATACAGGATGTGAGGGGACAATAGCAACAATGAGGTCATTAACAGTCACTGGAAGATAACTGCTTCTCTGTTAGTCACGGAGATTTACAACTGCATTTGTTTAAGAAAAGCCTCTTAACACCCTGCCTTCCCAAGGAATTCTCCCCACCCTTAGAGTTAACCAAGTAACTTGGAAGTCGGCTTTGGTCTGATTCCTTGAATTAAACCCTTTTTTAACTTTTTGGACTTCCTCACCTTACACCTCCTGTTTCTTCCAAAAGAGAGAAATCTTTCATTGTGGCGCTCTGGCTTTTTGAGTTTTTCTGGTTTGGGTTTTGTTTTTGTTTGGGGGAGGGGCAATACACTTTTTTGGTTTGTGTTGGTTTTCTCGTCTGTTTTGTACACTCACATTGCCCCCTAAAAGAGTTGTTTACCAACAACATAAAAAAATGTATTTCTGACTAGATAAGTGGCAGAAACGTCTACACTCATGATTTAGTCACTCTTTAAACCCGGAATGAGTACCTTGTTGAGAAAACACAACTATCGTTCATCTTCTGAAGTATGATTAAATTAATAACTCTGAGAAGTCCCCCAACATGTTCTCCAGGAATGACCTGTTTTTAAAATGTTAAATTCACAGTCCACATGTGCGGCCTCCTAGACTGGCTTTTCCTCCTTCTTATCTGAGGTTATGGACCTCGGGAGAGCAGGGGAGGGTTACAAGGTCAAAGTCTTTTCCTCCTTGGAACTTGCTGCTTGCTGGGAGGCGGTTGCCTGGAAAGTAGATGCTTTAGAGAAGAGGTTGGGGGGGTCACGATTTTAATTCTGTTAAGCAGCAGCTGGTTTGAGTTTCTTTCCCCTTCTATCTCCTGCTCCCTTCCTCACAAATCCGTGGAGAGAAAAAAATTTGTTCCGAAGGAACCCGCAACATAAAAATACACCTTGTATTACTGTGGCGCTTTATGTCTGTCATCTCTTTTACAAATTGTATGTTGAGCACTATACAAATAGGCTAGATTTTACAAAATTATACAGGAAATACAACCAGCGCTTTAGTCAAGAGAACCTTTTAAAATACAGGGTACATATGTGGAAATCTTTTAATAATATTTTTAAACTCAAACTTCTAACGAAAATAAGTACGATGAAGTCCTCATGGGTATTAGGAGCCTGACTGCAGAGAATCATGACTGAAATATTAAAGCACGCCGAAGTGTGGGTGCCTTGTCTCGCGGGGGGAGACCTAGTTGTGTGTCTCCAAATGAGTAGACCGTCATTCGTTGAACACATGTTTACCTGTCTGCTCCTCACACAGCTCTGCTCAGGGTTGGGGATATCGTGATGAGATGTCAGGGTGCTCCTAGGCAAACAGGTGCATAATCATCAACTCAGTCCCGCAGAGCTGTATTCCAAAATCACAGCCTCCTATTCTGAACAGTTTACACCTGGTTGAGGATTTAAAAATCAAGTCTGTTCACATAAACTCATTCTATAATAAATCCATAAATCCAACACTTAAAAGGAATATGTAGTAGTGAAACAGTTAAGAAAAAAAATAAAAAGTAAACACCCCACGGTTTGATTGTTTTTATTTGGGTTTTTAAGTCTCCCATGCTTTCTTCCTCCTACACACACACACGCGCGCGCGCGCACACACACACACACACACACACACAAAGAATAAAACTCACATCTCTCAAATCAATGGCAAACCAGTAACAGATTTTTTCGTCTGGGCTCCTCAGCCCCCTGGCCTCAGGCTCTGTCGGTGTGTGGCTCAACAGCAATCAGAGGTCATAATTTCATTGGCAGTTAGCATCAGGTTTAATTTTTCTAGCATGTTACATTTACCGAAATGTCTGGTTTCAGTTATGCCTGGGCACTGACTGAATCCGCTTTGAGCAGCGTGCTGTCTTCAGGTACCTGAGGCTTATGGAACACATATGCTAATTGTTTTCGATCACTTTCCTTTCTGAACGCAAAAATGTGTTCTCTGAAGCTGAATAACGGTAGTCCTTAATCACATTGCTCATTTTTTACGTTAAAAGAGGGCCTGAAGTAGGTAAAAATATCAACTTCACAAGACTGACCCCTACTGATTGACATTGTGGAAAAACAGTCCAATTAAAGTTAGGGGGCTTTTTAAACAGCTGTGTGTGATTTTTCCAAAAAAAAGAAAGAAAGAAAGAAAATGAAGATGGTCCTCGAGAATGAACCTGTCTCATTTTAATTGCATTTTAGGAATGTGACCAAGTTCATATAGATGATGTGTCTTCAGATGACAACGGGCAAGACCTAAGGTGAGCACGTTGAAACGTGAAGCGATTTTCTCCATTGTATAGTTTAATGGCTCAACTAATGAAGATGAACTTTGGTTAACGTTGGGCTTTTCTTGCATCTAAATAGCACGTATAACTTTGGAACAGATGGCTTTCCTGCTGCAGCCACCAGTGCTAATTTATGCTTGGCAACCGGTGTGCGGGGTGGCGTAGACTGGATGAGAAAATTGGCTTTCCGCTACAGACGAGTAAAAGAGATCTACAATACCTACAAAAATAACGTTGGAGGCAAGTAACTACCACCACTATTTTACCGGATTATTGAGATAGTCTAGCTAAAATTCTCCAGGTACCACACACTTACGCATTGCGCTTTTTGTTTTGATAGCATAGCTTTTTTAGAGCAGTTTCATCTGACCCGTGATTATTCAGTTGTGATTTGGGGACAGGAATATTAGACCGGAGCCAGCCACCCTGGCTAGCCTGATCTAGTCCTGGCTC
Organism: Potos flavus; assembly: GCA_028534135.1. Taxonomy (NCBI): domain Eukaryota; kingdom Metazoa; phylum Chordata; class Mammalia; order Carnivora; family Procyonidae; genus Potos; species Potos flavus. The sequence goes on from CM052900.1 coordinate 51,513,801, forward strand.
CATTACTTCATAGTGTGTGGGACCTGGAGTCAGTTTCTTGACCTTTCTGATGCTCATTTGTCCTTCCAAGGAGATGTGGGATTAACCACCTTTGGCCAAATCACTTGAGATAGACTGTAAAGCTCATTCAACTGTGTTTCAAAATGGCTTTAGCTTACAAGGGAATATGTTGACTTAATAACGAAAAGTTTAGGGGTGTGTTGGTTTCCAGCACGGCTAAATCCACATGCTCAAAAGACGACATCCAGAATCTCTTGCCTAGTCTTTCCTTTGGGTAGGAGTCATTCTGGGCCAGTCCCTCCCATAGAGTGGCCATAGGTGACCATTGACAGATCCAAGTTTATATTCTGTGAGTTTAGCACCTTGACTGGGTAGAAAAATATCTTTCCCAATAGATTCAGGAAAAGTTCCAAGACTGACTCGCTTTGGCCAAGCTGCGATCATACACCTGCCCTGGGAGCCAGAGGGTAGGGTTGGCTCTGCCCAGACTCCATGATTAGAACAATGGCGTGAGCAGGCTCCTCCAAAATAAGAGATGACTTCTAGAACCAGGGGAAGGGATGCAGGGAATGCAAAATCAACAGATGTTTCCTACAGTACCAAATAAATATGTGTCAAATGGATGCTAATTTGTGAAAAATTACCTGATATACTATAAAGCTTGAGGGCAATATTAGGAGTAGTATTAAATGTTTATTATTTATAAAGTTGACTAGACACATTGGTAAGGAAAGAATTCATGATGTGCTTTTAAATCCATAGGACTGCTTGGTCCAGCCAAGAGGGAAGGCTGGCTGCAGCTGAGGGCTGAGATTGAGGCCCTGACAGACTCCTGGTTGACACTGGCCCTGAAAGCACTCACGCTCATTCACTCCCGGTAGGCTGTCCCCACGTCCCTCCATGGTGCTTTTGCTGGAAAACAGCCTTTGCTCGTGTTTGTTCATTTTGGAGATTCATTCTTCAACAGTCTTCTTCTTCTTCTTCTTTTTTTTTTTTTTTCTTTTCGGTTCTTATAGGACGAATTGTGTGAATATTTTAGTCACAACTACTCAGCTTATCCCAGCGTTGGCGAAAGTCCTGTTATATGGATTAGGGATTGTATTTCCAATAGAAAATATTTACAGTGCAACAAAAATAGGTGAGCTGCTTTTGTTTTGTTTTATACCCGACTCTTTCCCTTCAGGCTAGTAGACGTGAATGTGTAAAAGAAAATGGGACTTTTTTCATAATGCTAGGTGTCAGAAAACTAGAAGAATTTAATTTTTATTGTCAGAATTGGCTATAGACATCAAGAGAAATATAAATCATAAGCCACGCAGCTTACTTCAAAAAATGTTACTTTACTGGTTAACATTAAGACCTATGCATTTTAGCTTTCATCAGTTGAGCATCAATTCTGGATTATTACCTTATTTGTCTTTTAGATAACATCAACAAAAATATCTAAGAAGCTAAATCAAATAGTAGTACAAAGTATAAATGAAACAATTCTAATAGCTTTCTTTAAGTTATTATCGCTGGAACTTTTTTTTTTTTTTTTTTGCTTTATTTTAATTCAATGTGTATAAACAGTTAAGTTCCCATTTTTGTTATGGGGATACCCAAAAAAATTAAGTTTTTGAAAGAAGGAATCATAGTTGGAGAAAGATGACTAATGTGAAATTTGGTTAGAATATAACCCAAGACAGACTAAAAGTGAGATTAAAGAAAAAAAAAAAAGACATGACTCCTGTTCTTAGAGAATTCACCATCTAGTGGGGGAAGCAGACATCTAAATAACTGTAATATGACAAAGAAGTATGTAAATGAGCATTTATCACATATTTAGTAGATGTCCAGAACTATACTAAGCATTTTACATACTAAAAGCAATCTGCATAACCTTTCCATTTTATAAATGAGGACACTAAATCTCAGACACTTAATTGTCCAAGTTAATAGTTGGTAAAGGTAAGGGTCAAGCTAGGTCTGATTTCAGGGTCCAGACTCCTTTCTGTACCCTAGGGAGTTCTCTACCACTCTACCACATTCAGAGCCTGAATGTGCTCTTGAATGAGGAAAAATTCACTTCCACCCAGGAGAAGGCAGAAAGCAAGTGTAAGTGAACACTAAAAGGAAGAAATGGCATTTGAGCTGGGTATAGAAGCATACATAAGAGTTAATAGGCAGATGGGCTAGTGAGAGCAAAGGAACAGAGACATTAAAACGTGTTCCCTGCTGAGGGACTTGAAAGAGGTCCCGGGTCATGGGAAGCTGAAGCTGAAAGGTAGAGACTTAGGTCTAGATATATGTGGCCTTGTTTATCACCCTAATGAGATGTTATTTTAGTGAGTCCTGGGGAAGGGGGATGAGGATCCTAGTAGGTGGAAAGAAGATTGTTTCTGGTTGCTCAACTCTATGTAAAGAAAAAAGGGCAAAAATAGAATTCTGTTCTCTAACTATGCTTATATACTTTCAATACTTTTCTTTAAAAGCATTTACTAAATCATTGCTAAAGAATTACTTTTATAATTATTTGTTCATAGTCTGACTTCTCTATCAGACTGTGATATCCTTGATAACTGAGTCTGTCTCTGTTGCTCATCACTGTGGCTGTGGTGCCCAGCACATACCAGGTGCTCAGTAAATGTCTGTTCAGTAAAATGGATGAGTAAATAGTTGTTTATTCTGAAGAAGATTGACACGGAGGTTTTTTTTTTTTAAATACTGGGTCAGTACTGACACTATTAACTGATGGGGAAAATCAGGTGTGATGGGAAAGATCAGAGTTTGATTTTATCAATGTTGAGTGTGAAAAGCCTATGAGATATTCACATTGCCCTGTCAAGTTAGAAATACCTGGAGTTGGAGAATGACTGATGCCTCCTGAGAAGCACTAAGAACAGAAGGCTAGAAAATATTTAGAAAGAGGAAGGATTGTGACACCTGGGTGGCCTCAGTTGGTTAAGCATTTGCCTTTCTTTGGCTGAGGTCATGATCCCAGAGTCCTGGGATAGAGTCCCGATGAATGCGGAGTCGGCTTCTCCCCTGACCCTCCTCCACCACAAGTAAATAAATAAAATAAAGTTAAAAAAAGAAAAGAAACTAAGAGAAAAGAATGTTCCAAATAGAATTCCTGGTAGCCTAATATAACCAGATTTTTTTATATGTTCTCATGTCCGTAAAAATAACTGTTTACATTAAGTCAGATATTTATGCTATCCATAACAATAAAGAGGAATCATATTGTGTTTTATAAACAGGAGTCCATGGTAAACATTTATCAGCACATGAAAGAACAATTTCCAAAGAAGCTTATAGAATGGAAGGGATAGTGCTCAACTCCCCAGAAGGAAAGAACAAGTAGTATATTACATGTCATGCGCATTGAACTTTAATCCCCCCAAATTTAAATAATTCGAAAAAAATTAGGATAATAGAAAATTATAACAAGTGTATATTAGGTATTGTTAATCGGCATTTTGTTTGTGATACTGAACTTTAATTTTTATCAATACGGAATTAAAAATGAGGATTAAAAAGGTGGTAGAAATAATCTCAAAAACAGAGGTAGAATCGCTTTTCTATGGTATTTTTAATAAGAAAAGTAAATGGGACACCTGGGTGGCTCAATCAGTTAAGTATCTGACTTGATTTTGGCTCAGGTTGTGATCTCAGGGTCCTGGGATCAAGCCCCATATTGGGTTCTGGGCTGAGTATGGAGCCTGCTTAAGATTCTCTCTCTCCCTCTCCTTCTGCCCTGGCCCTTCCCTGCTCTCATGCATGTACTCTCTCTCTCTCTCTCTCAAAAAATAAAAAATAAGAAGAAAGGCAGAGATTGAAACTCTTGTAGTTTTGTTAATTTTGCCATTAAATGAGATATAATTTTGGAGTCAATGCAAAAAACCCAGGAACTTCCCTTTTAGGCAAGTGGCAGTAATTGAAGGAGATGACCAGTATCTCGTTTAGCAGGGCTATGATGTTCTTCCAGATAAAATGAATTCATCAAAATCAACACTTCATGTAGGATCTCTCATTAGCTTCTAAAAGTCAGCTTCAGTTTTTCAGTCTTTATTATGGAAGACATCTATGTGACCCAGACTTTATAGTGAAGCCTATAGGAGATAGTATATAGGCGAGAAATTTTTTTGTCCACCACAGCCTCACCTTTAAGTAACATCGAGTTTACCTTCCTTTTCCCATGAAAGGGAAACTTGGCAAAAACCCATAAACATTTCCCTCTGAGGAGGAAAAACTTTCATGACATCTAAGTTTTTGATTGTATATTTTTGCAGTGAAAACTACCCTTTGTCTTTGTTTCCTAAAGTGATTTAATATTTCACAGTTTAGTGGGCAACTAAAGAAGCATTGAAATTACATCCTTTGAATAAGGCTGGCCAGAATTTCGTTCTGTCAGATGCAAACCAGAGATTTTAGTACAAAATACAAATATAAAGCAGACATTTGTTTAAGCAAACAAGCAATTTGTTCGGGAGTATATCTGATCCTTATTTGAAAGAGATGCGGGCCGCTCAGCCATTTACATTTGAAAACTATAAACTGTCCCATTCTCCATTAAAATGACCCTGTTGGCAGCCTGGGACTTGGAACAGCAGTTTCTTTTCTAAAGGAGCAACAGTGGCTGCATTAACTGTAGGGATGGGCTGCCAGAGAGCCCAAACCAAGTCTTGACGTGGGAAAGATAATAGATAAATAAAGGTATTCCATTACCTTTATCCCGCTTTTCCTCTAGGAAAGTGCTTTATTGGACATTAGATGCCTGGTAGGGCAGGTGTGATCTCTCTGGAGTGCCCCAAATTACCTGACATTTATTTCAGAAACAGTGTTACCAGAAGATTCCAAGTAAACACTTTAGGTTTGGCGGGGAGTTGGGGGGGGTAGGGGGCGGGGGTCTTTCATTCAGATAGAATCCCAACTGGAAAACGAATCAGTAAACGGATTCCACTGTTTGATTTCTCCTGCTATAACAAAAACAGTTTTTTTCATCCTTCTCAATAGACTTGGGATCAGATATTATTTTCAGAGTTTGGTATATTGTGAAACATTTTTTAAATAAAATTCAAATAGGTTGCCAGAATTGCGTGCCTTCATTAAGTCTCAGCTGGTAGGAAAAAAAGTACTGCTGCAAAACATTATTTTTTCCCAAATGCTGTACTATGATTGACTAGATCCTACTTTTTAATAAATGAGCCCTTGGGAAAAGAATACTAAAATTGACAATTTCCCGGTGGCTCAGTCAGTTAAGCATCTGCCTTCAGCTCAGGTCACGATCCCAGGGTCCTGGGATGGAGCCCCGAATCAGACTCCCTGCTCAGCAAGAGGTCTGCTTCTCCCTCTGTCTCCGCACCCCCCACCCATGCTCACGTGTGCCCGTGCCCTCTCACTCTCTCTCTCTCTCTCTCTCCCTTGCAAAAATAAATAATCTTTAAAAAAATAAAATTGACAATTTCCAAGGGACATGTCACCACATGGATAATTTACAATTTATAATTTACTGTGCTGTTCCACATTCTACCCAAATGGCATATCTACAAGCACTCTTCTCCAGTTTGTACAAGTAGGATAGAGTTGAATCAGAAGCATAAAGGAAGTATTTTGTATAAAAAGTTCAAGCACTGTATTACTGAGTTACCCAAACTTTACACTTTTTATAATTTATTTTTATGTATTAGGAAAGGAAAGCTGTTTTGAGAGAATAATTCAAAGGTTTGGAAGAAAAGTGGTGTACGTCGTTATAGGAGATGGTGTGGAAGAAGAGCAAGGAGCAAAAAAGGTCAGTGTTCCTTGATAGCTCATTTCGCGCCATTTAATTTTTTAGTCTTCAAAATGCTCATAGCTGGATCATTTAAACAAGTTCCATTTCTCTGAAACAAATTAGAAATGTGTTCAGAACTATAAGCAATGAAAAAGGACAGAGTAGAATTAAATAAATATGGTCTTTTTGAAGAGTACTGTACACAAACTCAAAGGTCATGGATGGCTGGTCTTTGCAGAACGTAGACTTTTGAGCAGAAAGGAAGGTCTCGTGCTGTAGCCGTCATCCAGAACAGAGAGAGCACATTTGCTGTGCTCACGGGAGCATGTCCCATTCTGCCCCATGGCAGACGTTGCCAAGTGATTAAAACCTACCTGAGCCTGAATTCAGCCTAAGAACCTTCTGAACATCACCTCAGGAAGACTCTACCAGTTGGCCAGAGCTGGTTTGCCAAACTGTTTGCCACTAGAAGGCACTAGAGTATAGTGCCTTCTTTGTATCACAAGGTCAATACCTCACCTCCCTTGAGACACTTGGAAAAGAAGCAGGGGGTAGAGCCAATGGCGAGTCCCTTGACTCCCAGTTTGCCCATCATACACCCTTTTTTTTTCCTCTGCATCCCTGCGAGTGTCGTTCTGCCATTTCCCTCAGCAAAAGCTTGCTCATCAGTGTATTTCATTGCATTTCAAAGGAGAGGAGGAGAAGGGGACCACTCAGGATCTTCACAGCCTAGACACAGCCTACCTGGACCATCTCTCTCCCCAGCATTTAGCATTGCAGTCCCTTGAGCCATGCCTAACACTTCTTCCCGGCTGTCACCTATGCTTGGAATGTTCTTTTCCCCAATGCCCTACTGTCACTGTCTTACTCATTTTTCAAAATCCAGTGCCTGTACCGCCTTTTCTATTTCCCTTGTTTGTAAGAGCTTAATTATGATTGTACTTACTCACTTTAATTGGAGAAGTTGTAAATAGCTTGGGTGTTTGAGCAGACAGCCCGGGTTTGAATTCTAGTTCCACTGTTTACCAGTTCTGTGACTTTTGAACAAGTTATGGATCCCTCCTCTTTCTCTGTCCTTATCTATCAATAGCGGTAATAACAGCATCTAGCTCATTGGGCTATTTTAAGGATTACATTTAGTTAAGATGTAAAACCCATAACACAGAGCCTGGTACATATAAAGTGTGCAACAAGTGATAACACTGTTATTAAATTACTTGTGGATATGCCTGTTTCAGCAGTAAAAGATGAGCTCAAAAGGTAGGGATCTTATTTTGCTTAGTTTGTCGTTTGAGATTTTGTTTTCGGTTTTGGTTTTGTTTTTGTTTTTACAACTCCCTAAATCTTAGCCCGATCATACTCTCTAAATATCTTTTAAATTGAAGAGCATTAAATATTTTATAAGGTTACCCAATAGAATTCTTTTCCCTTCCTTTCCCCACACACTGACTCATAGAAATCACTGTAGATTTCCATGAAGGATACAACAATTCAGCTGTTCTGGAGAATTCTAGTATATAACAGAAGTGACCCATAAAGTCACCAGAACATAGATTCAGCATTCAGCACGACACGTGGCCAGCCTTCTTAGAGAGCCTAAAGATGATTTAATTCACCTTCAATGTCTCTGAATTCTAATAAAAGCAGAGAAACAGACCCTAATTTTATAAATAACAGATTATTTCCCTTATACCCATTGATACACAATTTGCCCAGGATTACATGCTTCCCCAAGTGGGATTGGTGCATATGGAAACCCACACACACTTCAGATCCAATAGAGGTTGATGCAGAGCTGCATTTGCCACATATAACCACTAGTTCTGACATTCCAACTTTACCAGTGGGCAACCACCATGGTCATTAGGTACATCTGTCAGCCCTTCGGGCTGTTGCCATAAAATGAAATTTTTCCCAGACTAAATTAGAATACCCAAAACTCAACCCCGGAGAGTTAAAGAGGATGTTTGATGGGAATCCAGACTCAAGTCTTCTTCCTGGGAAAAGCCTCTGGAATCCTCTATGCTTTTCCTAGACAGGACCTCCTAGTGGCTAGCAGGATAGACGTGCACATTTTCAGTAGCCTCATCTCATGCCCCTGCAGCCCAGGGCCAAAGATATGAATCTGCCCACTCGGCTGGTCATCCTCCCTCTAGTAGTCACCAAAAAGTTGAGTTTCAGGAGAAGGTTGCCAAAATGTGGCTTTCTAGCTTGTGGTAGGCAGAAGGATGCTTATAAAAGTGATGACTTAAAATGCAACGAATCCTTTGGGTCCTAGGAAGGCTTCTGTATGGGTAAGTCACCTCCTAAACCTTTCAGAGAACCAGGTTTCTTAGATGTTCATCATGGGTGAACACAACATGGAAAAAGAAAAAGGAATTCGTGGTTTGATATTAGAACTGGAAGTGGGAATGGGGTTAAGAGTATTTGTTCTCTCTGCAGAATGGTGAAAAACATTTCCGCTGTTTAGCTTTGGATGTGTTATTCTTTTCATTTGGGACAGACACACCTGTGCCAAAAAGAATTAGGCAGCAGCCTGTGAAGAACATCCTCTTTGGATTTTTTGACCGCGAATGAATATTCTTAGCTTCAGCTCTCTGGTTTGATGTTGTGGGATGAGTATATTTGGTAAAGGTCCAATTGTATGTGTTACAAACAAACTCTTTGCACCTTGAGACTTACCGGTGTGGGAACTCTGACAAAATTGTGAACAGGAGTTATAAGAAGACTGTTTAAGTGTGTATGTACAACATACAGATTTTTAAGAAGGTTCAGATTCCTGATAATCTCACATAAAATTCAGATGTCATCAATCTATCATCCACAGTGACAAATTGACGACTCTGTTCTTACATTCTGTTGAACCTTGTCAGGTTAGCTAGTATTTAAACAGCAGTATTTTGTGCATGAGTTAAGCAACAGGGATCTAATAATTCACAGTAGAAGAGTCTCTTTCTAAGTGGACTTCTGCACAGAAATAGAGAATATTTAACTTAGGGAAAATGCTTAATTTAGGGGGAAAAGAATACTATTCAGCAATATCCCATTTTAAAAACTATATAAAAATTCAAGTGAAAGAAATAAAGAGATGGTTATCCATGCTGTCAAAGGATTAATAATCATAATGGTTAGAAAAAAGAATTATTATCAACGATAGAGCCCTTATTATGCTCCACGCTCTCTTTTAGGCACTTCCTAGCCATTATCTCATTAAATCCTCATCATAATTCTATGAGGAATGAGTCCTTCAACCTACTTTATATATGAGAAAGCCAAAGTTCAGGAAGGTGAAGAGTTTAGCTAAGATCACGTAATTTAGAAGTAGCCAAACTAGGATTTGAAGCTAATTATATCATGAGATGGAACACAAAGTTCCTTTAAATTACAAACTGGATTTACATATCCCAAATATGATTTGATTTTTTAAAAAAAAGAATTTTCATGCTTATTGTTTTAAATTATTAGAATAAAGTGTACAATATTTGCTTCTTTCCTTTTGGGAGGCAGATAGAACTATTTAAGTGTTCTCTTTCTCCGAAGTTTACATTCGTGATTAAAATTTTAAAAATAAATCATTGATTCTGATATCGTTTGTGAGCATTTTTGATTATTAAATAAAATAGTGAACCAGTCAAGTTCTGCAAGTTTGAGCACTAAAATGCTTTGCAAAATCAAAACATTTTGCAGTTTTTCTAAGTCAATTTTAACCATTTAGCTTGTCTCTCCTAGTTTCCTAAGTCCTTTTAAAAATCTAATAGAACATTCTTTCTTTTTCCCTGTAGGGATGTCTTTCATCTCTCTAAATAATGTTCTTTTGCTTGAGGTAGTTACTTTTTTCAACCTCAGAAATGAAACCAGTAAGCATTCTGCCGTCGCCGGTTTCGTTATGGTCAATTGAAGTCTGTTCTGTCATCTTTGTTCTCTTTGCCAGTATAGTCCCAGAGCTTTCAGTAATTTTATCTAATTCTATAATTTGTATCATTAAAACATACCCCATCAAAGAGAAAAAGTTGAAAATACCTTTGTTTATTTAAAAGAACAACTTCCAAAAAGATCGCATGAAAGGGTTTTCTGCAAGCACCTTTTTGTTCCCGGACAGACTGCAGAGAATGTGAGAAGAAACATCTACCTATGGATAACTTTCTCTGACTTGGGTCTTCTGTTGTCAAGATCTGCCAGGCTTTTTTTTTTATCATAGGATCCCATGTTTCCCTAATACAACGTACTCTGTGTAACAATGATAGGCGTATGTGTGATTACAAAAAAGTCATAATGTAAGTAATAGTCTTCTGCATACCAATAGCAATTTTCGATTCTAGAGTAAAAGTGGCCTTGTTTTAGAACTCCATAACTAAACTAAACTTACTTTACTTTTCAGAGAACTACTTAAATTGCTTGTGAGCACCAGGGAGAAAGTGGCAGGCAACCATTATTCTGCATAAAGGCAAAGGCTTCATCAATAAATGTCCATTTTTTAATTAATTAATTTATTAACTATTTATTTATTTAGTATAACTGACACACACTGTTACATTAGGTTCAGATGTACAGCACGGTTATTCAACAACTCTATACATTATACTGTGTTCCTTACAAGGGTCGCTACCATCTGTCACCATGCAACACTATTACAATACCACTGATTATATTCCCTTGCTGTGCTTTTGATCACCATGACTTACTCATTCCATAACGGGAAGCCAGGACCCGCCACTCTGCTTCATCTCTTCTGCCCATCCCCCCACCCTTATCACCGCTGGCAACCGCCAGTATATTCTCTGAATTTACGGGGCTGGTTCAGCTTTTTTGTTTGTTCGTTTATAGGTTTTGTTTTTTAGATTCCACATATAAGTGAAATCACATGGTATTTGTCTTTCTCTGACTTACTGCACTTAGCATAATCTGTCCGTGTGGCCACAAATGGTAAGATCTCACTTTTTCTGTGGCTGAGTAATATTCCTTAATCTGTATATACCACATCTTCTTTATCCATTCATCTATCAATGGACACTTAGGTTGCTTCCATATCCTGGCTGTTGAAAATAATGCTACAATAAACATAGGGATGCAGATATCTTTTTGAATTTGTGTTTTTGTTTTCTTTGGGCAAATAGTGGAATTACTGGATCATATGGTATTTTGTATTTTTAATTTTTTTTGAGGAACTCCATACTGTTTTCCACACTGGTTGCAGCAATTTACATTCCCACCAACGGTGCCTGAGGGTTTCTTTTGCTCTACATTCTCACCAACACTTATTTCTTGTCTTTTTTATACTAGCCATTCTAATTGTTATAAGGTAACAGATCGTCGTGGTTTTCATCTGCATTTCCCTGATGATTAGTGATGTGCTGAGCATATTTTGTTGTATCTAATTTTCATCCGTAGGTCCTCTTTGGAAAAACATATATACAGGTCCTCTGCCCATTTTTTAATCAGATTATTTGTTTTTCTGGTGTTGGCTTATATAAATTCTTTATATATTTTGGATAGCAACCCCTTATCAGATATATCATTTGCAAATATCTTCTCTCATTCAGGTGGTTCCCTTTTCATTGTGTTGGTGGTTCCCTTTGTTACGCAAAAAGCTTTTTATTTGGGTGTGGTCCAAATAGCTTTCCCTTTTGTTTCCTTTGCCTGAGGACACATGTCTAGCAAAATGTTGCTAAGGCTGATGTCAGAGAGATTACTACCTATGTTTTCTTTCAGGACTGTGATGGTTTCAGGTCTCCGATTCAAGTTGTTCATCCATTTTGAATTTATTTTTGTATACGGTATAAGAAAGTGGTCTAGTTTTATTCTTTCACATGTAATGGTCCAATTTCCCCAGCACCGTTTATTGAAGAGACTGCCTTTTCCTTACTGTATATTCTTGACTCTTTTGTTGTAGATTAATTGACCATATACGTATGGGTTTATTTCTGGGCTATGTTGTTCCATTTATCTGTGTGTTTGTTTTTGTGCCAGGACCATCCTATTTTGATTACTACAGCTTTTACCATATACCTTAAAATCTAAGATTATGATACCTCCAGCTTTGTTCTTCTTTCTCAAGATTGCTTTGGCTTTTTAGGGTCTTCTGTGGTTTCATACAAAGTTTAGTACCATTTGTTCTAGTTCTCTTTTTTTTAAGAATTTATTTATTTATTAGAGAGTGCATGAGAGAGAGAGAGCCGGGGCAGAGGGAGAGGGAGAAGCAGACTGTCCGCTGAGCAGAGACCCCTATGTGAGACTCGATCCCAGGACCCTGGGATCATGACCTGAGCTAAAGGCAGACACTTAACTAACTGAGCCACCCAGGCGCCCCCATTTGTTCTAGTTCTGCGAAAAAATGCTATTGGTATTTCAATATTGATTGCACTGAATCTGCAGATTGCTTGGGGTAATATGGGAATTTGAACAATATTAATTCTTTGAACCATGAGCATGGAATATCTTTTCATTTGTGTCATCTTTAATTTCTTTCATCAGTGTTTTATAGTTTTGGGGGATAGTTCTCTCATCTTCTTGATTAAGTTTATTCCTAGGTATTTTATCCTTTTAGGTGCAATTATAAATGGAATTGTTTTCTTAATTCTTTTTGCTACCTCATTATGAGTTATAATACTTTTTTGCATGGGTCTTTAAGGTTTTCTATGTATAGTATCACGTCATCTGCAAATAGTGACAGTTCACTTTTTCTTTACCAGTCGGATGGCTTTTATTATCTCATTGTTGCAGCTCATTGCTGCAGCTAGGACTTTTATTTTATTCTATTTATCTTTTATTTCTAATTTTTCTACATTGAATAAGAGTGATAAGAATGAATATCTTGTCTTGGTCCTGACCTTAGAGGAAAAGTTCCCAGTCTTTCACCATGTAGTGTGATGTTTGCTATGGGTTTATCATATATGGCCTTTGTTATATGGAGGTATATTCCTCTGAATCCACTTTGTTGAGTTTTTATCATGAATGGATGTTGAATTTTGTCAAATGCTTTTTCTGCATCTATTGAGATTGCAAATTGAGATAATTTTTATCTTCGATTTTGTTAATGTGGTGTATCACTTTGATTTCCAGAAATTGAAGCATCCTTGCATCCACAGAATAAATCATACTTGATCATGGTGAAAGATCCTTTTAATGTATTGTTGAATGTGATTTACTAATTTTTACTGAGGATTTTTGCATTTTAGTTTTTTGTTTTTTGTTTTTTGTTTGTCTTTTTTAAAATAGTGTCTTTGCCTGGTTTTGGTATCAGTGTAGTGCTGGTCCTGTAGAATGTATTTGGAAACTTTTCTTCCTCTCTACTGCTGGAAATACTTTCAGAAGAATAGGTATTAACTCTTCTTTAAATGTTCGATAGACTACTCACTTCAGCAGCACCTAAACTAAAATTGGAACAATAAATGCTTAACAGAATTCACCTATAAACCATCTGATCCTGAACATTTATTTGTTGGAAATTTTTGATTACTGATTCAATTTCATTACTAGTAACTGGTCTGTTCAGATTTTCTGTTTCTTCCTGATTATTTTTAGATTATATATTTCTAGGAATTTATCCATATCTTCTTCATTATCCCAATTTGTTGCCATATGATTTTTCATAGTAGCCTCTAATAATACATTATATTTATGGTGTATGTTGTTAGCTCTCCTCTTTCATTTCTGACTTTATTTATGGGAGTCCTCTTTTTTTCCTTGATGAGTCTGACTAAAGGTTTGCCAATTTTGTTTAGCTTTTCCAAGATCCAGCTCTTGGTTTCATTGATCTTTTCTACCTTTTTTTAAATCTATTTATTCCCACTCTGAACTTTATTATTTCCTTCCATCCACACACTGGGCTTTGTAATTCTTTAAGTGTAAGTTGGATTATTTATTTGAGATTTTCCTTGTTTCTTGAAGTAGGCCTGAATCACTATAAATTTCCCTCTTGAAACTGCTTTCATTGTGTTCTAAAGATTTTGGACATTTGTGTTTTTATTTTCACTTGTGTGTATGTATTTTTTATTTCCTCTTTAGTTTTTTGTTGACCCATTATCCTCCACATCGTGCTTTTTCCAGTTTTTTTAAATTGATTTTAGTTTTTACCATTGCGGTCTGAAACGATATTTGAAATGATTTTGATCTTCTTAAATTTTACTTGTTTTGTGGCCCAGCTTGTGATCTATTCTGGAGAACATATCAAGTGCACTTGAGAAGAATTTGTATCCTGTGGTTTTTGGGTGGAATGTTCTGTATATATCTATTAAGTCCATTGAGTCTAATGTGTCATTCAGAGCCACTGATTTTCTGTCCGGATGATCTGTCCATTCATGTAAGGGGAGTGTTAAAGCCCTCTACTCTTATTGTATTTCTGTCATTTTTTTCCCCTTTTGTGTCTGTTAATAGTTATGTTATGTATTTAGGTGCGCCAATGTTGGACGCATAGATACTTAGAATTATTATATACTCTTTTTTGATTAATCTCTTTATGTAATGCCCTTCTTTGTCTCTTGTTACAGTCTTTGTTTTAAAGTCTATTTTTGTCTGTTTTGTCTATTTTGCATTGCTACCCCAGCTTTTTTATCTATTTCCATTTGCATGGAATATCTTTTTCCATCCCTTTACTTTCAGCCCATATGTGTCTTTAGGTCTGAAGTGAGTCTCTTGAAGACATCATATAGATGGGTCTTGTTTTTTTATCCATTCCTTTACCCTGTGACTTTTGATTGGAGCATTTAGACCATTTAAAGTAATTATTGATAGGTATATACTTGTTGCTATTTTGTTCATTGATTTCTGGTTGTGTTTGTAGTTCTCTGTTCCTATGTTCTTCTCTTGCTCTCTTTCCTTGTGATTGATGGATTTTTTTTAGTATTATATTTGGCTCTCTCTCTCTTTCTTTTTTTCTTAGGTATCTATTACTGGGTTTTGGTTGTGGTTACCATGAGGTTTATATATACTATCCTAAGTATGTAGCAGCCTATATTAAATTGATAGTCACTTAAAATCAAACACATTCTAAAAGAACTTCATTTTTACTTCCGTGTTTTAGATGCAAGTTGTCATAGTTTACATCTTTTTTTTTTTTTTAAGATTTTATTTATTTATCTGACAGAGAGAAAGAGATCACAAGTAGGCAGAGAGGCAGGCAGAGGGAGAGGGGGAAGCAGGCTTCCTGCCGAGCAGAGAGCCCGATGCGGGGCTCGATCCCAGGACCCTGAGCTCATGACCTGAGCCGAAGGCAGAGGCTTTAACCCACTGAGCCATCCAGGCGCCCCAGTTTACATCTTTTTATTTTGTGAGTTCCCTTAACTAATTTTATATGTATACTTGGTTTTATTACCTTTGTCTTTAACCTTCTTATTAGCTTTATGAAGGACTTTTTACTACCTTTACTGTATGTTTACTTTTACTTGTGAAATTTTGTCCTTTCATAATTTTCTTCTAATTATGGCCTTTTTGCTTCCACTTAAAGATTCTAACATTTCTTATAAGGCCAGTTTTGTGGTGATGTTTAACTTTTGTTTGTCTGGGAAAGTCTCTCTCTCCTTCAACTCCGAATGATAATCTTGCCTGGTATTCTTGGTTGTAGGTTTTTTCCTTTTAGCTCTTTGAATATGTCATGACACTTTCTTCTAGCCTGCCAAAGTTTCTGCTTAAAAATTAGCCAATAGCTTTATGTGGTTTTCTTTATATAGAACTAATTGCTTCTCTCTTGCTGCTTTTAAAAACTCTTTATCTTTAAACTTTGTCATTTTAAGTATTATATGTCATGGTGTAGATCTCATTGGGTTCATTGGTATGGAATTCTCTGCACCTCTTTAACCTGGATATCTCTTTCCCCAGATTAGGAAAGTTTTCTGCTACTTTCTCTCACTCTTCTCTTTCTGGGACCTCTGTAATGCAAATGTTTGTTGGCTGATGTTTTCTAAGAGATCCTTTAGCCTCTCCTCATTTTTTTTTTTTTTTATTTCTTTTTGCTACACAGCTTGGGCGCTTTCCATTACCCTGTCTTGCAGGTCACTGACCTGTTCTTCTGCATCCTCTAATCTGCTGCCAATTTCCTCTAGTATAGTTTTCATTTCAATTATTAAATTCTCCAAATTTGATTCGTTATATGTTCTTTTTGTTGAAATTCTCACTGAATTCATCTACTCTTCAGTCCAGTGAGCATCTTTATGACCATTACTTTGAACTCTTTCTCAGGTAGGTTGCTTATCTCCATTTCATTTAGTTCGTGTTCTGAGGTTTTAGCTTGTTCTTTCTTGTGGAGTATAATCTGTCTCCTCATTTTGCTTGACTTTCTGTGTGTGTTTATATGAATTAAGCACAACAGTAATTTCTCTTAAACTTGAAGGAATGGTCCTGTGTATTGTCATCCTCTGTGTAGACTGTGTATGCCTGGTGACTTTGGCTGGCATGGACTTGGTTACTCAGTGCTAGGGTTGCCCTGGTGCTCTTCATGCAGAGAGCACCATGGCAGGATAGCTGAAGTGGATGTAAGCCAGAGTGTTTTGTGTAGAAGTGCCATGGCAGGGTGGCTGGGGCCAAGGTAGGCATGGGCCATGGCTTCTCAGGGTGCCCTGGAAAGTTGTCTACAACCAAAGTGGTATGGGCCTGGAGTGTTTTGGTGTGGTTTGTGCTTGGGTCACCTTGGCAAGATGACTGGAGCTATAGTGAACATGGGTAAACTGCCATAGGGTCACCTCTGTGGGACAGCTGGGGCTCCAGTAGCCTATGGGCTCACTGAGGGGGTGGGTCAGCTCTAGTGCCCAGCCCCTGCTTCTGTCCATGCTATCAAGGTAAAAAGGGAACATAAAGCATGGCACTTGCCCACCTCTCTACTGCAGAGAGATTCTCACTGTTTGGTGGAGTTCTAGGGCTAGATCCTTTATATCCTAATTGCCCTTTAACGTGCAGCTTTTGTGCCCCAGGACAAATATGTTCAGGGTTTCTTGGTACTATCCCTCCCTGCTGCGATTCACAGCATCGGAGGTGAGGGTTCATGTCTCTGTTTCTCTTGCCATTCTCTAGGTAGTCTGTCTTTGGTTGTGCAGAAGCTGTTCGGTCAGCTCTCAATTCTTCAGAAGATATTACTAAAAAATGCCTACTTAGTGTGTTCATGGAGGAGGTGGATTCAGGGTCTTCCTGCATTGCCATCTGTACTAGACAAACAAACAATGTCCATTTTAAATTTGCTGAAATCTAAGATGAAATGGGGAACCTGATTAACAATGCTCAATTCCAAGCTTACTGAGAAAAATGAGAGCTGCTTTTGTTAAAAAAAAATTTTTTTAATGAATCTTTTTGCTTATAGATTTTGAGACATGGGGATTAGTAACACCAAGTACAGTGAATTTTATTATTCTAAAGCCATTTCACTTAGTACTTAATAAGAACATTATATATGTCAGGTCTTGAATTGGATTTCATCTTTGTTCTTAAAGAATTCACTTCTTTCTAGAGTAGAAGCAGATTGCAAATAATAAAAGAGCCATGCTGTGCAATATATTTCATGGTGAAGTTTTAGAATTATCTATCTTCCAAGATCTTTTTATTTATAATTTGGGAAGTATTTGTACCTCCATATGCAAATTTTCCTGACATAATATGAAAGCAAAGCTATATATTCTTTATTTTTTTCCATACAAATAATAACTATAAACTTTTTTCTGTGCTTTTCTTTTTGCAATATATTCTGGCACTCATTCCATATCAGTACATGGAGTTCTGTATCTCTAATTCTTTTAAATGGCAGCATTGGCATTCTATTACTTGGATGTGCTACACTTCAATGAGTCCCTTGGGGTGAACATTTACGTGGTTTCCCATATTTACTATTACAAACAGTTCTGTAGTGAATGGTCTTCATGTGATTCATGCACGGGCAAGTGTGTCTGTGGTATAAATTCCTAGAAGTACACTACCTGAGCCAAAGGTTATGTCCTTTTGTGGTTTTTAACATTTTATTAGTGTATTCTTTAGCAAAACTCAGTTTACATGTGTCCATGCACCCAGCTTTTTACGTTAGTAATTTTATGTATAACTAGAAGGGATAAATGCAAAATACTAGATGAGGAGGAAAGGTAACGTAAAGGGATTTGGAAAGTTGCACATGTGAAAAAGAGGAGCAGGAAGGATGTGTCATTTTCCCATTAGGGAATATTTTGGTTTTAATAACCCAAAAATGTGTGCTACTTTCCAAGATACTGGCTTTAGTATCCACTTCTCTCAATATATGCCTAATCTTGATAAACTATTAATATACTCATCAGTTTCAGCTATCCTTTCTGTTTATATTTGTGGTTAGTTCTGT
Source organism: Potos flavus (assembly GCA_028534135.1). Classification (NCBI taxonomy): domain Eukaryota; kingdom Metazoa; phylum Chordata; class Mammalia; order Carnivora; family Procyonidae; genus Potos; species Potos flavus. The sequence goes on from CM052900.1 coordinate 51,531,839, forward strand.
TTTTAGTCCCATGGCTCTAGTTACCTGATGGAGTATCTCCATTTAGGCATCCTATGTGAATTCGTCCCATCTGAATATCAGCTAATAAACTAACTCAGTTCACCCCTTAAATTTGCCTTGGTGTTCTCCTTCTCCGACCCATCACCAAGACACATGTTGTCGTTTCTTCATGTGGCTGCCATTCATTGTACACATTCCATTTCTACTGTCCCTTGGCATAATTTCTCTGCTACTGGCCAGCCATACCTCTAATCCATCCTTCCTAGGTAGATATTCCAAATGCTTCTACCTGGAAAAAATCTCCTTCCTTAGTAGTCTCTGTTATAAACATACCATCCTAGCCCCATCATGTCCCTACTAAATGCTCTGTTCATCCCAGCTATCAGCCTTGTTCTATACCATCTCTTGACTTGGAGTCCCCTCTCTTTCCCATCTACCTAACCAGCTTTGCCCATTCTTCAAATTCAGGGCAGGCCCAGCTTACCCTCTCCAGCTTACAACCGAGCTCTCCTCTCTCTGAATGGATTCATTGATTTTTTTGTTTTATTGAGATATATAATTGGTAGACATCACTATATAAGTTTAAGAAGGTATACAGCATAACGATTTTGGTTACATATATTGTGAGTTGATTGCCACAATAAGTAATAGGTTTAGTTAACAACTATCGTCATAGCTACCAAAAAAAATGTTTCTCCTTACACTGAGCAGTCTTAGGATCTACTCCTAAATTTCAAACATACTATAAAGCAGTGTTATTTTTCTTACAACCAGAACTTTATATCTTTCAGTCACCGTCATCCAATTCCCCCGCCCCCTGTGTCTGGTAACCACAAATCCGATCTTTTTTTCTGCGAGTTTGGGGTTTGGGTTTTTGGTTTTTGTTTTTTTTTTTAAGATTCTACCTTTAAGTGAGATCATACGGCATTTATCTTTCCCTGACTTGTTTTACTGGCGTAAGGTCCATTCATGTTGTTGCAAATGTTAAGATTTTCTCTTTTATGGTTGAATAATATTCCATTGTATATAGATGCCACAAATCTTTTATCCATTCATTCATCAGTGGACATTTAGATTGTCTCCATCCATGTCTTGGCTATTATGAATGATGCTGTAATGAACATAAGGGTACAGATATCTCTTCAAATATGTTTTGGCTTCCTTTGGATATATACCCAGAAGTGAAATTGCTGGATCATAAGGTAGTTTTTTATTTTTTACATTCCCACCAGCAATATGGAAGGGTTCCCTTTTCTCCACAGCCTCACCACGTTACCCCTTGTCCTTTCAATAATGGCTATTCTCACAGACGTGAGATTGTGGTTTTGGCTTGCAATTCCCAGATTAGTGATGTTGAGCATCTTTCCATGTACCTTTTGGCCGTCAGTGTATCTTCTTTGGAGAAATATCTATTTAGGTTCCCTGCCAATTTTTAATCAGATTATTTGTTGTTTTGCTACTGATTTGTATGGGTTTGTTATATATTTTGGATATTAATTCCTTATCCGATATGTGGTTTACAAATATTTTTCCCCATTCTTTAGTCTTCATTCTTTAGTCTTTCCATTTTGTTGACTGTTTCTTTTGCTATGAGAAGTATATTTTCAATGCAATCCACTTGTTTTTTAGCTTGTGCTTTAGGTGTCATGTCCAAAAAATATCATTGCTAAGATCCATGTCAAGGAGTTTTTTTCTTATGTTTTCTTCTAGGAGTTTTCTGATTTCTGGTCTTACATTTAGGTCTTTAATCCATTTGAGTTAATTTGTGAATGGTATAAGATAGAGGTCGCGTTTCATTCATTTATGTTTGCAGCCAATTTTCCCAGGACCACTTATTGAAGAGACTGCCTTTTCTCCACTGAGTATTCTTGGCTCCATTGTCAATTTATTATGTGACCATATATATGTGGTTTATTTCTTGGTGGTTGATTCTGTTTCAATTACCATAGCTTTATAATTTACCTTGAAATTAGAAAATGTGATCTTTCCCACTTTCTTGCTCAGGATTGCTCTGGCCATTTGGGGTTATTTGCAATTCCATATAAATTTTACATTTGTTTTTTCTACTTCTCTAAAATGCCACTGAAATCTTGGTAGGGATTGCACTGAATCTAGGGGTGGCTTTGGGTATCATGGACATTTAAGCAGTATTAATTCTTCCAATCCATGAACATGAGATACCTTTCCATTTGTTATGTATTCAATTTCTTTCATTCATGTCTTATGTTTTTTAGTGTAGCTATTTTCCTTGGTTAAATTCCTAATAATTTTTTACAGGTCATTTGGCGTTAGTGCATAGAAACGCTACTGATTTTTGTATGTTAATTTTGTATCCTGCAACTTTACTGAATTTGTTGGTTAGCTAACACTTCTTTCGCGTGGAGTCTTTAGGGTTTTCTATATATAAAATCATGTCATCTGCAAATAGTTTTTCATCCTTTTCAATTCTAATGCTTCTTTTTTCTTGCCTGCTGGTTCTTATCAATAGGGGCCTAGGTCATGCAGATTATTTTATACATCTGTAGTAGATACAATATTCAAGTCAAAGACTTTATTAAACCTAGAAGCAACCTTGAGTCATTTCCCCTAAACCTTCATTTTACAGATAAATAAACTGGGGCTCCAGGAAAACTGTCATAATTCAAAATCCTATAACTAATGTCAAAGTTGAGAGTATAACCCAGTTCTCCTCATCCTGGCACCTGCTTTTCTTTTGCCACCCTATCTCTCTGACTTCATATAAGAAATATTTGTTCCAGGCTTAATACTGACATGGAAAAAAATGGTTTTCTTTCACCCAGTTGTGCTGGGAAGCTCTTGTACATTCATAAAATCCTTGCATCAGTATGTGGTGAATTAGGGAAAATATTTTGTAATATTAGTTCTAATTATTTGTGAACATGAGTTTGAGTTTCCTATCCCCTGGATTCAGTCTTCTTATAATGACTCACTTAATATTAAATATGCTTTTCTTAAAGTAGAAGCCCAATAATTTTTGTGAGACTGGAACTGCTGATTATAACAGAGATCATTACCCTTCATGTTATGAAATAGTGCTGAGGATGGAGTTGCCGTCATTGTATAGGGATGTTCCCAGAGACAACCTCTTCCCTTTCATTTACACCTAAGGTTTGCCAGTTATTACTGTAGAACTTTTTGCACTTTGGCTCAAATGAATGACCCCATCATCACTGTATTGTAATGAGTTGTGTCTGTATTATACCACAGGCATATTTCATCATTTGTTTCAGGGTGCTACTTGATCATATGGTTCTTAATAATATGCTATAGGAGGATAGAAGCTATTACTATTTTGGTAAACAAGCCACTCCAGGGCTCTTTGTGAATAACCTCGCCTTTCCATAACTTGTTTTGAGGATGGTTTAAAACAGTTTATATTACCTGTGATCTAGGCTGAAATCGTCTCCTACACCTGTAAAGATTAAACAAAGTCCTACAATGGGTATGTGTCTTATTATGGCATTAAATCCCTAATTTTTATCTTAACCATGTACCAAAGAATTGGATTTTTTTCAGTTTCCTTTCCAATTTCTCTGCCATTCTACAGTACATACAGCTGAGTGCACCAGTGGCTCTCAAATGTGTTTTGTTAATGGGAAACAGATTTAGAAATAAAGGGATATTAAAATAGATGTTAGTAGATGGTCAAATATACAAGAATGCTGTATAATAGTTGAACACTTGAAAACTTTTAAAATAGTGAACGATTTTCCTTAAAAATGATATGTCAAACATGGACTTGAAATTTAATAAAAATGAGCAGGATGCTAAATGGTACATACTGTATATATATACAATTTCAAATATGAGTGTGCACCTATAAAAGATATAGAAAAAGATTTATGGAGGTTATCTGAATAGTGGGATCAGAAGTGATTTGCATTTCCCTATAAAACTGAAGTTCTACATTATGCAAATATTTTACAGTATGAAGATTTTTATTCTAATAACAGAAAAAAAGCTTTCTGTGTTATAACTGCAAACATTTTTCAGATCTGATCTATAATTTTTCAGTGTCCCTCACTCAACAGAACTTGGGAAGGAGCGTTTGTGTTTCAGGCTATATACTATGGTGCTGATAATTTATACTGCTGGATTAAAAGCCCATTGAGAAGAGTTAGGAGGCATTACAGCATCTTGGCTTAAGATTCAGATGCGACCTGATGTGAATCAGTGTTCACTCCATACCAGCTGTTATTTAGATCCTCTCTGCTCCTCCTCCCAGTCTCAGTTTTTTCATCAGTGACACTATGAAGGTAATACCTATCTGTCTCTGAGGTTATAGAGAGGCTTGACTCCGAGACTCTATATAAAGTGCTTAGGACATGTCTGACAAAATACTCCATAAATTACAGCTATCACTATTATCGATGACCTCCTTGTGGGCCCTGCTCCACGTGGCTCCTGCAGCCAATCCTGTCTTTCTCTCATGTATAGCCACTATCTTAACAATGGAATTCTCCTTCATTCTCTGCCCCCTAACACACACAGCCTTCAAGTGCTCTTCTGAATGGTCATCCTTTCATAACGTAGCTGAACTGTTACCTCCTCTTACCAGGAATTTCCCCCACCTTCCCAGGCAAAGGGAACTGGCTCCTCCTAGTCCTTCCAAAACACACAGGTAAAAGCTCGTGACTGTGTACATTTCCACTTCTCACCCACAGACTGCACCATCCCTGCAGATGCAAAAAAAAAAAAAAAAAAAAGGAGTGAATGAATGCAAAGTAGTATAGTCTGTTTTTCTAGTCAAAAGTTGACAAGTAGATCATCCTAAAACTTTGAGGTCATCTAGGACTCCATGCCGGCCTAGTGTTATTGAAAGATAACAAAGAAAGATAGAGAGTCCAGAAAGGCCTACCTTTGATATTGGACTGTGCTATATGCTTTCAGTAGATTACTTGAGACAAAGGCATTGTTAATAACTAACTTATTAGTGTACATTTTCAGAATACGACGGTTCTGTGATCTACATCAAAAGAGTTACTTGCTTCCACTTTTAGATACAGATAAGCTCCCCCACCCAAACCTCTTATGTCCCTCTGTTTGCTTCCATGACAAATTCTCCTTTTGGTCTGATTGTAATTCCTTTTGCACCTTAATTGCAAAGTATAGTCAGGCCTTCACACTATTTCTTTTGTTGTTGTTTTAAAAAGCGCTTTTTCTATGGGCTAAGTAGAATGTTGTTTTCTGAAAGACGAGGATTACCTTTCCCTTATTTGAAAAAAGATTTTGCTGATGCCTAAGTACTTACTATAGAGCTTGGAGCAATAACAGTTTATAATCATGTTTCCATCCTTCGTGGATGAGGTGATCTCTCTTTTCCTGTTTTTCTTATCTCTGGCTGATTCAGGTGTTTTACAAAGAGTCTTATCATTTAAACTAGATTTTTAGGCTGATTTTTTTAAACAACTACCAGAAAAACTGTTTTAGATCGTCATTTAAAGTTTTCCCATATGGTAAAGCCATTTTAAGGTCAATGTGAAGAATGCCTAACAGAAGTAAATGAAAAAAAAGCTGTTTCTTACAGGAGTAAAATTAAGTTTTGAAAAATGTAAAATGCTACCATCTAAGGAAAACTCCTTAAACTTTTAGCATTATAAACCCACTGGATCCATATTTTGAAAGGCAACCGTGTTTGACAAAGTTTCCTTCGTAGCTATGGTGTTTTATGTACAGTTTGGAATTGGCATTCAAGTCACAGTACAGACCGACTTCAGAGATATCCATCACTTTCTTAAAAGAAGCAGACTCCAGATTATAGTTTAAAATGCAGTCCAGTAGTCTTCGGGGAGGATTAAGTTTGAATTTTTGTTTTAAACAGATGTGATGTTAAGCTCTTCCCTGGCAGCTCTCACAACGCTGAGAAAAAGGGATGAGCGTTGTAGCGAATTTCAAAAGCAGGGTTAAGGCTTCGTGCTGGGAGCATGGTCTGTCCTCACCGTGTGTCTGCCCCTTTCCCAGCACGCCATGCCCTTCTGGAGGATCTCCAGTCACTCGGACCTCATGGCCCTCCATCATGCCTTGGAACTGGAGTACCTGTAACAGCCCCCTAGCACTTTGGAACCGCACAACTGCCCTGTGACCAGGAACGAATCCAGCAGGCCTGAGGCCTGTGTCAGCGCTGGAGTACCAATGTCGCGATTTCACCGTGTGGACGCACAGCTGCCATCGGTCTTCACCTCTGCCCTTGTGGTAAATGAAGGACCACACCGATCTCTTCAGAACAGCTGTTGACTCTAGTACTGTGAATCCCATGAGAAGAAGCCATGAGAATGTTCTAGTACAGCGAGATGTGTCTTTGCCACGTTAACTACATGGTTCAAACCTGTGAAGAAAGGACCTGCAGACGCTTATTGTTCGCATCTTCAATGTGACATAAACAGCTTCTCCAATACAGCAAACTTGATTGCACAACAAAGACTGAAATGTGTTTCCCGAATACCAGTGAGGGGATCTTTTTGGAAAGAAAGTTTACTTTTTTGGTGTCTCATACCCAGGGTAATCTGTACATCTCTACTTATTTATGAACAGACTTTTTAAAAACAGCTTTAATTGAGGTATGATTCCAGCACCATACAATTCACTCGACCAGACTTTTTTGACATCCAGTAATTGAAGAGACAATAGCATCATAATAAGCGATTAAAGGCCTTTGCCTCACGACACAGCAAGTACTTTGAATCTTAGCACATTGCAAAGTAGTTTAAAGTATGTCTAATTTAAACGTGTAATATGTACATCACTGAGACAATCATGTACAGAGAATTTTGGGTGTAAATTTGTAATAATGGATGATTCTTTTACATATTGTTTAGAAAATGATATTGAAAGGTAGCGATGCCTTGATAGTGAAGTATGAGGCCATGTGTGCACAAAGTCATGTGCGGTGCCTTATCGAAGTACTGGGTATAAATATGTAGATAATGGAGTTGTTTTGTTTTTAGGTAATGTTGTCAAGACCAAAAGCATGGATGTTAATAGAATTTTGTTTTCCAAATTATTTTTCCCGTCGGTTTTCTTTTTTAATGCTGTTAGGAGGACCTTGGTAAAACACAGCAGTGTCTTAAATAATTTGGGGGAAAAAAAAGTCCTCTTACAACCTCACTTTTTCATTTTCAACACTAATGTATTATATGTAACTACTTGAAAAAAAATGATTATGCAAATGCTTCTTCCCACAGAAAGAATGTAGATGATTATTAGATATATTTTATTAATAAAATGATTCATGAATTGGAGACTAGCCAAGTTTTCGTGTGCTCAGATTATAGGGTCTGCATTTCCTTGCTTAGATAAAGGAGGACATTACCACATATCTGGAAATGAGCAAAACTTTTTGATTGTTCCTTCTGTTTTCCTCCACACCTTTCCCTAAACCCCACCCTCCCTGGAAAGTTTATTGCGGGCAGTGGACATGGCCCAATAATCATCACCAAGGTTATTCTTCACCCGCATTATGTATAAAGCATAAATCTGGGAAATAAAAATTGTCACCTTTGTTAATGCCATAAGACAGTTTCTCCAAAAGTGATGAGTTTGGGCACTAGTTTTCATCTAAAACCTTCCTTATTATGAAATTACTTTTTGGATGAATTTTCTTTAGTATTACATTGGGGGGAAAAAAAAAACACCAGCTTTACCCCAAAGTAGCTAAAGAGCTGCTCTTATCTTTTCCTGAAGTTTCATGTTGCTGCTAGAATTAGTTGTGAATTTTCCAAATTGTTTAAAAATCAAATTTGGGGTTTTTTTTTCTTTTTTTGCTTGAAGCAAACAGAAGTTGACAATTTTTTAGCCTTTTCATTTCATTTCATGTTTTTGTACTCTGCAGATTGGAAAGACAAAGTTTATCTTGGCTTTATTGTATAAAGGTTGTGTTGTGTCCACAATTGTGTACAGAATTTTTCTTCATTAATTTTGTGTTTAAATTAATAAAATTGATTTGTGAAGTACTGTAAGCCCCTTGAATGCATTCTCTTATCTCTCGTTTATGAGAAATAGGATCTTGGTTGCATTAGGATGCTTCTGGTCCAACAGAAGGAAGTGATATGAAGTAATTATAGTAATAATGGCTTTATCAGTCCTTGAGGAGACTAAACTAGAAGGGTAACATCTGTTTCTTTGATCACTGTAAGAACAGATGAATAGAAGAGCTCTACACTTCCTCTAAAACTATATAAACTGGACCCTCACTCAAATTTACCATAGAACAGAATTCAGCATCAATAATCTTGGAAGGCAGAGCACCAATTTAGCCACTTAAATACCGTAGGGATAGCAATATAAAGCAGTTTTATCTGTAAAGAACATCCACAACACTTACCTCTAAAATTTGGCCAGATTAATCACTGACAGGGAGCTATAAAACAGTACAATTTGCTTCCTCTTGGGATTTAATCTTAGAAACACAACATTCATACACACAAACACATGAAAAATCAAACATGCACTTCTATGACTCATTTATCAGGCCCATGATGTTCATTTTTCACAGGTACACCCCCAGGCAAGTGGCCTGAGTAATGAGGTGTGTGAGCATGTTTGGACACCCTAAGAATAAAAAAAGTTTGGATAAAGTCTTCAAAGAGAGGAAAGGATGGGGAGTGGAAGGATTTTTAAGTATCAGGTAAAGAAAATAAAAATGGGCAAAATGGAGGTTATATCTTCAAAAGATAAATTTTTAAAGCAACATTTCTAACACGACACTACCTGATTAATATATGTAAAGGGTTTCCCTTTGACCATTGATGAGAGCCCAAATTTTTCTGCTTGGCATTCCTAAGTTTCCAAATACAGTATCTACTTTCTTCTCACCATAATCTCTCATTACGGCTATGAACAAATCTTCAGTGCACATTAACTGGACCCTTTAATGGACCAAACAGCCTATAAGCATCCCTGCCTCACCTTTGTTCAGAGCATTCCCATTTCCATCAACGACTTCCTCCACCCTCAATCCACCCAAAGACTTTAGTGCCTCCTTCTTCGGAGCCTTCTTTCCCATCAGGGCACACAGTGTTAGCCCCCTCTCCTGAACTTCTCCCACTCAATGTCTACAGTCTCATTGGAGTTCATATTATTCCCTTCCATAAAGATTCTCTGGGCCCCCATTATGGGGGGGGGGGCATTGCCCTAGGTGCTAAGGAAGAAAGTCCCTGCTCCTGAGGATGGAGTTTTACACTAAAGTAGGTAGGAATAGACAAGACACGAATGAATGAATGAAAGAGTCAAAAACACTCTTGATGGAAAATTAAGACAGGGACTATAAGTGACAGGGCGTAAGTTTCCTTGGAAAGGATGAACAGAACCATAATGTATGAACTGAAACCGACTGTTGAGAAATAAGCAGCATGTGAAGATCAGGGGGACAGCATACAGGCAAAGGTCCTCAGAGAAGAAGGCTTCTATTTATTGTGTTCTAGGAGTAAAAATCATGCCCATGGGTCTAAGAAGAGATGACTTTGGAAAGGGAGGGAGACCTTGAAGCCTTGAAGTCTTGGTAAGGGATTTGGATGTTATTCTAAATGGAATGGGAGACGACTGAGGGTTTAATACAGGAGTGTGGCCAAATCTGACACATTCTGACATAATCACTCTGGCTGCTGGGTGGAGAATGGGATGTCAAAGAGCAAGAAAAGAGGTGGGAAAACAAGTTACTAGCCTAATAGGGCAGAATCAGGTTCTTGACTGCACAGACCATTTATCAAGACACTGCATTATTCTGGTTTAGTCAAAAAAAAAAAAAGTTGAAAAGGACAGTCCTGTCCCCAACCTCAAGCATTCAGATGGTAATGTTAAAAAAATCAATTACAGTAAAAAACAGGCTTCCATGAGCAGTAGGAATAGGTTGTGAAGTGGGGCTGGCATAGGCAGCGTAGTCAGGCAGAGGACGCTTCCCCCCCCCCCAGAACTGACCTCTAAACCGAGAGCTGAAGGCTAGAGTTGGACTGAGCAGAGGGGAGAGAAGGTTAAGAATATGGCAGAGGCCTTGAGTAGACAGAACGTGGCAAGGGAAGGAGAGAAGAAAAGGAAAGCCATGGACTATGGGACTGCTCGCCATTGAGTGAGGGTAGAAGTGGCCAGAAGAGGGAAGGAGACAGACTTTACATGTCCTTCATCTCAGAGTAAACTTCAGGCTTAGTGCTTTTACCATACATGAGTTTGACTCTTCCCCATGCCTTCATGGGAGAAAGAAAAGGAAGGGGGCAGGAACAGAAATTTCGCGAGGTGCCTGCGTTAACACACACAGCCTGGAAATTTTCACTGTGGCAGTGATTCTCCAGTAGACTTAAAATGTTAGGTCTAAGCGGTGTTTAGTTGAGCCCCTTTTAATTTACAGATTACAAAACTTGGGTTAAATGCTTTGCCAGGGGTCACAGCCAAATTAGGCAGAGTCATGACCCCAACCAACTCTTGGATACAATATAGAATCATGGAAAGATCACGAGCTCCAGGGGCAACAAACATTGGCTTTGCCACCCTGCTCTATCACTGCATACCAGGGTGGGCTTAGAGAGCCCCTCTCAGTTTTCAAGGCATATTCAGTGTCCTGTCCACACAGTTAGTACAATTTCCCAATGATGTCTTTAAAAAAAAAAAAAAAACACTTAGCAAGCACCTCAATTCCATGTCATCTTTTCAGAGGTTGACTTAAAATTTATCTTCTAATCAGTATTTACAAATGTCAACTTTTAGCAATAACTTGAAAAATTTGTTTTTTAAAAAATATTTGAATGTGACACGGGTGTTTCCCAATTCAAATAAATATAAAGGAGGCCATTTGCTCAACAGAATGTGGAGATGATGCCACAGACGTTGTGTGTGGTCATTTAAGACCTGCGAGAAATTTCCTTCCAGATACTGGAACTTACCCACACAACACGCAGCTATGAAAGATTCAACTGGAATAGTCCTGTCCATCCCATTCAGGAGAGTTTTTTGACAACGTGAAAGGATAGAGTTGGTAAAAGCACTTCTTTCAGTGTCTCTCAGAATGTTTCCATTTCTCTCTATTCTGTGCAATTATACAAACTGACAGGATAACTTGTGGCAGAAGAAATGAAAGGGTTTGTAATTTAGGAAACCTTTGGCCCCACTGACTGAAAGCAGGTTGTTTGTAAAAAGGAAATCCTGACCTCAGCTAACTGGCAAACTCTGTCAGAAGCAATAGAAGGAAGCAAAGGAGAAAGAACAGCGCCGGGGATTTTTATTGGCAACAGAAGAAAAACGGATGCTCTGCCAGAGGAAAGCCCTTCGAAGAGAACTCTCCAGTGGGGGAACAAGACATGCCCAGAGTTACCGAGTGTGTGACTGCACAATTGTACAGTGGTTCTAGTCTGGTTTTGTGGGCTGGTTTGACTGGGGGAGTTTGCTGCATGGGGATGATGGCCAGGCTGACAACCCTGAAAGTAGATTTCCTCCAGTCAGCTGAAGTTGGAGTCCCACTTCTGCTCCAAGCACTCCAAAGGCCTGCCCCATCTTCTATCTTGGCTTGACATAAAGCTCCAGGGACCACAGACAATGGAGTTTGTACAAGGCGTACAAGGAGATAAACTACCTGATCTTTTCCGTGTTAGTGCTCTCTCTCCACTCGCCCGCCACTAACTTCCTCCCTCTGTGTGCTGTTTGTGCGGCAGGACTCAGCAGGGACCTCTGGGTAACTCCATAAAAGAAAGGAGGTCGCTGCAAGCTCTAATTTCCTTATGCCAGTAATTTTCAATTAGCTGCCCATTGAAATCACCTAGGTGCTTTGAAAAATACCAATGCTTGAGCCCCACCTCAGAGACTCTGATTTGTCTTGAATAGGGCTTGAGCAGTAACCAAGGTAAGAAGACATTGTTTCATGACAACCAGGGGCATGTGAGAGTGACCTCCACTGTAGTCACCTCCTGGCAGGTCCAAGCAATTTGGGAATTGCATTTTTCAGCTCTTGGCTTTTCCTTTCCAATCCATTCTGATTCCCAGTTGGCCATGCCTATATTTCTGAAATCCTTATGACTCCAATTCAACACCTGGGGAGTTCTTACTATGACTAAAAATTCTGCCTGATTCCAGGGGTATCCCCAGAGGGCTGGCCATCTAGTGAGGACACAGAGATATATGATAAAAAAGCAGTCTGTGATGAGGACTTCAGTAGATTGTAGAACACCTGCAATCTGGGGGTGAGGGGGCAAAGGTTGCAGAGAATTTTAATTTATGATGGAAGCCCAGAGGGTTTAGCAATGGATGTTGGTTGAGGAGACAGGAGAAGTCACACTGAAGAGTTGACATGTTTGTTGGCCTAGATGGAAAAAAGAAAAATAAGATGCTGATAGGCTCCTAAACCCAGCCCTTCCCTGGATTAATAAGAGAAACATATAGTAACCACAGGCTGAAAGACAGTGGGGGGCGGCTGCAGTAGTCCAAAGATGTAATGAGGGTCTGTCCTATGGCAGCCCTGAAGACAGAAATATGGAACCAACGTAGTAGATGTCCCAGAGGCAGAGCTAGTCATGAGTGGATGAGGTGGGCTTCCACAACTCTTTGACTACCCTCCCCCACTTTGACATCCAACACCAGAAAGGGTCTGGTTGGGAAGGGGTTGGTTCATTCTAAATCTTCTAATTTAGAGCTAGGAAGCTTTGCTCTTTGGAACCATCTTTCCACAGATCCTCCTTGACTTTTGATGTGATTACACCCCAATAAACCCATCCTAAGTTGAAATTATTGTAAATCGAAAATGCATTTAATACATGTAACCTTCCGAACATCATAGCTTAGCCTAGCCTACCTTAAACATGCTCAGAACACTTACATTAGCCGACAGTTGGGCAGAATCATCTAACCCAAAGCCTGTTTTATTATAAAGTATTGAATATCTCATGTAATTTACTGAACGGCATACTGAAAGTAAAACACAGAATGGTGGTATGGGTACAGAGTGGTCATAAACGTACGAGTTGTTAACCCTCATGATTGCATGGCTGACTGAGAGCCGTAGTTCGTCGCCATTGCCCAACATCAGGAGGGAGTATCCCGCTGTATTTCTCTCACCCAGGAAAAGGTCCAAATTCAAAATTTGAAGTATAGTTTCTACTGAATGCATATTGCTTTTGCACCATCATAAAGCTGAAAAATTATAATTTGAAACATTGAAATCAGGGACTGTCTGTATATAGTTGAGTGTGTGTGTGTGTGTGTGTGTGTGTGTGTGTGTTACAGAACTGTTGAGGGGAAGCAGAGCAACCTAATTTCCCTGATGGATCCAGAAAGCACAGTAATCAGGCTGAAACCCTTTATATGTAACTGAGAAAATATCACTTTTCCATTTCAAATAGGAGAAAGGTGTCTGTCTGGCTAAAGGAAATTATAAAGAAGTTAAACCCTCCCTATGAAGTTCCTTATTGTCGACTTTCTAAAAACACAATCTGGAGGTGGGGTGGGGGGGAGGTGAGCACCAGGCCCAAGCTCAACAATACCTGCGTGGCTTTTGTAGCATCTCCAGGAGGACATAGGTCCCCACAAATGCTCAGTCCTCACACCTCCTATTAAGGGATGCTGCACCCTTTGAGATGAACCAAGCACCCAGGAGCTGCCCCAAGGTTCCTGATACAAAATTCCTTTGACTGTGTCCCTTGCACTTCCTTGTTTATAAGCACAGAGACTGCCCACCTCAGACAAACAGCAAAGTGTTGAAGAGGAAGAAAAGAAAAGAAAGAAAAAGAAGAAACATTGAGACAAAGAAAGTGGACAAAATAAGTGAGAAGGTTGGTTGTGTTGATGTGGACAACGAAAAAGACTAAACCACTGAATAGATTCCCCCTGAACTTGCTCTAGCCCTGAAGTGCAGGAGGCCTGGCCAGAAGCCATCCGCTGTCACAGGGATCAAAGTCCCCATGAACTTAAGTCCAGACAACCCCCGGAAAGGAAGAGGAAGGAGGAGGGGGTCTGAGCAGGAGGAGGCAATGCTCCCTCCTCTGGCTCTTCAGAAAGGGCCTCTTTCACCGCCTCCCCATGTTCCTGTCTGTACAAACCTCTCACTGAGAAATCACCACAGGCCCCATCACCTAGCCTACTTAGTGGTTCAAAAATACCAAAGGTTTTGCAGAATTTCCATTCTTCCCAAAGTAGTTAAAATGCAAGCAGGGGGGAGAAAGAGTTGATGGAGGAAGCACACGCCCTTATTGGAACAGTCTTGTTTTGAAAAACTTCTGCCCTCTGGGGTTGAAAGCATTTCTTGGCCCAGTGGAATCAAGAGGTGCCATGATAGCTCCAGAAATGCTTCCAGCCCTTGACCTTGATATTTATTTGCAAAGCCTTACAGGAAATCAGTTCTATGTGTTCCATGAAAAACAAAGGAAAATGCAGGAATCAGGAAAAACAACAGACCGCTCCAAACAGCCTTACATGAACAGACTTAAAAAAAAAAAAAATAGATGCTCAAAAAAGAGTTCCCTTTGACATGTAATCTCTCAGCATGTACTGAAGACCCACTGTGTGCTCAGGCCTATGCTAGGTGCTGATGGGTTCTGTGCCCTGAGAAGTTCATGTTGCACACGGTAGAGTAAGAAGTGCTGAGGAGATAAAGGTGATAAGTGGGTGATTTCAACTTCACCACTGAGGAACAGGATGGGCTGAAGGCTTTAGACACAGAGGGAAGAGGGACATAGTGTGGAAAGACTCCCAGCAAAATATAACATTTAACTTGTACTGTGAAGAACAGGTAGGAGCTTTACAGATTAGAGAAAGAAGGTAGCTGGGATGAAAGCAAATAATGTTTAAAACAGTTTCAGAAATTGAGCCTAAAAATGGCAATAAAAATTAAGCATGGCTTTGGAAGCCCTGATAGTCACTTACAACCATTTGTGGCATGCTTTCTACATGTCGTGAGAAATTCACAGAACAGCAAGGGAGATGTGCCATGCACATAAATGCCTGGGATTAAGTTCACCAAGAATTGCAAATTCAAATGACAACACGGGACAGAAAGTAATATAAATGAGTAACTGATGCAGACCTAGTATAGGGATCCTCTTTTGATAGTGACAAGATCTCCGAAAAATATTTCTACACTGTAAGAAAAACATCAGAACAAGCAAAAGGCATTCATCCTCAGAGGGGAGGAGGCAGTAGGAAGTGGTGGGGATTGTGTCAGACAGAAAAGTGCATGGCCCTACAAAGAGGACAGCTGCTTCTCAACTCTGAACAGTTGTTGTCACCTAGGAATGCTGGCTCAGGGTGTCAGGTTTTCCAGTTTTCAAGTGAAGCCAGAAA
>CM052900.1:51547608-51622749 GCA_028534135.1 Potos flavus
CGTAAGAGGAGACAACAAGAACCTTGGTTTACAATCCCCCTCTACCTTGATAACTCAGACAGGAAAAGGGTCCAGGTGCCATAGCTGACATGACACCTTGGCAAGCCCTGGATGCCTAGCCCATACCAGCCCCAGACACTCTGGGGCATAGAAAAAATAAAGCTGTGGTTTAAAAGGGCACCTATAATATAGAGGATCCAGCCCTAGGACTACACCAAACAGTGAAGGAGATGCTGAAACTCACTCTGGCTCAGAGTGGCTGACAAGCACCGTGACTTATGTTCCTCCTCAAAGTTGATAGCAGACAGGATTGGGTGCCAGGTACCATAGCTGACCTGCTGTCTCAGGGAGCCCAGGGACCCTAGCACATACCAGCCCAGTAATCCCACCAAGGTGGCCTCAACATGATGGGCGCTAGAGCACCACTGGTGAGCACTCATTATAGCTCCAGCTATTTCACTAAGGTAACAAAGGTGCAAAACACCTCAGAACACTCTGGGAAAACATTAGCTTCACTCCAGATGACTTGTCAGGGCACCACTGGCACAGAGTCCTTTGACTCTGGCTGCCTTGCCAGGGTGCTCCGTGCACAGAATACCCCAAACCACCTGGCCAGCACTCATCTCAGCTCCAATGGCATGGCCAGGGTGCCCTCTCCATGAAATGCCATAGGACACACCAGTTTACACCCACTTCAGATTTACCTATCCTGCCAGAGTGTCCTCTGCATGGAGAGCCCTGGGCCTCCCTAATTTATACTCATTCAGATGTAATCTCAGGATGCCTTCATTTCAGGTAGTACTCGGACCTGGCTAATGCCCACCTCAGCTTCGGCTGTCCTGCTAGAGAAACCTCTACACAGAGAGCACCAGGATACCCAGCTTTCGCACACTTCAACCTCAGCTGTCCTACCAGGGAACCCCTTGCATGGAGAGCCCTGGGACCACCCCAACCCGCACTTGCTTCAGCTCAGACCATACCACCAAGCCAATCACACCACTGAGTGTCCTGGGACTCACAGCCATGCTATTCACATTTAGCCAGCCCAAGTCATCAAGGACACACAGTCAACATAGGGGATGACCATATACAATACCACTCCTTTAAGGT
Source organism: Potos flavus (assembly GCA_028534135.1). Classification (NCBI taxonomy): domain Eukaryota; kingdom Metazoa; phylum Chordata; class Mammalia; order Carnivora; family Procyonidae; genus Potos; species Potos flavus. The sequence continues at coordinate 51,548,719 of CM052900.1, forward strand.
TGGGAAAAATAGCTGTTCCACCTAATTCATAGAAACAAACAGAGTCAAGCAAAATGAGGAAACAGAGGATATGCTCCAAAAGAAAGAATAAGACAAAACCTCAGAAAAAGATCTAAATGAAATGGAGATGACCAATCTACCTGATAAAGAGTTCAACGTAATGGTCATAAAGATGCTCACCAGACTGGAGGGAGAAGTGGATGAACTCAGTGAGAATTTCAACAAAGAGACAGAAAATATAATAGAACCAATCAGAGTTGAAGAATACAATAAATGAAATGAAAAATATGTCAAAAGAGCATCCACACTGAACAGCAAAAGAAAAAAGAATTATTAAAAAAAAAAAGAAGATAGGTTAAAGAGTTAAAGGATTTCCAGGATAATATCAAGCAAACAAACATTTGCATGATAGGGGTCTCAGAAGAAGAAAGAAAGACAGGGGCAGAAAACTTACTTGAATAAATAATAGCTAAAACTTCCCTAATCTGGGGAAGGAAACAGACATCCAGATTCAAGGAGCACAGAGAGTTCCAAACAAGATAAACCCCATGAGGTCCATAATGTGACACATTATAATTAAGATGTCAAAGATTAAAGAAAAAGAATCCTAAAAGTAGCAAGACAAAAGCACTTACATACAAAGGAAACCCCATAAGACTATGAGCTGATTTTTCAGCAGAACTTTGCAGGCCATAAGAAAGTGACACGATATATACAAAGTGCTGAAAGAAAACAAAACAAAACACAGAAAACGAAACCCAAACTACAACTAAGAATATTCTATGGGGAAAGATTATCATTTAGAATTAAAGGAGAGAGGGTTTCCCAGACAAACAAAAGTTAAAGGAGTTCACCAGCACTAAACCAACCTTACAAGAAATGTTGAAAGGAATTCATTAAGTTGGAGGAGGGGGGAAGACCACAATTAGAAGTACAAAAATTATGACAGGACAAAATTTCACAAGTGAAAGCAAATATAAACATAGTAGAGCAATCACTTATAAAATTAGTATGAAGGTTAAAGACAAAAGTAGTAAAATCAACCATAAAAAATAAGTTAAGGGGACTCACAAAATAAAAAGATGTAAACTATGACAACATGTATGTAAAACATAAATAGGAAAATAAATATGAAGTTTTTTTTAGTATGTGCTCAGTTTTAAGTGACCGTCAACTTAAAAGACTGTTATGTAATTAGGATGTTATATATGAAACTCATAGTAACTACAAACCAAAATCTGTAATAGTTACACAAAAAGAGAAACAATGCAACAAAAAACACTGAAGAAAGTCCTAAATCACAAAGAAAGAGAGCAAGAGAAAGAGGAAGAAAGAACTACAAAAACAATCAGAAATCGACGAACAAAATGTCAGTAAATACCTACTAATAACTGCTTTAAAAATGAATGGTCTAACTGCTCCAATCAAGACATAGGTGAAGGGGGGCACCTGGGTGGCTCAGTGGGTTAAAGCCTCTGCCTTCGGCTCAGGCCATGATCTTAAGGTCCTGGGATCGAGCCCCACATCAGGCTCTCTGCTCAGCAGGGAGCCTGCTTCCCCCTCTCCCTCTGCCTGCCTCTCTGCCTACTTGTGATCTCTTTCTTTCTGTCAAATAAATAAATAAAATCTTAAAAAAAAAAAAAAAGAAAGACATAGGTGAAGGAATGGATTAAAAAAAACAACCAAGACCCATCTATATGCTGCCTACAAGATACTCACTTCAGACCTAAAGACACATACAAATGGAAAGTAAAGGGATGGAAAAAGATATTCCATGCAAATGAAAACAAAAAAGCCAGGGGTAATACTTATATCAGACAAAATAGACTTTAAAACAAAGACTGTAACAAAAGACAAAAAAGGGCATCACATACTGATAAAAAGATCAGTTCAACAAGAAGATATAACAATTGTAAATATCTATGCACCCAACACTGGAGCACTTAAATACATAAGCAAATATTAGCAAACATAAAGAGAGAAATTGACAGTAATCCAACAATAGTAGGGCACTTTAACACCAAACTTATATATATCAGTGGATAAGATCATCCAGACAGAAAATCAACCAGGAAATAGTGGCTTTTAATGACACATTAGACCAGATGGATTTAACAGATATATACAGAAGATTCCATCCAAAACCAATAGGATACATATTCCATTCAAGTGCACATGAGACATTCCCCAGGATACATCATGAGTTAGGCTACAAAATGAGACTCAATAAATTTAATAGGATTGAAATCATAGCAAGCATCTTTTCCAACCACAATGATATGACACTAGAAACCAATTATAATGGGAAAAACACAAACACATGGAGGCTAAACAACATGCCACTAAACAATAAATGGGTCGAGAAAGAAATTAAAGAGAAAATTAAAAATACATAGAAACAAATGAAAATGAAAACACAAAGGTCCAAAATCCTGGGACACAGCAAAAGTAGTTTTAAGATGAACATTAATACAATACAGGCATACCTCAAGAAACAAGAAAAGTCTCAAACGATCTTACCTTACATCTAAAGGAACTAGAAAAAGAAGAACAAAACCCAAAGTTAGGCTAAGGAAAAGAAAAATAACAACCAGAGTGGAAATAAATTAAATAGGGACCAAGAAAACAATAGAAAAGATCAATGAAACCAAGAACTGGTTCTTTGAAAAGATAAACGAAATTGATAAAACTTTAGTCAGTCTCGCCAAGAATAAAAGAGGACCCAAACAAATAAAATCAGAAATAAGAGACGAAGTAACAAGACATTGCAGAAACACAAAAGATTATTAGAGACCACGAAGAAAAATGATATGCCAACAAATTGGACAACCTAGAAGAAATGGATAAACTTCTAGAAACACGCAATCTCCCAAAACTGAATCAGGTATAGAAAATCTTAACAGATGGATTATTAGTAACAAAATTGAATTGGTAATCAAAACCCTCCCAACAAATATCTAAGACTGGATGGATTCAGATGATTCCTACCAAACATATCAAGATGAGTTAACACCTATTTTCAAACTATTCTAAACAATAGAGGATGGAAATACATTTTATGAAGCCAGCATTGCCCTGACACCAAAATCAAATAAAGACATTGCAAGCAAACACACACACACTCTCTCTCTACAAGGCAATATTCCTGATAAACATAGATGCAAAAATCCTCAACAAAATATTATAAAACATTCAATAATATATTAAAAGGATCATTCACGATCAAGTGGAATTTATACATGGGATGCAAGGACGGCCCAGTATCAGCAAATCCATTAACATGATATAGCACATTAACAAAATAAAGGACAAAAACCATAGGAGCATTTCAATAGATATAGAAAAAGCATTTATGATAAAAATTTTCAACAAAGTGGGTTCATAGGAAACATACTTCAACTTAATAAAGGCTATATATTATAAACCAATAGTTAACATCATACTCAATGGTGAAAGACTGAGAGCTTTTCTTCTAAGATCAGAAACAAGACAAGGATGTCCACTTCCAGTTTTATTCAACATAGTACTAGAGGTCCTAACCACAGCAATCAGACAAGAAAAATAAATAAAGGCCTCCAAATTGGTAAGGAAGAAGTAAAATAGACACTATTTGCAAATGACATGTATTTTACATTGGGAAACCTAAAGACTCACCAAAAAAAACTCTTACAAGTAATATATGAATTCAGTAAAGTTGAGGGCACAAAATTAATACACAGAAATCTGTTGCATTTCTATACACTAATGATGAAGTAGCAGAAAGAGAAATTAAGAAAAAAAAATCATTTACAATTATACTACAGAGAATAAAATACCTAGGAATAAACTTAACCAAGGTGAAAGACTTGTACTCTGAAAACAATAAAACGCTGATGAAAGAAATTGTAAGTTGCACAAACAAATGAAAAGATATTCCATGCACATGGATTAGAAGAATTAATATTGTTAAAATGTCCACAGTACCCAAAGACATCTACAGAGTCAATGCCATCAATATTAAAATATCAATAGAATTTTTCACATCACAGATTCAATGCAATTCCTATCAAAATACCAATAGCATTTTTCACAGAACTAGAACAAATAATACAGAATTTGTATGGAACCACAAAAGACCATGAATAGCCAAAGTAATCTAGAAAAAGAAGAACAAAGCTAAAACATCATGCTCCTTGACTTCAACTGTATTACAAAATTATGGTAATCAAAACAGTATGGTATTAGAATAAAAACAAACTCATAGATCAATAAAACGGAATTGAAACTTCAGACATAAACCTATGCATATATAATCAATTAGTTTATGGCAAAGGAGACGAGAATATACAATGGGGAAAGGACACTCCCTTCAATAAATGTTGTTGGGACAACTAGACAGCTACCTGCAAAGAATGAAACTGGATCACTAAATCATACACAAAAATTAACTCAAAATTGACTAAAGACTTACATGTAAGATCTAAACCCATGAAACTCCTAGAAGAAAACATAGATGGTAAACTTCTTGACACCACTCTTGATGATTTTTTAGATTTGACACCAAAAACAAAGGCAACAAAAGAAGAAACAAGCAGGACTTCATCAAACTAAAATGCTTCTGCAGAAAGGAAATCATCAATAGAATGAAAAGACAACTTACTGAATAAAAGACAATAAATGAAATCACATATCTGGCAAAGAGTTACTATCCAAAGTTTATAAAGAATTCATACAATTCAATAACAAAAAGCAAGCAATCAGATTTAAAAATGAGTAGAGGACCTGAACAGACATTTTTCTGAAAAAGACATACAGATGGCCAGCAGATACATAAAAATGTACTCAACATCACTAATCATTACAGATACACAAATCGAAACCATATTACCTCATACCTGTTAGAATGGCTAGTATCAAAAAGACAAGTAACAGACTTCCTGGGAAGATAGTGGAGTAGGAGGATCCTCAGCCCATGGATACATCTAGGTAACACCCACATCACATAAATAACCCAGAAACAGCCTGAAAACTAGCAGCTAATTCGCCACAACTAATTGTAGAGAAGAGGCCACATTGAAAATGATGGGAAGGATGGAGACATGGTCAGGAACAAAATAGATACTTGAAACTGATTGAGAGTGAGGGACACTGCAACCACACAGAAGGGATAGGAGCAGAATCCACCCCAGGCACGCCAGGCACAGGGGACCCTCACTGGAAAGACAGATCCCCATAGCATTTGGTTTTGAAAACCAGAGGGGCTTAACTACATGAGTTCTTACAATCAGTGGGGCCCAACACCTGGAACTTTAAAAATCAGCACATTCAGGTCTGGGAGAGCCAGGAGGGCAATAGGAAACTGAGCCCCCAGCCTTAAAGAGCCAACAAAACAAACAACTTCACAGAGGTACAGCATAGAAGTGGCAGTCTGAAAAATGCCTGGAGTATATAGGAAGGAGATTTATTTATTAAACTCAGAACATGAACTGGAGGGAGAGGTAGGAATCTTTGGGAAACTTCTCCAAGAACAAAAGAATTGGTGGGAATCACTTCCCTTCCACAACCTCTAGCCTAGATACATACATTCTTGCAGGAACGATCATGAACACTGCACCTAGCTTGCTAACAGTGTCCGCTACCCCATGCTCTCCTACACACCTGCCTTCTCCTACATGCCCTTGGCAGGAGTTCTCCATAGCTGCCCCAGGTCCTCTTCCACAGTGGACTAGTTCAAACCTTATAAACAGTGCACCTCACCCCCACATTCTCCTGTGGACCCACCCTCAAAAATTCTTCAAATAGCTCTAGGTCCCTTCTGGTAGTAAGCCAGCACAAACCTTACTGGCACTACATGCCCCAGGCCTGCGTTCTCCTGTGGATGCACCCACCCAAAGTACCCTCAACAGGAGTCCATCCAAAGCAACACCACAAGCATGGTATTATGCAAACACTCCTAATAGGGGCTGGTACCACTCCAAAGTGACCCATGCCTGGGGAAAGGGGAAGATAACCATACACGCCAGTTCAACTGCAGCATCAGCAGTGTGCTAAAAGAAGACATTTGGTCTGACTGTGGGCCCTGCTCATCAATAAAAGCCTCTCACAGGACAACACAGAGAGAGCAACCTACAGTTCAGTACAACGGCAACTCTGGAAGAGCCCAGTTTTGACCCAACTCAAGCCCTGGGTGGCCCAAGACTAGCCCATTAACAATATAAAGACTGAACCCTGCCAATGAATGGCAAAGAGAGCCACTGGACTAAGAGACAATATGGCTCAGCAACATCAGTTGGGTGCCTGCAACACACATACGAGACACCCTTGAAGCACCAGGTTCTGGGGAACAGGGCACATCGCACTACATGGCAATACAAGACCTCTTCTTCAAAAGGCCACCACTTTCGAGAGCAGGAGATAGAGCTGACTTTCCTAACACATAAAAACAGATACAGAGTTAGACAAAATGAGGAGACAGAGGAATATGTCCCAAATGAAAGAACAGAACAAAAATAACAGCAAGAGAGCTAAACAAAACAGATAAGTAATATCCCTGATAGAGAATTTAAAGTAATGTTCATAAAGATACTCACTGGACTTGAGAAAAGAGTGGAGGATCTCAGCAAGATCCTCAACAAAGACATAGAAAACCTAAAATAGAACCAATCAGAGATTAAAAAAAAAATAAAACTCAACCACTGAAATAAAAAATACATTAGAAGGAATAAATAGTACACTAGAGGAAGTAGAAGAACAGATAGATCTGTAACTTGCAGAACAGGGTAATGGAAAGCAATCAAGCTGAACAGGAGAAAGAAAAAGAATTTAAAAATGAGAACAGATTAAGGGAACTCAGCAACACCATCAAGCATAACGATATTTGCATAATAGGGATCCCAAAAGGAGAAGAGAGGGAAAGAAGACAGAAAAATTATTTGAAGAAATAATAGATGAAAACTTCCCTAAAGAAGGACACAGAAATCCAGATCCAGAGGCACAGAGACCCCCAACAAAATCAACCCAAGGGGGTCCATAGCAAGACACATAGTAATTAAAGTGACAAAGAATAATAACAAAGACATAATTTTAAAAGCAGAAAGAGAAAAGAAAATAGTTATATACAAGGGAAACCCCATAAGGCTATCAGCTGATTTTTCAGCAAAAACTGTGACGGCCAGAAGGAAGTGGCATGATATATTCAAAGCGCTAAAAGGAAAAAAATCTGCAGGCAAGAACACTCTCTCCAGCAAGGCTATTATTGAAAATAGAAAGAGAGAGTTTCCCAAAGAAAAATTAAAAGAATTCATGACCACTAGACCAACCTTACCAAAAATGTTAAAAAGGACTCTCTGAGTGGAAAGACCATAACAAGGAGTAAGAAAAGTAGGAAGCACAAAACAGTAAAATTAAGTATATCTATAAAAAAATCAGGTGGTTGGGGGGATATGTTAAATAGGTGATGGGGATTAAGGAGGACACTTGTCCTGATGAGCACTGGCTGATGTGTGGAAGTGTTGAATCACTACATTGTACACCTGAAACTAAAATAACACTGTTTATTAACTGGAATTAAAATAAAATCTTTAAAAAAAGAAAATATACATATACAATAGAGTATTATTTAGCCATAAAGAATAAAATCTTGCCATTGCAACAAAATGGCTGGACTTGAGCACATTATGCTAAGTGAAATAAATCAGACAGAAAGAAATACCATATGATCTCACTTATCTATGGAATCTAAAAACACAGAACAAAGCAAACAAACAACTTGAGCTCATAAATACAGAAATAGATTGGCAGTTGGTGGTTGCCACAGGCAGGGGATAAGGAGTAGGCAAAATGGTTGAAGGGGTCGAAAGGTATAAATTTCCAGTTATAAAATAATAAAGTCATGGAGACTACAGTTAATAATACTGCATTGAACATTTGAAAGGTGCAAAAAGAAGAGTTCTTATGAGTTCTCACCATAAGGGGAAACAATTTTTTAACCATGTATGGCATCAGATGTTAATCAGACCTATTGTGATGATCATTTGCAATATATATAAATATGAAATCATGTTGTGCACCTGGAACTAAAATAATGTTATATGGAAAGTATACTTCAATAAAAAAACGAATGTTTGATGACAAATATGAAAGTACTATAAATTATTCGTCAATGTGCCAATAAGCTGGGGACATTCTGCCTCTGTGTTCCAGGAGAATCTTCAACCTCCCCCACATCACATTTAGCATATTTTATGTTGGTTAATTGCTTCAAGCCTCCCCTAGCCCCTTAGTTCTATGAGGACTGGAAGCATGTCTGTTTTGTCCATCCCATCTCTAATAGAGAGCACATGTGAGAATTGAGTAAAAAAAAAAAAAAATTAAAGTACATCTATTTTATGAAATAATGTGCAGCCATTAGAGAAATGATGTAGTACTATAGCTATAGTCACAAAAAGCTGCCCACAATATATTATTTAGTCCCAGGGAAAAAAATTAAGGCCCAGATTGGATGAATATATACCAACGTATGCGGTGATAATCTATGAATGGTGGAATTTTAAAGGATTTTAACTTCTTGATTATGTCTTTATTTTCTTAAGCTACCAATGAGCAAATGGTATATCTAAAATAATTTAAAAGCTATTTTAATTTTTAAATAAATTTTCCCTATTTAAATAAAATTTCCCTATCTAATCACTATGTTTAGCAAGATTTAGTTCAAACACCATGTCTTCAGCAAAGAGGTAATTTCTTCCCTGAAGCGAGGCATTTTGAGGGCCACGCCCTGTTCAAGAGGTGAAGCTTTCCATGATCTCTGCTTTCTCACACATCTTCCCAGTCTGTGGGGTGGGAAAGCACTGGGTCACCCAGGCAGGCCAGTCCCCCGCCACCAACAGCCTTGGCTTGAACCTCTTTCCACCACCAACACCATTTACTTTTCACCATGTATCAGTGAGTCTCTATTCCTGTAGGCCCTGAACAGCTATGCTAGACCCTGAACTAGACAGAAGGAATGCATGGGGGATTGGCTGGCACAGAGTCCATGCCCTCAAGGAGATCACGAAATCCTTGGGAGACAAGATACACACACACACATGCCTGTGAACACACACACATGCCTGTGTACACACACACCAACACAGAACTACAGGATTATCCACATCCCATCTCCTTGAGGCCACGGTCTTGGTACTGTTCTGGTAATTTCTAGCTCCACCTGGAAGCCAGTATACCAATGACAGTGGACAACATTGACTACTGTCTGGCTTTCCAGCTTATTTATTTGCATTTTAATATTACCCATTAGAAAAAGTACTGGTGGTAGCTTTGAGAAGTACACAAAAATATAAAGAAACAATAAACTCCTGCATGATTTTTCTATATAAGGCATGAGTCCTGTTAAAATTTTAAGTAGTTTCTTTTTAACCCTTTTATTCTTTCTTCTTGCACAGTTGAGATCAAATTGCATATTCAACTTTTTTTAAAAAGATCTTATTTATTTATTTGCCAGAGTGAATGAGAGAGAGAGAGCGAGAGAGAGAGCACAGTAGTGGGAGCTGCAGGCAGAGGGAGAAGCAGGCTCCTCCCTGAGCAAGGAGCCCGATGTAGGACTTGACTCCAGGACCCTGGGATCATGACCTGAGCCAAAAGCAGGTGCTTAACTGACTGAGCCACTCAGGCATCCCATATTTTCAACTTTTTATCTGGTTTTTCCTGACAGTTTAGGATTAGTATTTACCTATGTCATTAAATACAATTCCTAAACACCCTTGTTTAGGGCAGCATGATAATTCATTATACGAGCACATACTATTTGCCAGATGCTGTACCAAGCACTATAGCAGCTGTAAGAACTAACACTGGCGAGTGCTAACCACTTGTGGAAGAGCTGGGTAAGGGGACTGTTTCATTTCATCCTTACAACTTTAGTAGGAGATAACATTCAGAATAAAAAAAAAAAAAAAGTCCTCAGTTATAAAAATGTAAAGCACTTAATCAAAGTCACAGAAGTGATAAAGGGCAGAACTAGGATATGAACCTAGAACATCTGACTCCAAATCTACCTACTGAACTGTTATGTTACCCCCTGCTCTCATCCCCTGAATGTAGTAATGGCTCATAGTAAGCTGTATGCCAGGCACTGGGCTAAGTTCTTGAGGTCCATGAATTTATGTAATACCCACTATCATTCTCTTACTGTCTTCTTTTTATAGATGAGAAAGCAGAGACTTAGAGAGGATAGATGACGTGCTTAAGACCACACAGGCAGGATGTGATGGTCTTGAGTTTGAACCCAGGTCTCTGACTTCAGCCCCCAACTTGACTGCTCTTCTCTATGAGGACATAAAATATAGTCTTATTGCCAGGTCAAAAGTCATGAAGCTGTTCCCTCCTGTAAGTTTCCTGCTAAGAGTTTCATAGTTTTAGCTTTAACATTTAAGTCTTTGATCTATTTTGAGTTAATTTTTGTATATGGTGTCAGGTAAGGGTCCAACGCCATTCTTTTGCAATTTGGATATCCAGTTTCCCTAGCAGCGTTTGTTAAAAAAGACTGTACTTTCTTCATTGAAAGGTCTCAGAACTCTGTTGAAAGTCACTGGACATGTGAGGGTTTGTTTCTGGGCTCTCTATTCTACTTCATTGGTCTAGATTTCTGTCTTTATATTTTGATTATTTTAGTTTTGTACTGAGTTTTGAAATCAGGAAGTGTAAGACTTCCAATTTTGTTCTTTTTTCCCCCAAGGTTTTGTTTGCTTGTTTATTTTGCAATTTGGGGCCCCTTGAGATTCTGCATGGATTTTAGGATGGATTTCTCTATTTCTGTAAAAACAGCAACAACAACAATAACAACAAACATTGCTGGGATTTTGAAAGAGTCCACAATAACAACATGCAAATCAATAATTACAATAAAATGCTATGTTGGGAGCCACTAATCTTCCTCACTAAACTTGAAGCATTCCAAAAGTAATCATTTCATATTTGTAATCCCCTCAGAATGTAGTTTGAATCACATGCGGGGTAGAATTCGATTAATGCCTCTGAACGAATCAGGATTATAGAGCATCAAATACTTCCTTATCTGATAAGAACCAAGATATTTTAAGAACTGAACAAAACTGAAAATAAACAGTGTCTTCATTATGATCAGACTTCTAATTTCTCAATAAAGTAAGACAAAGTTGAGGCCTGGCTGGTACAAGCACATCATAATTTCCATGATTATATAAGAACTTGGAGAGATGCAAAATAAAGTGTGGGGTTTTTTTCCCTACAATTTAAAACAAGTAGAACCTCTTCCCAATGCCCCCCGGCCCCCAGCCCAGCCAGCTGTAACTTAATAAAATCTAAAGGTGATACACATACACACACACACACACACATACACGCACGTGTGTGTGCCTAACTATCAGAGGTAAGTGGTTTATTATTTCAGGGGCTGTATTACCGACTGCATGCTTATTGTAAGTGTTCAGAATTGGACATGGTTTATTCCATTTATAGCATTAGTACTATTTTTTAAGTTTAAATAAACTCAACAGATTGAAGAATTGAAGTTCGCATAGTAATGTTGTTATATAATATAAAAGGTATGAAACATAAACCTCTTCCTTCCTTCTGCAGAGTCTAATGAAACTGCCAGTTGTTTATTTTAGCACAAGAAACTCTTGGCCTGCAGAGCACAGGAAAGACAGAAGAAATGCTTGTTTTGATTCTTCTAGAATTAACCCAAGAGGCCTTGTAAACCAAGATAGCAAAAGTGCCCTTATACTACCAGACCAGGCACTGTCTCCTTTGCAGCCCCTTCTCTTGGCAAACAAAACTCCTAGAGCTCACAAAGGAATAGTCCAGTGTTCAGTGGTGGTGGTGTGCAGGAAGAGAATTCACTTTCATCCAGGCCAGGAAACCTCAAACTTTTATGGGATATAGACCTCTTTGAAATCTGAAGAAATATGGGAACTCTGACCCCCAACCCAAAATCAAATGCAAACATACCTGCAAACTTTTACATATGATTTCAGTTCACAGACTAAAACTTCAGGTCCACTGTGTGTCAGCTTTGTGCTACATACTGTGTTAGGTAAATTAATCCAATGTTATATACATGTATCTGGCAAGTGATGATGTTTGGATTAAGGGATATAGGGAGGTATTACAGAGTTATATGTTTGCTCGTTTATTTTATTCTATTTTATTTATTTTTATTTTTTTTAAAGATTTTATTTATTTATTTGACACAGAGAGAGAGATCACAAGTAGGCAGAGAGGCAGGCAGAGAGAGAGGGGGAAGCAGGCTCCCTGCCGAGCAGAGAGCCTGATGCAGGGCTCGATCCCAGGACCCTGAGATCATGACCTGAGCCGAAGGCAGAGGCTTTAACCCACTGAGCCACCCAGGTGCCCGTGCTGGTTTATTTTAATTTGATTTGCCAGGAAAAGAGCACAGGTATAAGACCCGGGGACAGCGAAGAGACTTGCTAAACCACCATACAGTAAAGAATTTGGCCTTGTATGGAGAGGTCTGGCGTTTGCCCTCAACTTCTGGGATATAGTCTATGTCAGACCTGATAGGAGGGTCTTTAGGGAAGAAGTTGGCCACACTGGATCTTAGGGTGGGGCCAGCCACATGATATAGTCTGAGGGGGGAAGCTGACCACTGCAGAAGATTAAGCATGTGCTTTAGAGTGATGGCTTTGGGTCGTGCAGTTGACCTGGAAGTGGAGATCAATCACATGGGCAATCAATCAATAATACTTATGTAATGAAGCCCCGGTAAAAACCCTTGAAACTGAAGCTCCAGCGAGCCTCCCTGATTAGCGGTACTCCATATATGTTACCACACACTGATACTAGAGGGTAATATGTCCGAGAGGACGATGGAAGCTCTATGTTTTTACCTTTCCAAACTCTGCCACATGCTTCTTTTCCTTTGACTAAGTTTGATCTGTGTCCTCTGCCTACAACAAACAGCAGTGAGTACAATAGCTTTCAGCAAGTTTAATGAGTTCTTCCAGTGAATTATCAAACCTGAGAGTAATTTGGGGAACCCCCCTAAATTTGGCAGTTGGTGTCAGAAGTGAGGCAGCCCTGGGATTGTGCCCTCCGACTCTGATGTCAGGTGCTAACTCCTTAGAGTTGGTGTCGGAAGTCTTGGGCAGAGTTGGCGGTCTGGAGGCACCCTTCATCTCACAGTTTGCCTAACTGCAGTAGCCACTTTCAAGCACAGCTTGGCAGCACCCACAGTCCCTTGGAAATCAGCACCACTACCACCCCCACCGCAGGACTGGCTGGCAAGTTGTCAGAGGATTTGTAGACTTCCTGCCCCTGGGCAAGCTGGCTGTGGAAAATCACCTGACTCCTGATATGAAACAGTGGGGAGGAACCGACGAACTCAAATCAAGGTAAGTCCATGCCTGACTTAGCCTTTCCCATGGTAAAGCCACTCATTTAGCCTTTCCCACCCAGGTTCACACAAGCAGAAGTGGAAAAAAAAAGCAAAAAATGGAAGCCCACGTGAAGCAGAGGCCTGAGTCCTGTTCTCTAGAACATGCTTATAACAGCCTTGGTTTCTAGGGCCAAGGAAATGCCTTTCTAGGTGAACAGCAACAACTTCTACATTCAGAGATCCCTTCAATGTTTCGTTCTGAGCACATATTGACTGATGAAATCTTTAAAGGAACATAAGGCATCCACCACTAAGGGGAGTTGGGCTTTTTTTTTTATAGGTAGATCCATTTTAATTACTTATTGAAGAAGAAACCCAGGAGACAAATGTTTAGTCCATAAGATAAACAAATGAAATAAGCTTGTAGGAAGCTTTGGAATGGCGGAGAGGCAGGTAACTGCCCAACACTTTCCAAACGTTTCATCCCTTCTCCCAAACTAGCGGCAATGTCAAAGTTAGAGATTAAGTGGAAATCAATACCACTCTGCTTCTAAGGTGCCCTTGAGGATTCACGGGTTTACAAATACATGTGCACTGAATACTTGGTGTGCTTGAAATACTATGCTGAGCACTATGAGGTGGGTGAGAGCTTTGGTTCAAAGCTCTAAGATAGGACCCCGACCTAAAGGACTTTCGGTCCCCAGTAAGAGAAATAGGATAGCCACACCTGAGATATAAGAAAAGCAAGATAGAGTGGCGGCCACGTGGAATATACCAAAAACAAATAAATAAGTATGGAAATTCAAAGAAGGGAGATTTTTGCTTTCTCCTGGGGTAAACATAGGAAAGATCAGGTTTTAAATGGAGGAATTTAGGTCATGTAAATAACAAAATCATGGTCACCACAAGAAAAGAACATTAATAAGATAAGAAGAGACTTAGGATTTTAGTACTCTGATGTACTTTTATCTGGAGAGAGAAAAAGGAAAAAAAAGTAACTTTATTTATAGCAGAGTTTCTCTAAGACAGTTGAGACTAAATATCAGGATGGGCTAGCTGTCCTAACCCAAGGGGATAGATCTTGTCCCGAGTCTATTATCAGCAGCAGACACAGTGTGACCAGAGTGGCTGAACAACTCGAACAAGATTCTCCAGGGAGGTGTCAGAGGATTGGCTGACTGTGATTCAAACCCATACCTGTTTGATCCAAAAGCACACAGCAAGCCAGAAGTGCAACTTGCCACAGCGCTGGAGCGATCGCAGGCAAAGCTCAGTGTCCCTGAGGGCTGAGGAGTGGGATCTGAGAGGGGAAAGGTGCATTGGTGGAGAAGTCCCAGATACAACAACAAAGCTTCAAATTCAAGCCGGGCAGACACTGGCATCCTGGTTTCAAACAAACCACCTGTTCTTAGCAGGATGCAAGAGCCGGGCTGAGGGTAGGATCAGGTAGGATTGCCTCTGGGAGAGTTGGAATGCTGGGCCAGATGAACAGAGGTAAAGCATAGGTTTTTATGGATGTGTGAAATGTTTCCTGTGTTTTACTTTGATCTCATCGCCCCACCAAGGCAAGGGGACCAGCACGGGATTCTTCTGTACTCTCGCTGCTACCTGAAAGGAAGATATGTTTTCTGGATTTGTACTAGTGAAAACACAATTTAAAAATTCTGTCCCTGATGTGCACCTGGATGAGTTACTGGCTTCGAAACTGAAGTCTTATCTCCATTTAAAAGAATAGAGAAATAAACGTGTCCTATTTATCTCCTTATCAGCAGCCTTCCCTTTTCACATAGAGTCACAGGACTCTAGTTATAGAGCACTCGGGAGAATTCTGGAAAATACCGAAAACATCAGTGGGACCTCACCTCCAGGCTCTAGAGCTCACTGCACAATTTCTGGGATTCTGCCACTCTTTACTCTGAAATAATTCAGAAAAAGCTACAAACATAAATAACATGAATGCAATACGAGCAGAACTCTGATCTGAAATTCTACCAAGGTGCATGAAGGATAAAAACAGTAAGGTGGAAAGGAAGATACCCAGAGGAAATAAATCCAACCTCAACAGGACGAACGAGTTGGCTAGGAGAAAGACGGAAGTGGCGTAGAGAACGATTTGGATCCTGAGAGAATATTGTTTCTTCTCATTACCTGTGGGTCCTCTTTAGCCTGTTTTCTTGTCTATAAATGGTGATAAAAGTATTTACTTCAGGATAGACTCTTCTGGATTAAGAGATAAAACAACCAAACAATAATGTGTGGACCTTATTTGGATCCTGAGATGAACAAACCAACCAAAAAAGAGACCTCTGAAACACTAAGAAAAATGAAGATGGGCTGGGTATTACAGGATACCAAAGGATTATTATGTTTATGCTTTGAAGAAAGCATCCTTTTTTTTTGTTTTTTTAGATATGCATAGATATAGAGGTAACATGATCTGAGTCCTGGCATTTGCTTTACCATCTTAACAACCAGAAAGGGAGGGAAGGAGGGAAGGAGGGAAGGTGCAAATAGGAGTTCTGATTTTCAAAGGCTTCTTTTTGGTTCCACCCAGCTGTAAACAGCCAACGCATCCAAACCCTCCCTCTCTAAAACACATTGCCACATTGAAAACCCAAACTGTCTTCAAACATTCTTGCATATGAGCCACACAAGATGCTGGCTCCTAGTGGGGGCTACCTGTAGGTATTACATATTCTCAAATCAATCGCTTGACATTTTTACGGCATCACAAAATCTACACCTTTGCTCCAGCCTAAATCAACAACAAAAGCGTCAGCCAAGACTGCATATATTACAGGATGCTTGTAAATCAGCAGTTGCCTTTAGGCTCGAGGGGCCTCCAAATTTGACCAGCTGTTCAAAACAGTAAAATCTCATTAGTTCAATGTCCAGCCACTCAACAGTGAGACTTACTTCAAAGTCACCCTCTGCAACCAAGAGAGAATAACCAGGAATTAATGAGCTGAAAACCCAATTTCTTGTCAATAAGAAAAAAGAGATAGTATGCTATTTAAAGAGGGTTTTTTTTTCCCCCTCCTTTTAATTACTCTTCCCCTTCCCTTTTATGAGGAGACACTTTTTTTCTAATGGAGAAGAACTGGTAGGACTTTGCTCCCCTATGATAAGATGAGAAATTAGATGTTAAAAGCCATTAACACAAGCTTGATGTTGACTGTTCTGATGCACTGAAAAATTTCACTTACTGATCATGTTGACTTGGGCAACAGGCTGTGAAATTTTGGCATTGACTTTCATCTCTACTGAACAGCGTTACGGAAGAGTGGGTGCTATTCATTGGTATTTTTAAAAAACCCATTATATACCAGAGATTCTTTCTTAAACACATGCTAGCACTGACATGGTTGGTCAGCAAGTACGTTGGACATCAAATCTGGCCCAATATCTATCACATGGTAAAAAAGAGGGAAAAACTGTGAGCGTATGTGGGTATATTTATTAATTTGGGGGCATGGTGATGGGGATGCTGAGGGAAGCTAATTACAAACTAATTACTGTGATCACTGGCAAGCTAAAGCAAAATATGGCACTCATGCTGATGTTCAACATCAGATGTTTTCACCTTTGTTAATGGTTTGCATACACTTAAAGAGTTTGAGGAGTCTCTATGTTCTGATTTGATGTAGGGTCTGTGGGGAACATAATGGTGATCAAGGGACTGAGAAAAGGCAGGAGGTGGAAGGTGGTGCACTTGACTTTGTATCCTCCCTCTTCTTCCCAGTGATCAGCTTTGGCGTGGAGCAGGTGTGTTAGTATAGCAAAGCCCACTGATTGGATACAAACTCTTGGAGCCAAGATTTGGTAAGAGGGGTCCAGCTGGCACATTAAGGAATGGAAGCCCACACCTGGCTGGACCAATAAATCCTTCCTTAAAAGTGGGCTTGCTGTCATGTGAGCACATGCACAAACCCGCTCTTAATGTCTTGTCTCTTGAACATGTTGTTTTTATCATCATGCTGCATTCCACCTCTTCCAGAAGCTATTCTGGAAAAGCTCAGCTTTAAAATTAAAGAGAATAAAAGAAATACCAGTAACCATGTCACTGTCATAATTTCTTTTTAAAGAACCACATCACTTTAGAGCATTTTCATGGCGGCTTTTGAAAAGGAAGCGTAGCGACAATAACAGGTTTCTATTCAAAGGGAGCACTGCTTTGCTAGCCCAGGATTTCACTAGAAAAAGCTTCATGACAACGGTAGCTAACTTCCATACCAGTGTAAGAATAGGGCTGTCACATAGGGGGTGCTCAGTAGATATTTGTTAGATGGATGAATAAATGAAATTAGTCTATTTTACCTGTTGTTTGGTGGCAAGGGAAAGGTATCTCCCGTGAGATTCGCAAAGTTATCTGAGAATGAACTTCAATAAGACTTTGCTTCATGCCTTTTTATCATGTTTCTCTTGTACCATAAAACTCCCATGTTCTCTAAAGATACTACTAATTTATCACATGGATGCCAAATATATTTGCCGAAGAGGAGGAAGCCAGAATCCTGGTGCGTGTATTTTGTATTCTTTTGTGTGTGTGTGTGTGTGTGTGTGTCTGTGTGTGTGTGTGTGTGTGTGTGTGTGTGTTTTGTATTCTTTAAAAGCAACACCAAACCAACCACAGAAGGTCGCTAAGTGTTAAATGGACTATTCCTGCTGAATGATCGGCTCTTGCTGGCGAGTTTTCCAAATTGCCAGAATGGTTTTAGAAACCAGACCGGAGACAATGTTAACGTACAAAACTCTGCCAGATTCTCACACAAGTTTTTAACATCACCCTCCATAGTTTGGTACAGATGAAAGGGTAATTGGAAGCCTGTGGAAAATATGAGTAGTGGGGTCACAGATTTTTCTTTGCTTCTCACGTATCCCTCCACATTCTAGAAGGGAAGGAAATGACTTATGCATTTAATACTGTTAAGATAGTATTAAGTGACCATTGTTTCGATGTCGTGCTAACCACCTAAGGCAGGTCAGGGTGTGGATTCTGCCTTTCCAGTGGAGGGGACCACTAAAGTCATAAGTGCATTTCAGTTCTTTTCTCCTGTGGTATCCAATCTGAACTGAGCAGCAAGCACAAAACACAAAGACCTCCAAAAATCTGAGGCTCTTCTCCTCTAGCCCAATGATGTACTTAACAGGAAAAAAGAAATGAAACTAAATGAAAACAGGTTTCCAAAAACATTGTAGTTACCAGCCAAATCGAAGGCCAGAAAAAGGTTAACAGCCCATGATTATATTCTTGGTAAAGGATGATCCAAAACATAATCCATCAGGAAAAAGACAGTTCAGTTCAAGATATTCCTTGAAAGGGAATCCCAGCAGTATACGAAGTAGCTTCAACCTTCCTCCCAGCAGGAAAGAGCAGCCCCTCTCTCTTACCCGATCTGGTACTGAGTCCACTTTGCCAAAAACCAATTACAAAGCCGGCTCCCAGTAAGAGGAGAAGGGCCCAGGAGAATGAGCAGTAACAGTTCCATGTTCCAAATGTGTCCCTGCATCCATCTAAGGAAAATTAAACATTTGGTTACTAAGCTTCACGAGAGCAAGCTCCGAGACTGGTGAGGAGCTCCAGAAAATGAATGGACACTTTCTCTGGCATGCTTACTCTACTATGGCTAATGTCATATCATCACCCGTACACTTAGGCTGAGACATTTATTTGTTCACCTGGATCCTGCTGGCTATTCCCAGCAATTGGCGTCTTTGTTTGTACCTATTTTTATATGCATGCCTCAGCTTCTCTGCTTCATATGTACAATTTTGTGATGTCTGCTGTTCCTCCTGTCTTTTTATCTGTTACACACAAATGTTCCTCCAAATCTATATAGATCCAGGTTGACTCATGTAGCACCAAAAATTTACTAATAGGAAGTGTCCCAGGCCACTTTCCAGATGCTAATTTAGAACAGGGAGAATATTGGGAATAAGCTTTTATTTTTTTCAGTTTGCCAAATTAGCAAGAGAACAGTAGGAATCTCATGTGCACACACGCGCGCACACACACAGTTTATCTTTGAAGGATTTAGGAATCCTAGCATTGTCGTTCAATTTATCTACTGAAATGAGTTAGGAGAACAAAAATCCATTTTAAATAGTTGTACTGTTGACCCTTGAACAACACGAGCTTGAACACAGGTCCATTTAAATACACACTTTTTTAATAAATACAGTCCAATACTGTGAATTTTCTCTTCCTTATGATTTTCTTAACTTTCTTTTCTGTAGCTTAACTTATTGTAAGAATATAGTATAATACATGTAATATACAAAATATGTACTCACTGACTGTTTATGTTTCAGTAAGGCTTCTGGTCGACAGTAGGCTATTAGTAGTTAAGATTTTTTTTTTTAAAGATTTTATTTATTTATTTAAAAGAGAGAGAGATCACAAGTAGGCAGAGAGTCAGGCAGAGAGAGGAGGAAGCAGGCTCCCTGCTGAACAGAGAGCCCGACGTGGGGCTCGATCAAGGACCCTGAGATCATGACCTGAGCTGAAGGCAGAGGCTTTAACCCACTGAGGCACCCAGGTGCCCCAGTAGTTAAGATTTTGAGGAGTCAAAAGTTATACATGGAGTTTTTACTCTATGAGGGTCGGTGGTCCCAATCCCTGCATTGTTTAAGGGTCAACTATACTGACTTAACATTCTCATTAATATAGTTAAGAACTGCCTTCAGATGCTCAGATCCTACATATTTAGCCTTTCTTCCTTGTTTCCTTCCTCTTCCCTCCCTCCCTTCCCATACTTGACTAGCAACTACTGATATTTGTGAAACAAAGATTTTAATTGCTCTGTTTTAAAGCAGAATAGCGCTTGGGTTATTGTTTTAACTTGCTCACTTTTTATTCACTCATGCAACTAACACTTATTAAATGCCTATCTGTGCTAGGTGCTTGGCATATGAACCTAAGTCAGAAACTTTACAATCAAGAGACTTAGAGCTTATGAAGGAAAATAACGGATGTGCATAACCATAAAGCAAGGTAAGAAGAGAAAAGCACAAGGGAAGCACAGATATAATGCCTGGGCAATTCAGAGGAATAACTTTAGGTACAGAAAGGGGAAGCTTCCTGAAAGAAGTCATTTAAGTTGAAGAGTGAGCTCACAAAGAAATGTATGCAAAGTGTTTATGTATATACTACCTCAATATTTTAATAATTTGTCTGTTTCTCTCTCTCAATTATTACACAGCAAGTTCCTTGAGGGCAAGGGACACTATTTTGTCCACATTTATGGATTTTTTTCTAATACCTAAGCCAGTACCTGGAATGTGTTCAGTAAATGTTTATCGAATGAATAACTTTATTAATAATTAATTTGGTCATGGGGAGAATTCCAGACAGAGGCCACAGAGAGCAGTTGATTATAGACAGATTCTTTTGATTCCACTGTTTGGCAAATAGAGACTCTTTCAGCTATGAAAAATAAAGCAATATGTTTCTTGTTCCATTTGAAAGTTTATTTTGATTTGAAACAAACTTCCTTGTCTTCTCCCCAAGTCCTGCTCCATGAGTTTGCCGGGCGCGCCCGTATGTGCTGAGAGACAACAGTACTCGGGGTAGACATTTCCTTTTCTCACCCAGGTTCCTGAGCAGCTTCCTGGCTGAGTGGGGGCCTTACTCACAGCCCCTCCAGAATGTGGGAATGTTTCACCATGGCTATACTAAGGATTAACCAAACTCAGGCAAGTGTTTGGAGAGACTTAGATGAAGGTCCCCATAGACCCACAAGGTATTAATGTGATGGAATGTTTAGAAAATCTTGCAGCTTGGCTCAATTTTTCAAACTTGTGGGGCTCTGCGTTGGAGTTATTGCTCTGTTCCCATTTCCAACAGATCAGAGCCCATTACTAGCCACAGCATGGGAAAAGGTTTAGGGAAGGGAGAAAGAGAAATAAAGTCTGAAGCCTATATCACTTCAATATCTGTGTGTGTGTGTGTGTGTAAGGGGAGTGTCTTGTGGGAGTGGGCTTCGAAAGCAGTATGGTAAATAACTAGATGAAAAATGTGATCCAAAAATGTTCCAAGTAGAAAGAAGAAAGGCAATCCTTCGCCCCATTTCATGGACTACCTGGAGAGGACCAAATCTTTCTCAGCTCCCATACTCTCAGTATTGTTTCTATAAGTTAAATGATAGAGAAGACCCTTTTATTTTAAAAAGGTACTTACTAGTAAATTCATTTGATTTTGTTTGAGAGATGATTAAAGACAGGGCGAACCTTGTGATCTCCAAGTCACTCTATTTGAAGATCCTCATTTTGCTTTGCTTGGAATAAGGTGAAGTGCCCTGAAAGGATGTTTGCTTGACAACAACCCTTAACAAAGGCATAGGATAAGAGCACCTTTACATTCCATGGCCTTTGCAATTTAGTGTGTTCATATTTATGACTTATTGGATCCTAACATAAGTCAGATGTTTTTGGCCCCATTTCACAAAGAAACAGATTCAAGTTAAATATGCTTGTTTCCGTAGGCTTGCTAATTAATAATAGAGGCACTTTGTAAATATCTCTTCATTTAATTCCTACACCAGTGCTCCAAGAGAAGTGCTCTCCTGCCTTATTAGAGATAAGGAATTCTTTGAATTGGAGAAATTAGGTGCTTTCCAAAATATCACAGAATTTGTAAAATGGTGATTCCACTAGGTTAATATGATCACCACAGCGCCAACGCTATTCTTTATTCACACCCCTTTATTTATTTGACAGTCTGTGCTTTGAGTGCCTACTATGTGTCAAGAGCTCTTCTAGGCACCTTAGATAGATCAGCATCTTGTGATGTTGGCACGTTCAAAATGGAGGTAAGTGAATGACCTCATTATTCTGTGTTTGTGTACGTGTGTGCGCACGTGCATGTTCCTACTGAGGCTCTCCCAGGAATAGCTTGAATGATTGGAAATGAATTTACCAGAACTTAATTTTACAAGTGGAAACAGTTTCTATGTTTTCAGTACGTCGAGCACAGCTCAAGTAGTTGCAGGAGCCACTGCATGGTTTCCCTGCACTGTTTTGTCCGAATCTAATGACTAGATCTTGAAAGAACCACCCCCAGGGTCTTAGAGGCTAAGTGTAATTTCTCAACCACAGCCTTAGTCTCAGACCCTACTGTCAGAGAGAGGATAAATCAATAGCAAGGCAAAAGGTATTCATATTAAATAGTACCTATTTATGTCTTGTCCATGGACCAAAGAATCTGGTGATTCTGACTTAAATTTGAAAATAAAATGGTTAAGAGTAAGTTGTATTATATAGAAGTGACTAGTTATAAAGTTTCGTGCAATTCAGTCATCAGCTATTTCTTAGGGAATTTGGAGAGTGTTGTGCTACCATTCAAATATTTCTTTCTCTCAGCCCTGACTTTTTAAATGTTAATTGATTTGCTCCATGAAATGCCCTGTAAAGCAGCCAGATGTTGTAAAAGAATCTTGATAGTATGGGAATTCAGCAGGAGACTTCAGCAGCATAAAATGATCCTCAAATTTCCCCAGCTCTCAACTTAGCAAAAACAAAGGCTCCCACTTTAAGTGGGATTATAAAGAATCTCCTGGATTTCACTGGTAATGTCTAAAGAAAAGAAAAATTGCCCACTACCCAGATCACCAAACACACCAAGCAGGATTTTGTAAACACAGAGGATATTATCCTGGACTAGTAGCCAGGAGACCTTGGTTAATTCTGGACTCTGCCATTGTGTAGCTGTGTGACCCTGAACAAATCATACATTCTCTGGGTTTCACATTCTCAGTTATTAAAATGAATGTTGAACATAAGTATTTTCCATGAGAAACGAACAGGGCACCATGGGGAGGGGTGCCTCTCTGGCTCAGTGGGAACAAAGTGCTGGGGGAAATTAAAGGAGCCAGTAACTCTCCCAGGGGAAGTCAAGGAAGGCTTCGCAGAGGAGGTGATTTCTGGTCTAGTCTTTGAAAGGTAAGTGGAGTTTGCCTGCTGAAAAGCCAGGGACAGGAATGTGAGGAGGAGAGGATGGGGTGGCTGTGCAGTCATAATCCAGAGCTATTTGCAGAGACGATCACGAAAGGGGATAGTGTGACAGTGTCTTCAGGGATCAGGGGAAAACAGTGAATAACTGCACCAAGGTACATAGGTAAGGCTGTGAGATCAGTTCCATTCAGATTGCAGGGCCCTATGTCCCTCACTCAGTTTAGATTTTATCCAGAAGGCAACAAGCAGCCAGTGGGAATTTTTATTTTTTTGTTTGATTACTTTTGTTTTGCAGTAGGACAAGATTTTTAACATAGGAAGAGAACTCTGTTGTCTATATGTAGGTCAATTAGATGGGAAAGTAAACGATGGTAAGAGACACCAATGAGGAAGTTACATCGGACAAGACATAAGGGTATGCATTTAAAACCTGGAAGATTTTAATGCAGAAGAAATTTCTTCGGGAGCATTAGCAAGACTTCGTGACTGGGGAAGAAAAACAAAGATCGATAAATCAAGAGAACTACGGAGTTTCTAATTTGGGAGGCTCTATGGTGCCTCCATGTAGATAGGAGTTCTAAAACATGAGCAAGCCTCAGAAGCATCCAGATGGTTTACTGAAACACAGATTTCTGGGCCCCATCTGCCAAAGTTTTTGTTCAGTAGATGTGAGTGGGGCTCAAGAGTTGGTATTTCTAACAAGTTCATGGGAGACACTGCTGTCTCTCTGAAGAACATGCTTTGAGAACCATGGATGAAGGGTTTGAGGAGGCGGAGTGTTAGTGTAAAGAGGAAGTAAACTGATGAGTTAATTTTAAGCACGTATTGATGGAGGAGCCCGTAGCACATGTCCTATATTTCTCAACGATTAATCACCCCATTAGATATAAACTCTAAGAGAGCAAGGGTATTGTTTGCTTCACATCTGTACCACTAGTGTCCAGCATAATGCCTAGAACATATCTGCTGCGCCATAAGGACTTGCTAAATGAACAAAAGAATATTAAATTAATTTAGGTAGGGATAACTAGGAGGTAGTTGGAAATATGGGTCCATGAACTTTGGAGAAGTCTTGGCTCTTCATATGCATTGGGCTATACAGATGGGAGGAGGATGATTAGAAATAAGTTCAAATCATTAGAACTGACATTTTTTCAAATCCTTAAGAAGTCTAGCAAAATTATAAGAAATTAATACTTATTATCATACTTATAAGAAATTCTACCGAGTTCATCAACTTTGCAGGTAAGTGAAGATGTGTCCGTGCTTAGACTCTCTCCAGGTTTGAGCAGTAAGCACACAACCTGCAAGGCTGAAAACTACTTGTTCCTAAAATTATGGAAACAATATTGAAGGGGCATCCATGTGGAATATTGAAGGAAGAATTTCTGTACTTAGAGGGAAGCAGGACTAGATGAGCTCTCGGTTGCCTTCTAACTCTAATACATGTCATAATTCTATGAAGTAGTGAATAGGGAACAATGGTGGATTCATGTACAATTGAAACGAGGACTGTGGTACTTGGATGCAGCAGTAGAGCCCACCAAAATTTATTTCAGAGTGGGACAGACAAGCATAATAAAAATATAAGAGCTAAGATACTCTAGGAAGAAGAAACACATGTGAGTCAGGGCACTGGTGAAGTGCCGGCCTTGACCCCACACTAACTTGCTAGAAAGAATGGACGCACCATTTCCCCTCCTAGCCAAGACCACGTGGCACACAGCATAACAAGCCTATACACTAGGCAACTACTTTTCTGTTCTCCTTGCCTCATTATTCAGACGTTAACAGGTTATTATGAGAAAATAAAGCTCTTGTTTATCGGAAAGTCCTAGACAGTTCTCGCGCTGAAAAGTCACGATTCCAGTTTCAGAGGCATCAAGAAAAGTCACATAGATTCTAGCCCTGGCACTTACATCTCACGAAGGATTGTTTTTAGAAAGAAAGCATATAAATCAGGCAACATTTTGCTGAGAAGTAAATTCTTTTTATCAGTAAAGGAAATTTGCGGCCTGATAGTGATAGAACATGGCCCTCTCAACTTAGAGTATGCTTTTACCTCTGCTACTGGTTTAGAAATACTTTAGAAATACACAAAGGATTAAAAAAAAATGGGAGCGCAGTGCCTTGGGGAGTACCGCGAGTTTAAATAACACATGAAAAGTATTTATGAGCCCTTTTTTATGAGGTGGTCAAAGAAAAGACCATCCAGCATGTAACATAAGACTGGCTGAAGAAGAAAGCATTTCCAAACCACACTGGAGAGTTAAGCATGAATGGAATTTTATTTTAGTCTCTATTGCTTATTTAAATGAATGGTGTTTTCAGATGGGGCCTAAATGATAATGCAGATCAAGGTGAGACTCGCCAGGAAGAAAATATCCTAGTCTATTATTCAAAGAATGTTGCCAGGTAATGCTGGAATATTCTGAAATATACGGGTTTAGCAAAAGGGGGCTTCTGGAAGGCGTCTGTGGTTGTAACGTGCCCGAGTCCATTTTGATTTCTGTGGGTTGAGCCTTCGCTACAGGCAGTGCTTTGGAATGACTCCACGTTCAGCAGATCGTGGCTACGCTGTCCATCGCCAACCATGCCAGGGCACTGTACACACAGGACTGCTCCATGTTCTAGCACTCCGTCCAGTCGGCTACAAAATGTACTGTTCTTCCTTTGCTCAATTGTTGCAACTGACCTCTCTAGAGAGTGCATGCCGTTCACTTTACTTCGCCTAATGGCCATGGCTCTGAGCTAATCTCCCCCACCATCTCCTTTCTGGATCTCTGTGTGACAAAGAGCATGCCCGAGTGTGTGACAGCTGGCAAAGGTTATGGGTTGTGGATGCAGCCATGGAACAGAACAAAAATAACTGGCCCCTAGAGGCATTAAACGGAGATCCTTGGCCTCATTAATTTTCTGTCCTATAATGAGCATCTGCCTCGTGAGTTGTATCGGTAACAAATTGTCATGGTAAAGTGTTCCCTCAGGCCACCAGTTGATTGAGTTCCATGGCTGTGTCAGGAGTGTTGATGTGTTCGGTCCTTGAATGAATGCTAAATGCTCCTGGCTATTCATTCATTCTGCTAACATTGATTGAGCACCAGCTATATTCCAGGCACTGTGCTAGGCTATAACCTAACTTATGTGATTTTTTTCCACCAAACTCCTTTTGGATACTACAAATATAACACGGTGTATTAAAGCCGAAGTTAGCATTTCTGGATCAGACAAGAAAACCTGGGGCAGGGCCTGGGGCGGTACTGGCTGGCTCAGTCAGTGCAACATGTGACTCTTGATCTCAGGGTCATGAGTTCAAGCCCCATATTGGGCTGGGGCCTACTTAAAAAAAGAAGATCCATTTTTTGTTGAATACTATGAAATAGAATCCACCGGATCATTAACATAGCATTCCTCCTCAAAAAGCTGGTGTTTCAAGTTCAGAAACATCAAGCATGGTACATATTTTATAAATTTCACTTTAGTAGAGGCATTGTTGAATTAAACTTAGAAAAAGAAATACAATCTCAGACAATGTGTCATTTGTGTGTCCACCCAATAGCTTCAAAACATTATGAAGGGAAAAGGAAATTAGGTGATAGGAAGTTAGGTTTTCAGGAAATTCAGTAAAATCATTAAAGTATGTTTTAGTCCCTTCTTACAGAATCAAATCAGTTTTGTTTATAAATTTTCCTTGAAACATTCGCTTTTTTCATTCCTTGCTCATCTACCTTCCTGCCTCCCGAACTTGTAGTTTGCAGAATAATACAGAGCTGGGCTCCTGATTCTGCCCATTTAGAAGGGACGACATCAGCTAGCGAGCACGCAGTGCAGCTTGGCACACAAATAACCCCCCTCCTTGGTGCCCATCCTCCACCCCCGTTTCTTTCCCTCTAACCTTTTTGCCAGATGGAAGAGTAGTTTACCAGCAGGAGGGAACTCCATCCTGCGACTGCCTCTATGCGAGACCACTGGATATAGAACCAAAAGGTGTCTACCCTTCAGCAGCTGTCAAGACCAACCCAAGGTAAATGATCACATCTTCATCCAGTGGTGGGGGCTCCTCTCCAGGAGGTAAAAGTGAAGTTTACTTAGCTTCTGTTAAGAGTTAATCCACAATCCCTCACTTTTCACTCCGGCAAATGATTTTGAAAATATATCTTGCCAGACCAAATACAGAGTAAATAAAAACAGGATGCCACCCCCACCCCCTTTTTTTTTTATTGCTGTCTTTGACATACCTGGCGGAGGCTGGAGACTCGGTGTTTTGTGCAGCAACTCGTTCCCAATTTACCAGCGCAGGGCCACGTGATGGAAAGGGCTCTCAGCGTGATTATGGATTTCCAGCCATATTTGAAAGGCAAGAACTTAGGATTCTTTTTCTCAAATAATCTGTCTTATACTTCAGCAAAGAACAACTGCTGTGAGCCCCTAGTTGTCTGATTTTCTCTAAAATAAACAGTGCAATTCCTCAAAGTACACCTGATTAATTGGAGGTCACTCTATTAGACTTTATGCTCCTATTCTTCCTCTTTTGCTTCCCCAGAGGCAGGAATACTTTTAGTTTTCACATGAAAAGATATGACAGCTGAATCCAATGCAGCCCCAGTTTCTTCAAGAATATTCTGCATTATCTAATGGTAACTCACTTTATTTAGATTGTTCCAGCAGCTTAGAAGTCATGAGCATGAAATCCTACCAATGTTTTCCCAAGAAGCCACTTCAATACATCCTCACGGGGAGGAGGTAGGAAATTCTTCACCAAACAATGCCGCCAGCAGTATCAACCACATGATCATTGCAACTATGAAGACCACGTATTACTGATCTTGGCTCCCTCAACGACGCAGTCTAAAAAATACTTTAACTGATTTATAGAACTCTGTATCTTTTCTTTTTTCTCTTTTAGTGAAGTAGTTAACACACGAGGTTACTTTAGTTTTAGGTGTACAACATATTGATTCGGAAAGTCTGTACGTTACACTGTGCTCCCTACAAGTGTAGTTACCATCGGTCACCACAGTACACCATTCCGATACCATTGACTATATTCCCTGTGCCGTACCTTTCAGCCCTGTGAATTACTCATCCCACGATTGGGAGCCTGCCCCTCCCATTCCCCTTCACCCATTTTGCACATCCCCCCACGTCCCTCCTCTCTGGCACCCATCAGTTTTAAAACAATATTTTTAGTAGTTTTTCAATGTAAGGATATCCCATAACCAAGAGCAAATTCCTATTCACACTCGTAGCCGTTGATCAGCCATTGTTCAGCCCCTGCACTGTCACCTGCGGTTCAATGTAGGGACCATGCCAGGTGCTGGTATATTTTGGCTGCATGGACGGCATGCTCACTGCAGCATCCGGGGACCTCTGAAAACAGAACCACCTCTGTCTCCTACCAACAGGAGATTAATCAAGATTCTTCTCTGCCTTCGGCTTCACATCTGCCAGTTTATGAAATGCTACAGTAGCCTGTGGACTTTTCTGTAAGAAATTTTAGACGAGAGCCACTAAATCCTTAATCCAACATTGAGTATCAACTTTAGATCAGGCACCGTTCTAGCTTCTAGAGCTGTTCCTCTAACAGGAGCTGCATTCCACAGCCTTACATTTATAAGCATTTTATCGAGATCATTTCACACAGACTGAACAGAGGTTGGCATATCTGAAAAGACTTTGGGTTGTCCGGAGCCAGCCACTGCCATTATATACTGGGCTCCATTAGTGATACTTGTTGACTTATGTGGGATCAGGAGAAATCACCTAGGAAGCCGTCCCTCGGCTTCAGAGACACACGGAGGTAACGGTTCCATTGACCAGGGCTGGGTTATACTGGAAATATGAGACCTGAAGTTTGAATCGAATCATGCAGAACACTGGAGAGTTTCCTTCTGAACGAGGCACAGAACTGCAAAAGGCAATCTCTCCACGTGGCCTCTCTATACTTCCATCTACACATACTCCCCCCCGACCCCAGACAGCTGTCCTAGCACAGGCTAGGGAGTGGGGATTATCGTGATAGTTACATTTATATGTATCCCTTAAGTGATGGGGAGCTTGGAGCTGACGGGAAATTATTTTAGCTAAATTTCATCTACCATTCTGGGGAAAACGAAGAATATGAGAAATCCTAATCTATAGAGAGACTCTATAGTCATATTGGGCTATAGACTTCTAATTCTTTTTTTTTTTTAACATTTTATTTATTTTTCAACAGAGAGAGAGAGAACAAGCAGGGGAGCAGCAGGCAGAGGGAGAAGCAGGCTTCCTGCTGAGCAGGGAGCCCGATGCGGGGCTCGATCCCAGGACCCTGGGATCATGACCTGAGCCGGAGACAGATGCTTAATGACTGAGCCACTCAGGCGCCCCCTGAGTTCTAATTCTAACTCTAACTGCTTGTCACCTGACCGTCCTCAGCAAGCTCATTATTGGGAGTCTCAGTTCTCCCAAAGATGACATGAAGGTTCTGCTGCCTGTGCTCTCATTCTCTTCGGAGGGTGAAGATAAAGTGCCCATCAGGGCGCCCAATACAAAACAGGGACCAAACAGTGTTAGAAATCTGCTTCTTTCTCCCTTGATACAGTATACATTTCTGCCTTTGTTTATGATTGGGAAGAAACACAGCAGATCCAGATCAGAGTTCTGTGGTTTTACGGCAATATGAAAATCTCTATATACTCATTCAACTCATTTGCTTATGGTACTATCTCTTGGTAATGTTCCATGTGAAAGACACCATCTCAAGAAAGACAACTGTCATCAAGCTCTTTAGTGTTACATCATGCTTTAATCTGAAATCTGACATTTTTAGGTAAAGCCTCGAGTCGATTGCCTACCAAGAACACTTGAAGAAAAAGTACTTTTTGCCCTCCCTAAGTATGTCCAATTTTTTTTTAAAGGCAGAATTCCAATCTCACAGTCAGAAAATGTGGTGTTTAGGGTGGCAGTTATAAATACTGTGACTATATTTCTCAAACCATAAATTGACATGTGGTCTGACAAGCATAAAGTGTACTTCTGGAGACAGTGGGATAGAATATTTGAAATCAGAACTGGAAAATTTGGGACATATGAAGGCTATAAATAGCGGGCAGAGACTGGGCTGGTTCCAACGGAGACTTGATTCCTACTAAGAACCACATAATTAGCCAGCCCCCATTTGTTATACATATAAATACCCGTCCATAAGAAAGGCAATTTAAACCAGAATGGTAAGCAAGACAAGTCTGTGCCAAAGGGCTGCCTGGCACACACAGTCTCTATTCCCAGAGCTCTGCACAGGATAAGGCTGCCAGAGGAATCGACTATATAGCTGGGAAAGAAAAGTGTAAGGCCCAAACATACGCAAAGCAGTGTACTCATTGACCTGAAATGGTCATCTTCTTTTACCCTACAGGAGGCAGGTAGAATGATTTTACACAGGAATTTTTAACCCGTCCATGCATTTTCCCAGGGGATGGAGCCACTTTCGGCTCAGACCCTTTAGGCAGGTACTCCTTCTACGTAGGCTGACCAAACAATGCTGGGGGTGGAGAAAGACACAGGAGACCTGGGGCAGAGTAAAAGCAGGGAGCATGCACTGCACGGAGCTATCGGAGGGAAGTTATGCTTCTTTATGACTTTCACATTGCACTTTTAGGAGCAGGGCAGAGCCCCTCTCTGCAAAATATAATAAGCACCTCAATAGGAGACTTTAACCGCTCCAACACAAATGGCCATGGACAAGATGTGTGGGGCATAAGTTCATCGGAATAATGACAGATATGGTCTATGATGATGAGAGCGAGTCATAACCGGTACATACCAGACACGCTGCTAAGGGCCTTTGTAAAGATTCTCTCTTAATCTCAACAGCCCCAGTTATGATCTCACCTTTTACAGGAAAGGACATTGGGGCTGAAAACCATGCAAAGAAACCTGCCCGGGTTCACACAACTTCTAATAAATTGTACTGTCCAAATCCATGATTCCCAACATCACATCACAGCAAGAGGAAACATATTTCAGGAAGGAGCATAACAGAGACTACTCTCCTAGCTTCTGATTCCTCACAGCAAAAGCATCAGAATCACGAAGGAACACTTTGAAAATATAGGTGCTTGGGCCCCAACCTACAATTCCTGATTCAGAGGGCTTGGATCTCTGTATTTTGAAGAAGCTCCCTGCCCTGCCCTGGTGATTCTTATACACACTTATTATTTATTTATTTTTTTAAAGATTTATTTATTTATTTGAGAGAGTGAGAGAGTGAGTGCAAGCAAGAGGGTCAGAGGGAGAGAGAGAGAAGATCTCAAGGAAATTCCACACTGAGCACAGAGCCCGCCGTGGGTCTCGAGCTCATGACTCTGAGATCACAACCTAAGCCAAAACCAAGAGTTGGACGCTCAACTGACTGTGCCACCCAGATGCCCCCATATACACTTCCTTTAAGAATTTCTTGACAAACTCCATTGTATCTGGCTGAGTTTCTACTTATTGCTTAGTGAGGAGGGATTCAAAAATCAGCATTTAACATTACCAATAAGCATTTGTTGTCTACCCAAGATAAATCCACCACAGACGAACATAAAGTAACGGCTAAATAGCTCTAGGTCCAGGGTGGTGGTTCAGGCATTCTCTAACCACCTCTCGGGATTTTGTATTCATTGATGTCTAATCTGGGTGACACATTCTTGACTACTGCAAGAAGCCAAAGTCGGATGAAGCCAAATCCAGGTTAAAGAGATGGCCAAATTATGAAAAACTGGGGGGAGAGGCAGCAGCAAGAGGCGTAGGTGTAGCAATGCAAGTACGACTCAAGCGGCTTTTGGTAAATGGAATGTGTCAATTTTAAAGTATGCAAGACATATCGGACTAAAAGTAAAAAAATCCCCAAAAGATCAATTCTTGCAAAATGCTCAAAATAGGAAGGAGAAAGGATGAAGAAAATAGACCAGTCCATTTCCAAAATCTTTAAAAATTTTTCGGTGCTGCCATCATGGAGTTGTGTACGAAAAAGAAATGGGACCAAAATATCTACGTTCATATTTCTGTACAAGCCGAGTCTCAGAGGTTATCCATTGTTTACTGTCTTAAATGTGCAAGAGAGCAATGGAATTAAACATGTTACACTGGGCTCTCGGCTTGATGACAGAAAAGAACAGGATGCCAAGGGCAATTTATATTCCCAACTGGTCTCTGCTACTCAGTGACTTAGGCAAAAGATTTAACTCCAATGTCTTGATTTCTCAATCTGAAAATTTGGGTAGAGAGGAAGAAGGGAAATATTGGTAGATGAGAGACAGCACATTTGTACTATACTTACGCTCTAATTGCAAACTACCCACAGTTATGTACATTCTGTTTTATGTGCTTTATAAGAGTCAGATGTGGAATTCCCTGTGGTGGTGGTTGTTTTAACTCTAGAAACTTGAAGAGAAGTTAGAACTAAAAAGAAACTAAAGAAATAGGACTTAAGAATTAAATGTTTTGAATATTTTCCTTTCTAATTTGCTTTGCAGAAAAATAGAATACAGACTATCATCAATGGAGTGCTTTCAAGTGAATCACAATCATATGCATGTGCAAAACCATTGGTGAAGTCTATATGTGCAATTAAATGCCTAATTATGCTTAAAGAGCCCATGCATTCTTTACTCCCTGACTATACCCTCAGGAAAACACACAGTGGCCTTCTGTCTTGAGTACGAGCTCTTTAAAGTGTTTAAATGCCATGAAAGTGCAACTGTGTGCCCAATTAGGGGTGCAATTGCTGGGTCAAAGCATGAAACTCAGCCTATCCTCTGCCACGCTGGGTTAACTCTCCAGATTCTAGTTACCAACCCAAAGGGCAATATTAATTAGCTTCCTCTGTCATCCTGAGGCTGGGTGAGAAGTATTGGATGCTCTATCCTTTGCCAGTTTTACAGACGGTATAAGGGGAAAAAAAGTCAAACTTTGGAGCTTCCTTCAAGGGCTTTTGTTTACTTCCTCAAGTGAGTGATTGAAATTTATCCTTGGACACTGCTCTGCTTCATGGAGTCAGGTATTGTGGGAAATGAGAAGAAAAGGATAGAAACTCCTTAATTCTATCTCAGTACTAATCCTGATCGTGCCTTTTTTTCAGCCCACTGAAGACAAATTGTGGATTGCCAAGACGGACTCATTACTAGAGACCTATAGCATGTGTCCTGAGAAGGTCATAATAAGGATTTAAAATACTCTTTAATTTGGAAATCACAGATAAATCCTGTTCATCAAAAGATCTTATATTGTTTGGACACCCACCTCCCTAGTTCTGTCTTCCACAGATTTTCAAGTAATTGCCAAATCAGGTCATGGCCAGCATGGAGATGGGCTAGATGGGAAAGCCCAAAGCCAAGGGTTAGATAGCCACACTCTATAGGGCAGCTAAGAAGAGCAGGTCTCACTGGCAGAGAAGATATGCTGAGTAGACATGTGTGGAAAGATATGGGGAGCAAGCAGACAGAGGAGAATCCGTGTCAAGCAACATATAATAGCCATAGGAGACAGATTTCAGAGGCAGAACTTCAAGCCCTAGGGAGGCCATTGGAATAAGAGGATTTGAGTCAGAGGAAGAGGTAAATATAAGGAATCAAAGAATGGTCCAAAGCAAAAGAAAGAAGCCAGAGAGCTCAACGCTGGATCAAAATATGAGGACAGGCTCTGGTCAGGAGAAGTAAGACAAGAGGCCAGACATTGAAACTTTTCACTTAGAAACCTTTGACTAAACACTTAGTATGTGTCTTGTGGTGATTATAGCAGTCAGTGTTGACAATACAACAGTAAACCAGTTGATAAAAGTAATGGTCTGGAGGAGATCCGGCACGAGGCTTGGGATACTGAACACATAGCTATGGACTCAGGGAATCCTTTAGCTCCCTTTCCAGATCCCAAAGTCTGGGATAATATGGAAGTGGTTTCAGCTAGAGGCATCCAAGTGCCATCAGATCAGGGCTCCAGCAAGACCCTGATTTTCTGGTATATGTTTATTCTTTCTTTTTATTTATCCAGGCTGCTGCTTTTCTACATTCCCAGTCTTGCTTTTAAAAAGGAAAAAAAAAAAAACAAAAAAAAAAACTGTCTTAACATGCCTTACCTCCTTCCTAGTTGGCTTAAGAGCAAAAATTCCAGCTGTTGGTATTTCATGCCTCATCATGAAACAGAACCTGACCTCTCATTGGCAAAGTTGTCCCCCATCGTATTGTGGGTACACAGAGCTCTCCCAGCCTGTCCCACAAATATCCCCCTTGCTTTTGCCTAAAGAGCTCTGACTAAGTCACGAGCAAAACAGCTGAAGTGGTGGGAGGCCAGTCCCAGTCTCAAAGAGAAATGCAGTGGCTATGCCTCAACATAAATAGCACAGATGCACTGATAAGGTAAAACTAAATAATTATTTAGAATTTATTCTTTTCATCAAAAATATGCAACCTTGATGGATAGTACTAATATTATGGCAGGGATCAAAGATACTGTCTCCCCCCTGATACTTGGAATTGTGCATGACAAATAGTACATCTGGATTTCTATTGACACATAGAATGGGAAGGGACAGGTGAGATAGTAGTTTGGTTGGAAATCAGTGAAGTGCTAGGGTAAATATTTCTTGGAAGAGATCCTCTTGGTCATAATTTTGGCGTATTAGTGGCTCTAACATATCCATATGATTTTCCCCAACTATAAGGAATGAGTCATGATCATTATGTTGCTTCCATTACACTGGAGAAAACCCAGAGCTGGGAGAAGCCCATACAGCTGAAGCTTCATTAGCCTAGTGGGAAATCTGTCCCATGATATATATACAAGGCAAAATGCCAAAGTGGATGTATCCAATACGTGGGAAGTCAGAATCATCTAGAACTAGATTCTGCCTCAAAACTACTTTTGTAAACATCCAATGGGCTAAAAAGGACTGAGAAAATATTTAGGGATACCCTGATATGCTTCTGGACTTATCTTTGGTCACTAATAGGCAGCCAACAGCCATGACCCTGCTCCCAACATGTCAAGGGCCCCACACCAGGCACCATTCCTTCAGGTTCTCATTCTTTCTCCCTTGTGTTACTCAGAGGTTTTCTACTGATCACCCTACTTGCAGTATCTCCTCTTCCTCATAGACACATGAGCTAGAGTAATATCCCAAAAAACAGACTCCGTTCATGCTACCCACTTGTCTGGCAACCTCAAGGACTCATCTTTACCAAATACAACAATTATAGTTGGGGTGCCTCAGTGGCACAGGTAAGCGTCTGACTCCTGGTTTTGGCTGAGGCCATGATCTTAGGGTCTTGAAATGGAGCCCTGTGTTGGGCTCTATGCTCAGCACGGAATCTGCTTAATACTCTCCTTTTCTCTCTCCCTCTGCCCTTCCCCCAACTCTCTTTCAAATAAATTAATAAATCTTTCAAAAGAAAAAACAATTATAGTTGTCATTTACTGACTACTAGGTTTCAGTACTTTGCCTTGATTATTGTCATTCTCACAGTAATAATATAAGGTGGGGGTGGCCCCTTCAATCATTCCATAAACAAACATGAAGGAATCCTCACTGAAGTAATCAGTGAGAAAACTGAAGATCAGAGAGTTTGAGCAATCTTTCCAAAGTGACTCATAAGTGGTCATCTTAGTATTCACATGCAATGATTTTATCCAGTTTGAATCCTGGGGCTCTCTCTATTCTCCCAGGCTGCCCCATTAAAAAAAAAAAAAAAAATTGCAAACCCTAATTGGCATTCAAGGCCTTCTAGAATTGGGACAAGACAGATGTCTCCAATTGGATCTCTCCTACCCATCCTTTGTTTTGGTCAAAACAAATTCCATGCAGGTCCTTGGAAATAATCAGCCCCATCCTATGTCTGAGATTTCTATTCTGGGCCTATGTCTCGGAAAGCTTCTCTCCCATGTAAATTCCACCCACCAATCCCAGGCTTCCTCAAAAGCACACCTGTACCACTAGCACACCAGCTAGAGGTGACTTCTTCTTCCTCTGAACCCCCAAACAGTGTTGGGACTCCCTCTTGTGGATTTTATCATGGAATGGGACAAACTCAGAAGTCAAATGAACCAAAGTTCAATTCTTCACTTTACTTAGTACTTAAACTCTAGGATCTCTGTCTCCCTGCACCATAGGCTTGTTTTCAGAATTCAGTTATGTAACAAATAAGAAGTGCTCCACACAGCCTGCCAAGGAGCAAATTTTCAAATGCCTAGTATTATCATTAAAATGATTTGTATTCATGCATTACCCTGTATTTTGATCTTAAGCTTCTTGAAGAGGGGGAACCACCTTACTCAGTCTTCTATCCCCAGTCCATTTAATGGTACATGGAAATGTCTGATGAAGGAATGAGACACAATGGAGTTTCCAATCTAATTTCAAGACCCATTAGTCTACAACTGATATCAAAGCTCCATATAATAATAAAACAAAATCACAGCAAGACTTTAATGAGGCAAATACATATATGCTTCTGGGTTATGGTTTTGTCTACTTGGATGAGTAGGATCCGGAGTCTATAATGCCATAGCCACAGTTAAAAGAGGGGGAAAAAATGCTCAAAACACACTTCCCATTCCCCATACATGAAGCAGCACTCCCAATGCTTGGGGAGAATAGCACTGTAGCAGAAGTATCGTTATAGTAGCAGTAGGAAGAGCTGCCAACATTTATCAAGCACTTAAGTACCAGACACTAGTTTAAATGCTTTGCATGTGTTAACTTATTAACTTTTACAACCAATATAAAGTGCTTCTATTCTTTCCACATTTTTAGATGAGGAAACTAAGGCACAGCAAAATCAATTCTTAAGGTCTCACATGAGATGGTAAAACAGGGATTCAAATCAGAGCCCATGCATCCTACATATCATGAGAAACAGCAACGGTCTGGATGTGGGGCTGTGTTTCCCCATAGTAAGGATATCAGTCCAGGCAGACCTCAGAAAATGTTCCTGTACCTGATCTACCACTTACTAGAGTAATAGGCTGCCTCCTTTAGGACACCCAAATGCTGTTAGAACCTGTGCTTATAGAGAGGGGTGAAAGAGTATTGACATCAGAAATTAACATCTATCTTTAAAAGCCCATAACTATGCGTTTGCAAAGGTAGTTTCAAGTATAGGAAGATGTCTGTTGGTAAAATGACCCACGTATAGAGTATAGGTAAAGACCCCATGAAGACCCTGGTCAGCAAGCTCTCTGATGAGGTCATGGTATGCAAGGAAGCCGGTACAAACAGGCAAAAAGAATAAGGAGAAACAGCCTCACTCCTAGATTAGTTCCTCCGGGAAAGTGAATACATGAAATTTGATGAAAAGATTTTTAAAATCCCACATAGCTTTAGTCATTAACTATCCACAGTTTGGGCAATGAGGTCATTTGATGTTGAGGAGTTAATATTGAAATTGCTGCCTAAGCTAGTTAAACATAATGAGAGCCCTTCCTGATGGAAACTAGGAGAAAAAACTAGGCCCGCGTAAATGAAGCCCAGAATGGCTGTGACCATTCAATAGCATTGGTCTCATATAAGCCAGTCCACTCCTGAAGGGCCAGAGGCTACCATACTCTTGAGCATAAAGCTAATCGATTGCAGAAGAAGGAATTTTACAAAACCTGACGTTGTGACATCCTGGAGCATGACAAATCCCTGTTCTGTTTCACTAAATATGTCAAGTAAAGGTGAGCATTCGACTGCAGGATGATAGATCCCCCAGAGTAGGGCCATGGTGTTGAGTGCCTGGCTGGCATCTAAGCGTGAAGAAAGGCATGGACCTGACAGTTTCGCTATGTTAGATCAACTCCTAGACAAGCTTTCTTTCATTCAGTTGACCCTAGAACATGCACTCTCAATAGGGGCAGTAAAGGAAGCAACAATTGTTTCTTGGGGCATGGAAAAAACCTTACTTTTTGTATAAACCACAGATATGCAAGAAGTACCTAAACATGTATGTATATATAATATGTGGTATGAAAATTCCATGGTGAGGGGAACCACTAGGGAAAAAATAAACCTCTTTGTGAGAGAGGGACAGGAATGAGCCCACTTTTGGAACACCAGGAGAAAGATGCATAAGAAAATCAGAAGATTGTTGGTGTTGGTGAGAGCAGTTGGAAGACAGGAGAGACAATATTCCCCAATCTTCAGTTTTTGCCCAAACCCACCCACAGTCTTTGAGGACACGGCTGGAGCCTATATCCAGCTTATTCTTTAGTATGGTTTGGTCAAGTCAGCCATCATCAATTAATCTAATGAAGGAAACTCCCTTGTACGAATAAGGATAAGTCCAAAATTCAGCCACTCCCTGCAACTTAGGAAAAAGATGAGGAGGCCTCAGGAGAAAACAAACCTGATGACACCTTGACCTTGGACTTGTAGCCTCAAGAACTGTGGGAAAAGTTAGTTTCTGTTGTTTAAGTCAGACAGTCTGTGATACTTTCTTATGGTGGCCCTAGCAGACAGATATACCTGATACCGTGTACATGGTAGGTATCACTTCATTACTCGTGCTCATTCATACCTGGTCCTCCTCTCCTGGGCACAAGAGGACCACTTCCTCAAATCTAAGCAGTTAGTTGTAAGCAGAAGGGACATTATCATATTTCTGAGCCCAAGCATTAAATTGCTGGATCAAGACACATGTAGCGCTTGTCCACGCCATGGTGATCAGAGAACATGTGGAAAGGCAGTTGCCAGAAGACTCAAGTAGCCCAGAATTCTAAACCAGTACCTCCCTGGAGAATTGGCCTGGATCTTCAAGGGATATCATGTAAAAAAGAGAAATAAAGCTTTCTTCTGTTAAGCCATTGAGATTTCTAATGTTATTTTTTACACAGCAGGACTTAACCCAGCCTTACTGATGTACCCATCCCACATAAATCTAGGAGAAGGGGGTCCTGGGGTATCTCCTTGTGGGCCGTCTATGAAATAAGAAGCCTCTCCTCTAACAAAATCATGAGAAAATGAAAAAATTACAATGAAATGAAGAGTTCAAACAAAGGGGCTGATCCATGTGGCACCTTTACAAACCAGAGATGAAGGAAAAGGGGCAATGTTTCTCTGTGCTTTTCAAGTCAGGTTGGAAGACAATCTTGAGGGTATGAGCAGTTGGGGGCAAAAAAGTGCATGTTTTGGCATAAGGCAGGATAAGGCAATGGGTCCTATTGTGACATTAAGGAAATGTCCTTTAAGACCTTCTCTGGTTCCAGTCTCACCAGAAAGGCTCTATGATTCTAAGAGTTTGATTTCCTGGATAGTCAACAAGAATATCTGTTCCCCAA
Source organism: Potos flavus (assembly GCA_028534135.1). Classification (NCBI taxonomy): domain Eukaryota; kingdom Metazoa; phylum Chordata; class Mammalia; order Carnivora; family Procyonidae; genus Potos; species Potos flavus. The sequence continues at coordinate 51,588,299 of CM052900.1, forward strand.
AAAATGTATATAGCACCATAAAAAACAATAAATAGATCTCCCTGTACATGTCAGTTAAGTAGAATTCTGACAACACCTCAAGACTTCCTGACCCCAAGGTGCACTGATTACTGAAGTTCCAAACCTCCGTGAGGAAACCTTCACCTGGAAGAAGCCACCAGTGTTATCCATTTTAACCCCACAAAATAGAGGGAAGAGATTCCTTTAACTTGATAGAATTCACTAAACATATCCTCTTTTCACAATACATTTTACTCATTTCTCACTCCCAAGTCCTCTAACCGAGGCTATGATTAACTTCCCCAGAATAAGGTCAAGCTGCCTAGGCCACCCTGAGCTAATCACTCATCCCGTCAGTGGGCAATTTATCTTGTGCTCTTAACCCTTGATTTGTTTCATGTGGAAACCCAGCAAAGGTGTGTGCAAGCTGAGTCCTGTCCAAAGGTGCTTGGGGCCAAGAGGTCAGGAGAGGCACCTCACTTCCAAGCAAACACTCCACTTGCCTGGACATGTGACTTCCACGGGCTCTCATCAGCTACCAGACAGTTCTTAGAAAAAGAACTCCAGTCTGCCCAGAGGGGGCCCTTGTGTGCTGGCAACAGCTCTGACCTGTATCACACACCCCTTTTCCAACTCCCCATTTCCCTCAGAGCTCCATCTATATTATTATGCACATACTGCACAGCAGACATTCCCTTTAACAGGGCTCTCCCATTACCACTGGTTAAGGCATCATTTCTATGAGTGGGTTTTCCCTGGCATCTGATGGACAGACACCATACCCACGTCATAACTTAATTCTGTGGTTCTCAACAGTACCACCCAAAGGGGCGATCTGAAATTTGTGGTGGCAGATTTTGGGGCTCTCACAATAATCAGAAGCACTACTGGCTTTAGTGAGCAAGGGTAATGGATGCTAGCCATCACACAATGTCTGGGGTAGTCCTATACAACGGATAACTGTCCCTCATCCTGCATGATTTTCAGATGCCCCACCTAATTTCACAGAGATGAAAAACTTTCATACATTCATACAGATATTAACTAAATGCTTGCCACATGCTAACCACGCTTTCAGGGATTCTGGGTGAATGAAATTCTCTGCTCTCTGGCACTTATAAAAACCGATTGTAATTGTCTGAGCCTGGAACCTAACTCAATTTTACATACAAACAGAAAGTACTTTTGTCCTCTCTTAAGATACCTTATGTTTCCTGAAATGCAACTGCCGTGCAAATCAAGGGATAATTATAATTCATTTTGTTCTGAGTCCACCAGGATTTATTCACTGCATCAGAAACCACATCACTAATTGCATGACCCCTCATGATATCTAAGCCACCAGGACAACTTGTCTACCCCGTCCACATCTGTAGCTGAGCCGTTGACAGGGACTCCGACGAGGCCAACATTTGACATCTTCATTATATTCTCTTACATAGCCATGTCCAAACATTTACAATCAGAAAGAAGTTGGGTTTTTTTATTATTATAAATTGCTATACTTTGGTTTTAGCTACATTCTACTTAGGGTATTACATTGTTGTTGTTGTTGTTGAATGTGTGTGTGGTTGGTTATATTATCAATGAATCCCATTCCAAGATGGAAAATGTAATGTCTTTAAAAAAAAAAAAAAAAGAGGTGCCTTTCTTATAAAGAGGGGGCACCGCATCTGAGAAGGAATTGATTTGTAACCATTTAAATACTCAGCTTTCCAGCCTCCAGTGAAAACTCTCTTCTCCAGCAGTTTTCCAAAGAAAGCCTCAAATTCCCCACTTTTAAAACAGTCCCCACAAGTCTAATGAATTTGAGGAACACTTCCTCAAGAAATCAGGTCCAATGAAAATTCTTACCACATAAGGTAGAACAACATGTATGGTTATTTACTGTGAAATTAATGAAAATAAACTGAATTCCACACACATTAGTAACTAACTTGAAGTTAAGTAAGATTCTGAAGACCCCATATTATCTACTTTGATGCAATAAATTATTCACAAAAATTAATGAAGCAATCATTGACTAGTCATTGGTTAAAGTGAAAAGCACAACTCTAGGGGTGCCTGGGTGGCTCAGTGGGTTAAAGCCTCTGCCTTTGGCTCAGGTCATGATCTCAGGGTCCTGGGATCGATTCCCGCATCGGGCTCTCTGCTCAGCAGGGAGCCTGCTTCCCCCTCTCTCTCTGCCTACCTCTCTGCCTACTTGTGATCTATCTCTCTCTGTCAAATAAATAAAATCTTAAAAAAAAAAAAAAGCACAACTCTAAAGCCATTTCGAAAGGTACCTGTACTTAATACAAACACGTGATCAACAATATACCTCTCAACAAAGAGGAAATGTCAAGCAGGACATGAAGCAAGATCTAAGACAAGGCTTAGGGAGAAGCCTAGCTGAGAGGGAAGGCATTTAGACATTCTGACAGAAAAAAGCAAGGCAGTGCAGTATATGTATTATCTGTCTGACTGTGGAGGAGTTTCTTTTCCTCTCTGTCAATCACAGTTCCACTGAAAATGCAGAACCAGTAGGAAATGTAGATTAAGAGATTTACTGCAAGAAATTGGCTGGAATAATGATGGGACCTGGCTCGGCAGGACATCAGGAGTCAACCTGGAAGTCTTACTCATGGGCTATCACTTTCTCCACAGGCAGAATTTCTCTTTCAAAGAGGCCTCAACTCTGCTCTTAGAGTCTTCTGACGGATTGAATCAGATCCCACCCCCTAGACTACCTAGAATAATCTGCCTTAATAAAGTCAACTGATTACGGGCTTTAGTCACGTCCACAAAACACCTTCACAACATCACCCAGATCAATGTTTGATAGAATAATGGGGCAATAACCTTGCCAAGCTGACATATCGAAAGATCATCACAGACCACTCCCTGTCAACTTGGCCCCTATCCCCATCTCCTAAAATCATACTTCGGAGTGCCAGGGTGCCTCAGTCAGTTAAGCGTCCAGCTCTTGTTTTTGGCTCAGGTCATGATGTCAGGGTTGTGAGATCAAGTCCCGCATCAGGCTCCACACACCGAGCACGGAAGGCTGTTTGAGATTCTCTCTCCTCCTCTGCCCCTCCCCTATGCTCAGGCACTCTCTCTTTCTAAAAATAAATAAATAAATCCTTTTTAAAAATAAAGTCATACTTAATCTCCAAATAAAGAGAACAACAGTCATACCTCTGCCTACCGTGATGTAACTATACTTTGTACAACTGACAACACATTAACCCCTTCCCCGAAAGGGAATGCAAAGTTCTTGGCTAAAGTTCATACTTCTCCAATGATATCCTATTACTTAAATACTGTGCAATAAAGTTCACTATTAATAAACTTTATGTTAGATGGTAAGAAGGCAAGAAAAAGAAAAAACAAAAATACTTGTTTAGTATGTATACAAACATATGAACAGCAAAATAAGAAATACTTACAGCTCTTACCAGCTATAGTATTCTCAACTCTGAAATGAGAATGGCAGGGACCATTCACATGGTTCTAAAGGAATTATGTGATGTGATAGGTTACATGCACTATAATCTGAATATCAGCACCTTCATTAGTATTATTACTGGACAGGCCCCTGTAATGGTGTTAAGCTGAGGACTGTAATTCAGAAGAGGGTAATGGTAAGTCTGCAATGTAGGAGTAAAAAAGGAAATAAGTAGCAGCCATTTCTGGGGGGTGGGGGGGTTGGATCCTACAGAAATAAAACCGAGGTGAAACATACCAGGTTCTAGGATGGAAAGACCAAATATCGAAAATTTCTAAATTATTTTCATAGTGTGTACAATAGAGAGGCAGCCTTCCTCTTCGGGAGCAAAACTATCTTTCGATAAGCAAAATACCTACATAACCTCTCTAGTTGTAAATAAGAAAGCCTCTTTCCTCTTCCTCTCCACCCAGTTCCCCCTCCACGCCACTCACCTAGAAAGAAATCTGGATTCAAGTCAAGGAGGGAGTGGGGGTGTCAGTGATTTCCCAGCAGGAAGACTTTAACAATCTGGAGGACTGGACAGGAAAGACAGTCACCCAAAGAGACAGACAGATAGACTTTCAGACAGAGCCCGAGATGGGGGGAGACTAAGAGATGAGCAGGCTCGAAGGATCCCGGGGGCAGCACAGCTGGGCAGAGCAGCACAGGCAGTGAGTCCTTGGAGACAGGAAGAGCTGAGGGGGTTTTAATTGCACCTGCCAGAGCCTCATTAGAGTACTCCCTGAAAATGGGTTTACTGTATTCTATGTAAATTACAACCCAATAAAGTTGATCTTAAAAAGTGATATGTGTTATGATCTAAATTTTTATTTTTATTTTTTTCCTAAAGTTTTGTAAGACACAATACGTTCAAAAAAACCTGGAAAGAACTATCAAGCCATTAGCTATGGTTATTTCTCAGTAGTAGGAAAACAGGCAACGCTTATTTTCAGCAGTCTTGTATTTTCTCCTTCCTCCAATAAGTGTGCTAAATTTTTTTTCATAGTCAGAAAAAGCAAAATCTTCCTGAAAAAGAGCCATTTTTCACCGAGCCCATGCTCAGTTCCACATAGTGCTGACCACTTAAAACCTAACAATTTCATATTAATATCCATTCCTGTGGATTCTCCAACCATCGTTTCAAGGCTGTGCTGGTTCTAGTTTTGTTTTGTTTTGTTTTCAGAACATCTGTTTGCCTTTGAACTGTAAAAGCAAATAAAGTGAATGAATAAGTAATAATAATAGCTTGTGCTTGTCTTGAGGTGGAAAGGGCAACAAATGGAAAGACTCAAGACTCAGATTTCCAGACAGCTCTGCTAAAGAATTCACTGTGTGGCCTTTGGTGAGACACTTCCCCTCCAGGCCGCAGCTTCTTCAGCTATAAAACAGGGGCCGTGAACAAGAGCATTTCCAAGGGCCCATCTAGAATGGACATCCTGCCATTTTACGGGTCCCTTTGGGGAGGAAAAGAAAGCAAAGTAGAGATGCACCGCTGAGTCATCTTATCCCAGCATTGTGATAGAAATCACACCTCGGGCATCCCCCTTTTCTCCGTATTTCTCTATTTCATCTTACATACTCAGCCTTCTTGCTCTTGCCAATCGTGTAGCTGTAAAACTTATTTTTCACTCCCAGCACTTGAGCTATCCTGGCTCTTACTCGGATGGTTCCATCCTTGCTGGTATCTGATTTTGCTCTGGCAGTCATTGGGGGTCTACATAGTTGCTCTGCTCAACTCCAGTCATTCCAGGAAAACTTCACACCCTCTCCTTTGTTGAAAGCTCGGCCTGCCCCTGCCTATGGCCGTCCTTCTGCTCTTAACCAAGGCATGGGGGGGGAGAGGGAGGCAGCATCCACAGGTCCCATTTCAGCTCTCACAAAATGACACTGGCATTTAAGAAAACTCCGTGTGAGTGCCGGGCAGGGGAGCGGGGGTGGTGGCTCTGAAATCCTAATGTAATCAGACTCATTTTAAGATCTACAGTCATTTGTCCTTGGCTCAGTTTTCCCAGAAATGACTGGCATAGGAAGCTTTCTCGAAGGGCAGTTGGCTCAAGGTTTGCTTGGCGAGTGGGAGGGGATCACTTCAGCTTCAGTTTCAACTGCCAAGTCTGTATTCCCTGCTGACCCAGTTGGGATTTTAAGTTTCCATCAGGACCACCTGCCTGGTGTTAATTAGTTATGGTTTCTTATTTTATATGCAAGCTTGTTTTAACGTCCATGAACTGGCACAGCGTCTTAGGCTTTTCCCCTAGTTCTACTGTACAAGCAGAATTCTTAGCTGTCCCAGCTATACGGACTTGAATGACATGATGTAGACAGAATGGCAAAATATTCAGCAAAAATCTGAGGATGGAAATTGCAAAAACCAAGTAAATCCCAAATCGTAGTTTTTCTTCTGTTGTTTTTCAAAAAACTTATAATTTGGGAAATTCTTTCTTTTCCCCCATTCCACACATGTGCCTTCAACTTCCGAGTGAGATACACAATAAGAAAACCTTGCAGTGAAACACAAACCTATTGTTTTTAATGCCACTCTAGACATCTCTGTCGTTTTTACCCATTTGTGACATATTTACCGATTGCCAATTATGTAATCAAATCAACTGGTTTCCTCTTACTTTACCAAGAACTAGGGGGGAGGAAATATTTTTTATACTTCTAGGCTTTCCTTTAGCATGAAAAATCAAAGTTTAAGGGTTACTTTCCTCCACTAGTGTGAGCATCCCCTCAAAAGACATGTTCTGACCAGGTAACTTTCAGAAATTTATCCTAAATTTTTTCAATTCATGGTATATAAGTAAACATAAGCACATTAGAATGGTGGATATACAGACTATAGTAAAAAGACTTGCCATTGACACATAAATGAAGTGAGCCAAGAACTTTGAAAAGTGTAAGAATCCCTTTTTTTTTCTCCCAGGGGTCAAAAATGAACATTGCATCTGAGGACAAATCCAGAGTCATTGGCTCTGAAAGAAGAGCTTGTGTCTGTGGGCATTTTGATTTTAAATCCATTAATTTCCACATAATTTTGGACCAACATTAAATGGAAAAAAATTAATTCATACTGTTGTCATTTTACATTTACTTGGGTTGCCTGCCATAGAGATTTCTTTATGTTTAAAAAAAATGTCCATTTCAAGAAGTGACAAGGAGAGTCATCTTCACAGAAGGGTTGCTGTTTTTCATGTGCCTCAGACGACCTGATTTTATGTTCTACTGTGCCAGTGACTAAATCCAGGGCTAAAGTGGCTGGAAAGAGAGGGTATGGAGTTACTTTTCTGATATAATTAAATGGGCAATTTTCTGGGTGCTAAGTATTAAATGGTTCTAGGAAATGATGAATAGCATCAGCCTTAGGAATTGGAAGGATTTCATTTCTCCAATGGCTCTCTTTTGGATCCACAAATAATCTGGGGTTAGCTGAAACAGGAAAAACGATTGCCCAGGGCCACCTCATCTTCCCCTCCAGTCTTCTCCCCCTAAACACATAGCTGTGGGTGCCTCTGGGTGAAGGAAGGAAGGAGGTTATCATGTGGGTAAGATCACTTTATTGGAAACAGATTGGAAAAACGCTAGCTTGGTGCCCGCTGATAAACATAAATATGTGATATCTAAAAGTAAATATTCTTTTGTTTTGAATATAAATGAACTATTGAAATGCAACTCCCAAGGAACATTCTGGAAGGTAAAAATACAGACATGTCCTAGATAATAGTCTATATATATTTTTATATATTATGCATATGCATGTAGATTATAAGTTTTATATATTATGCCTATTAATAAACTGTGCATTCTTCTAAAGGTACTAATCAACTGTGCCAAACAATTACTCACGCTACACACTGTGCTACAACAAGTGGTGTCCACTGGTTAGGTAGAGCTGTGATAATTCCAGCACAGTAGCAGTTTCCGATTTGTCGATATCTACACTCATCCCTTTAATGGAATTTTCTAAGGTAGTATTGGTAAGATTAGAGCAGAAAACAGCTACTCTGCTCAAGCAGTACTATGTACCTTCACTTAATTAATATGCTCTTCAAGGACAGATGTATTTGAGTACTTTTACGGTGAACGATTAAACATTATTATGTTGCCACATGCCAGGTACAATTGTCTGATACATCCATTTTTCCTGCTCCTGCTGCTCTGGCCTGAATTCTTTTTCTTTCTGAAAACTGAAATTTTCCTTTCGTAAAGGTCACTTGTCTTTGCAATAATCCCCATTTTGCTGTCATTTTCCCTCTTCAAGCACTTTATTCTTTGACTTACTGATCTCAAATCCTTTTTGATTAAACTTTGTAATTTCTACTTCTTTCAAATATCAAAGGCCAATGTTTGACTCTGTCATTTACATAACAAAAGTGTTATATTTATGTTTGACTCCTAGTCATTTCCCTATTGAATCAAAAAGTATCAGATATGTTACTAATCAAAAAAACATTCTTTACAAGGATATTACTTTCATGTTTTGAATCATTAAATAGCCCATTTCATACTTTGCTTGCAAGTATGAGGCAAGTAGTTAATTTGTCATAAATAAGCTATTTGATTTAAATTCAATTCGTATTTCAAAACTTTCAGAATAAAAATGTCATACTCCCTAGTGAGTCTGCCTTAAATTCTTTTATTTTTGAGAGAGAGAGGGGAAAAAAACATGTACGTAGGGGAGAGAGGGACAGAGGGACAGAGAGAATCCTAAGGAGGTTCCATGCCCAGCACTGAGCCTGAGGCTGGGCTCAACCTCACAACCCTGAGATCATACCCTGAAAGCATGCCCTGAACTGATATCAAGAGTCGGATGCCTAACCAACTAAGCCACCTGGATGCCCCTGCCTTAAATTCTTTTCAAGTGGGTGGATTCTTTTCAAGATGGGTGGATGAAGAGATAGATAGAAGTCCCTTCGAAAATACAGATTAAAGCAAAAAAATACAGCAGATTCAATAAACAGAAGGGATATCGGAAAATTACAGGAGCTATGTGAATAAGTTATTCAACATTAATTGAATATTGCTGAAGAAGAAAGAGGAAGCTAGAAGAACACACTAATTAAATGTGGGCAGTTATTGGCTAAAAGGAGGAGAATCATGGCATCCATATTTTTAGTTTTCGGGAGGGGGAAAAGACAGAGAGGAGACACGACTTGCTATAGAGAGCAATTCTCTCTTAGCCACAAAAAGACCAAGTAGCTGGGATCAGCAACAAGTAGCATTCAAAAGCCAACCAGTAGCAAAACTCCACAGTAGTAGCTAACGTGAGAACTCCAAGTAGCTGGCAAGAAACTGTAACTAGGACCCAAACCGGACAGTAAGAGTGATTACACAGGCAGAGAAGAAAAAATAAACCAATGTGTACCTTGACATTTGTGTGTCTTTCACTCTTGGTCTAGATCTATGTAGTGTCTGGGTTTCTAATTATAATAAATGGTTAAATGTTTAAAATCTGTTAATGGAGAATTCTATTTTTTATACCAAAATGGAAACTGATTAGATGCTCTATTAAGTCCCTCATCTGGCCACAGCTGAGGAAATCCTAGCCCTTTTGCTCCCGTGTTCTAAGCCACGGCACAATACGTATAGAAGAAACCACCTCAATTACAGCTAAAATGTTTAGAGGGGTTTAACAGTCTTCCACTGGGCTTTATGTGACAGCAAATTTTGCAGACAGACATAAAAAAGAAGGAATAAATTTAGTCCATTATGTAAACCATAGAAGATAATGTACTATCACTTTTATAGTTTGGGATTAAACTATTTATCCACTATCAAAGGAGTCTTTGAATTAAGAAATGGCCATGATCACTTTTTATCCATTATAGCTTCTCTAAGTAAATCTCCCTGGTGATTAAGAATGCACGTGTTCAAAATAGCTTCTCGGCAGGGCCTGAAAACCAACCAACCTGCAGGGAACCTGAAGCTATGAACACCTGTCTCCAAGGACAGGGTCAGTGGAGAAAACCAGGATCTCAGTACATATATTGAGGTTAAAAAGATACTTTTCTTTAAATTTAAATGAAGCAAAGATTTGCAATTTTGTCAATTTCATTTGTCAATTGCAAGTTTGTCAAATTTTCTACAAAACACACACATGGCTTTTCAAAATAGAGAAGAGTAAAAGCAGAGGAATTATTTTTTAATATCTAAAGAAAAAGTCTAGAAACAACATACACCAATTATTTCTGAATGCTACTCAGAAAAGAAAAATGTCTTGACTGGCTGTTTCTCAGCTGACGTGTGCAACCCTCTTTCCCTTCCTGCCCCTCCCTTTGATCCTTCCTTCACTTACTCATTCACAGAGTTGCTGTAAAAAACTTATCCACCATTCACAGGATTTAGGGTGAGAAACATTGGTTACAGCAAAAGCTAATATTTCTAAGATGTGTGGTAGAATTTATATAGTTTATTTGTGTATAGGGAAAACAAAAAAATGTAATCGAATCACGAGTCATCAGAGATTCATCTAAATTATGGCATATTGAACACATCGAGAGACCTGAGCAACCTAAATTTCCACTTATTAATTGGCAGCCATACCACATAGGCTCAGTCTAACAGACAAAGTTTGAAATTTATCTTAATTGCATGGTCTCTCATTAAGGAAAACTTAACAATATGCATACACTCAACAAAAACAATTCAACCAATGTAGGATTTTTTACTATCTTTTTTCAGTAGTACCTTTGTCAAGGGATTGATTTTAATATTCATGTCTTCCTCTGTGAAGCACAAAACAAATTCAATTTCTTATAGGTTTTCTTGGTTAAAAACAAAACCTTAGTTTTAGTCAGCTTTAATAGTAGTCAAGCAATTTTCTAGGAACTTGACTCAAATGCTCTGCCTAATACACACCATCCAAATGATTGTGTCAGTAAAAACCCAGGTAATACGCTTCATGAATAACAGATTGATAAACTTCTATGAAACCTAAAGCAATTTCATAAAAGTCACCATTGTTTGGGATTTAGCATGGTTTTATGCTTTTCCTTCATTAATCCTCCAGTGGGTGGGATTTATCTTTTTATTTGAAATGCATGGCAGAATATTTGCCTGGTTATCAACTCATTGCAAAAGCAATTACATGGTTTTCCCAATGAGGTTAGAACAAAAGGATTTGGGAATTTCTAGAATTGGCAGAAATGGAAAGAAGCCTGACCAAATTTGAATTCTGCTCAAGGAATAAAGATGGCAATGAATGTTATTTTTAAATGTGTGTGTAAACGTGTTTGCCAGATACTCTTCCTGGCAGCCGCAAAAATCTCTCAAAAAGTAGCCCAAACTCAATTAAAGACCGGTTACTCCAAACTTACCCTTTTAAATCTTTATAATCAAAATGGGTACATTCTCCAGTATTATTGACAGAAAAGCAAAATAACTGAAACCCGGTAAAAGGTTGAGATTACTTTCTCTTTGGGGAAATAGGAATAGACTTTCTACCTGGCATTAGCACAGGTACTTAATAGCGGTACACACACACACACACACACACACACACACACACACACACACAATTATGGTTATTTTGCCATCTTTTTCTCAACTAATTCACTAAAGTTGCTCCCACAATTTAGTAGTCCTGTGATGTCAGAGTGACTCCTGACATTACAGATGTGGTGACTTCATTAGCATTATAGACCAATTTAGAAGGAAAAGAAGGACTGATTGTTCCGAAGAAGAGAGAAAGTGCTGTGGAGGAAGCCCGACGTGAACTGTGCAGATCTCTGGGCGACACTGAGCTCCACTGGACACCTGCCAGCGCTCTCGGTGAGGGGTACAAAGACGTCAGACAGGTTCCCCCGGATGCTCCCAGTTGGATGAGAAGGCAAATGGATAAACACTTGTCGTGCAAGAAGCGCTGGAATAAAGGAACAGGTGGAATTTCTCAGGATCCCTGTGAAAGGAAAGTTGGTCATATGGGTAGATGGGTGGCAAGTGATGAAGCCGAGCCTTGAAGGATAAGTAGAGCTCTTCAGCTAGACAGGAAGCCAAAGGATAAGGAAGACAGAAGTCAGGAGGAGAGCCAGGCACAGAGAATGAAGGAGCAACTTCCTCACAGAGGAGTAAGCCCCACCTTTGTGTAGATGATCTTTTCCAGGATGTCTGTAGGCAAACAGCCTTGAAACTTAGTCTCCTGCCGCAGCAAAGAGACTTTTTACTGTCCAGTATAATAAACACAATGTTGCCCCCTCTGGACCACATGGTGGACAGTTTGCTTGCAGCTCAATATAAAAGGGGGTCCTTAAGCTCAGTGTTGCTCAGGGGTGATGCAAACTCAGAGTGTGCACGGTGTCCATCAGAATCACTCCACGTCACCTCTGTGGGACCCCGGAGGCAAGGGGAAGCTACAGGACCGTGAGGCTCACACTGCTTGCTGAGCCAGAAGACAGACAGACCTCCGTCTGTGACCCAGGAGAATTGGGTCTTCTGCCAGCATCCAGGAAACTGGGGAAGGCACATTTGATAGCTTCTAAGTACGGCGAGATCGCACACCACTCACCGTTCTTGCCGGATGGGCAGGGATTCCATCAAGCAAGACAGGAAACCAAGGAGAATGAAATGGAAATTAAGGGAAAAGTGGAAGAGTTTGGTTTTGCTCTTGTTGAATCTGAAGTAGTTGTTGGAGGCAGGGAATTGGCAGCACAGGTCTATATTTCAGGATGGGTCCCTCATCAAAAAAAGAAAAGAAAGGAAAGAAAGGAAAGAAAAGAAAACAGAAAACAGAAAACAGAAAAAAAGAAAGAAAGAAAAGAAAGAAAAGAAAGAAAGGAAATAGTAAAAGTCTACCTCAAAAGGTTATGAAACTGAAGGAGAAACCTCACACAGAATAGAATTCCTCTTAAATCTTAAAGATCCGGGTGCACAGAGAAGTCGGCGACAGGCAGCAGGGTGGGACATTTTCACTAATTCAGATCCCTATCCAATTTTGAGATCTGTAATCTCTTTGAAGACGGTTCTCAGAGGACAATTCTGAAACATACAATGTGGGGTTCCAAACAAGCCCATTTCAGGCCCTTCTGTGGCTCTGAATCACAAAGGAAGATTCTGGTGAGACCCTGGTCTACTCTCCCCTAGAGAAAATGGACCTGTTTGAGAACTCTTATATGAAAACAAGAATCTATATGGAATATAAGCCTCTGGAGACCCACAGACAGGGCAACTTGATTGGGGCACAAAAATGGACCTCTTATGGAAAGGGGTCCTCCTGGGACCCAAGGCTGAGATTTAGAGCCATCAGAGACATCTGGGGAAACAATCACAGACTCGCTGCCTAACGGTCCAATAGAAGCAAGACTGTGACAACTGTCCCGAACCACAACTTATTTATAACTCATCACAAAGTGATCACCCTGCCTGTTGATGGCCCAGGCGACTTGTTCTTAGCTTTCTGCCTTCCTACTGACTCCTTTTTTTCTCATTACTCTAACAGATGGAAGAAGATTCCCCACAGAGGGGTCATTCTCTGATGGGAGCAGAAGATAGGAAACACACATCATCCAATTTTATTTCCTCTAACAAAACTGTTAAAGGATAAAATTATTGCCTATAATGAGCTTTTTGGAAATAAGCTTGTGGATTTATTTTGCTTATAAACAACCACCCTGGTTCTTATTTCTATAATAAATAGGAGTACAATACTATAAATTCACTCATTTTCACTTGCTCTCAGTTAAAAAGAAACAATATCCTCAAATATTCGAACCCTTACCAAGCAGAGAATTGCTAAGGATTGTATCCTCCTCCCCTTGAAGGAAGTTCAAGGATATGAAAATGACACATGTCATTGCTAATTCCTAGGATATCAGAGAGAAAAATATACAAAAGCCTTAATGAACGGATGAAGAAAGCAAACTGGGAACAGACATTTCTGGCTAGGGAATAGGACAGCCAGCAGAAAGGCTATTGGCCAAATCTCACAGACTGAAAATACTAAAAGCTTCACCCAGAGTCAACAAATGCCAAGTTCTGAGGAGAGGCGTCTTAGGGGACAGATCTGTTAACCATCAGCGGGCACGTTTCATCTCCCCGCTCCTGGAGGGCAAGTTAAAGAAGGCTTTGTGTACCTGCTTCCCAATAGAAGCTGGAGCCGGAAGGCACAGGAAGGCCCGCTCCTGCCCTCGGCCCCAGGACAGATACACACACACACACACACACACACACACACACCCACAATCTTCAAACACTTTCCTTCAGGCTATTTCCCCGCATTTAGGCTCGCTGAAGAAAAGCTTGAGTCAACTACAGGTCAGAAAGACAGACTTTTTCTTGTATTGAACATTGATTTTCCTGTCCAGCCAAGTCGGAATGGCTTGATAGCCTCTCCAAAAGCCACAGGCCTTGCTTTAAGGAGTACAGTGTGCTGAAAGACCTTTTAAAAATTAGTATGACAGCTAAGCCCCTTCACAGCATGCCTGGTTCACTCAAGGCCTTTTAGTGTCATCCAAAACAATGAATCTCCGCCGGAGGCCCCTATGAGCACACGCCCTACAAGGCCGCCATCTTTCTCTGCAAGAGAGTAATGACCAGGATGGAGAAGGTAAGCAGCGGAGGCTGTTCTGGGGCCCTGCATAGGCAGCACTGAACCCAATTTTGGGTGAAAATATGCAGTTCTAATCACCACACTGCAGGAAAAATGCTACTAAAGTTGAAAAGGTACAGCAGAGGGCAGACCGAATGACTCAGAGCTTCCAGAACGAGGCCCATATGTTGACCTCACTCTCCTGTTGCAAATCAATAGTAGTAAAGACTCCAACAAGAGGAACCTCCTAGAGCCTTCGCTTACAAATCTCAGCATGGGGTAGAAACGGTCCTTCCTGAACTCCTGGTTGTGTAGGGAAATTTTTTTAACACCTGGTCCTAAAACCCATTCAAGCTAACCCACATGTCAGTCAAAATCAATCCTGTAGCAATGAAACAATGCTTTCTGATTCCTACTGTTCTTATTCACTCTTTATATCGGAATGTAAGAAGTAAAATAGTTACCAAATGTTGCAAAGCCGGAAACGGACCCAAAACCAAGACAGCGGCAGAGTAACATGGAATGTTCCTCTATTGTATTTTAGCTATGCTGTTTACTAACACTGCACTTGAATCGGTTACTTTCTTCTTCCCATGTTTCCAAGGCAACCAGTTCATGGGGTTGAGGGGCGGAGGCACAGGCAAGAAAAAGTTTTTTTAAGTGATGCATACCATGAAGTCAATCTGAATGAATTTAATTTGCGGTGGCGGTGTGACAATACTGAAAGGGTGTACTCAGAGTCCTTTTTTATTTTTTCTGACTGAGTAATTTGAGGAGAGTTTCTTCATAATGGTGCCTTTTTCACACAGCAGGCACTTTTGAATCCCACCTGTAAATCAGGGATGTCTACAGGGATTTGTCGGTCTTTTCCCTCCCCATCTCTTTTATCTCTACCTCTTTTTCAGTTATTTGTGAAAATAAAATAGTCCTCCTAATTCTTTTATGTGAAAGGAGATTGGGTTGTTATGCCCCGAAAGTGGCACATTAATTTTGATCAACAATTTGCTCACTGAAATTCAATCGCGAAGATATTTTCCCCACATTCTACTTTAAAAAGAAAAACGTCCATCTGAAATTCTTGGTCTATAAGCTACGATGCTAATGTTGCTCTAAATTAAGATTTAGCATTTACTTTATGCTCCTAGCCCAGAAAGAAATAGCTATATACAAAGATGAATTAGGCTACATACATTGTTTGATTTCCTTAAATTCCCTCAATTTCCTTAAACAATTATTTCTCCAACTAAATATGAAGTATTTGACTATTAACATGAATGTACATTATAAAGTTACCCTGTTGTATCAGCCTACTTTGGAACTAATTCTGTGTTTTGCCTCAAGTCAATTTTCAATTAAAGTTATTAAATGTTTTGACTTTAGATTACAGAATAAAGCTGTTTAAAAAGCATGTGTACTTACACACACCCCGTAATAATATTTGCATTGGAAATGAATGTCTAGCTATGTTGGATTGGTTAATAAACTGGGACATATCCATACAACAGAATACCATCCAGTCACCAAGACCGATAATGTAGAGCGGAGTGATGTTCAGTGACATGGAAAGAAAATATCAGACAAGAGAATACCCACACTGCAAAGGAATATGTAAAATATCCCATTTCCACTAAAAACAAACAACAACAACAACAAAAAGGTGTCCTTACACAAGCATAGAACAGTTGAAGAATTTAACAGAATAATAGTAGTTACTACAACTCAGTGATTTGGTGATTTTTACTTGTTTGTTCTTTGCTTGCACCTTCTCATGCTCATCTCCAAATTTTACAAAGAACGTGCTGCATTTAAAAATCTGTTATTTTTCAGGATGCCAGGGTGGCTTAGTCGGTTAAGCATCTGCCTTTGGCTCAGGTTCAACTCCTGCATCAGGCTCCTGGCTCAGTAGGGAGCTTGCTTCTCCCTCTGCTTGCTGCTCTGCCTGCTTGTGCTCCCCCCTACTCTCTCTCTCTCTCTCTCTCTCACACACACACACACATAAAGATAAAATAAAACAAAAATCTGTTATTTTTCGATAGTAATTTATTATTATTATTATTTTTTAGCAGAGGCAAGGAGAATCCTGAAATACTGGCAAGGGGCCCACTCACATACAACGTAAGTACAGGACAGCCAAAGCAGCTGGATTTAACAAAATCTCAAAAGGTTAGAAAGGAGTTAAAATGTGTGGCAAACCATGATATGTGCTGAGTTGACAGGAAATTGGTTGTGTTACTTGCGAGACAATTTGATTACTGTAGGCCTAATGCTCCCTCACTTTTTCTCTTCTCAGATGTCTGCAGGACATCCCTTGGATTGCTTTCTGGGACTGGGGTCCAGAAACAGCAAGCACAGAGTGCCATGAATGTATCATGCTCTTAACTTTATAGAAATGCTTGTTGCAATTATTTGTGATGACCATTTTGGTAAAGTTTTATGTGTCTGAGGCATGCTGTAAATTTCATTGTCAAAAAGCTATAGTTATAATAAAATAAGCACTCAAATATTTATGGACTAAATAAGTTACTTCTCAAAATGTCCTTTTTGAAGAAAAAGACTACTACTTACAAAACATATTTCGAAAGAACAAGAAAAAAGGGAAAAGAAAGAATGAGGGAAGAGAGGGAGGGGAAGAAATAAAAAGCTTAAAAAAGATAAAGAAAAAATAAAATTAAAAAAAAAGTAAGTGAGGGGTGAGATTAGCATACCATGATGCCCTACACGCTTGATAAAAATGAGCCAGAAATTTGTATTTAAGCATCTTAGTAGCCAATGTCACCAACAAAACACAATAATTCTGTGATTCATAATATTTCTAAGATACAGACAAGTTAGAATCACAGCAAAAGCCAAAGGATACTTTATCCCATGAATCTCTAATGAGAATAACTATGTGATGTAATGAGCAAAATTTTTAACAATACCCCCTTCAGGACATTCATGCCTATGAAGCCATTTCTTACAATGATTCACAATGTAGGTTGAAATGGACATCCCAATTCAGCTTATGTAAGTAACTCAGAAGGTGGAGAAGTGACCACAGTCGTCCAGGTTCGCAGCTCGATGATTTTGCTTAATCTTAAGATAATTTTTTTACACGTAGGAATGCAAAAACTGCGTATCTTTTTAAATACTCCATTATTAATTCTGCCAACCAAACCTTGAAAGGCAGAGTGCTGCAATAAACCTGATACAATAGTTCCTAATACCAATACTTGCAGCTGGAAGCAAATTTGTATGTTTTCACAGTTAGTGTACTAAATGAAAGGTTGCTATCCTTCTGCATTCATTCACTCATGCAATGAGTTAAAAAATTCAACAAACATGTGTTGGAAGCTTCTTATTTCCTGGAGGTTTGTTTACATGCTAGGAAAACAGAGGTGACAAAGGCAGCCTTGACCACTGTGGTCCTCAAGGAAGTGACCATACAATCTAGAACGGAGTTTCTCAACTGTAGCACTATTTGGGGCTGGATAACCCTATGTTGTGGGGGCTGTCCTGTGCATTGTGGGGGATTTGACAGCATCCCTGATCACTATCTACCATGCACCAGTAGCAACTTTACCAGTTGTGACAAGCAAACTTGTCTCCAGATATTGCTAAATGTCCCCTGCAAAACCACTGATGAGAGAGAATTTAGCATAAGAAACTACAATGAATCCATTCTGAGAGAGGAAGTGGGAGGTACTGAGAGAATGTAAAGAAGAGGATTATCCCAGTCTGGGGGCCCACAAAGGCCTTCTTGAGGAAATGAAGTGTAAAAGTTACAGGAAACAGAGGTCTAAAAAAAAAAGTTCACAGAGAAGTGAACTGGGGACCACAGACTGGGCCAGTCTCTTCCTCAAAATGCCATCTACATCTACTCTCACACACAGTCCATCCAGGACCAAGAGTATCCTGTAAAAGGCACTGAAAGGGCCACTAGAAAACATCAGCCATGCACACCTTTGAGGATAACAGAACTTCCTATCGTCCTTCCAAGAGAAAGTGATTACAAAATGCCCTCCCCTCAACTGATGGAATCAAATTTCACTATAGACTTGTTAGTGATTGCCAGTTATAAGTTAGAACCAATGAATGAATAGATTGTACTGTAGGGAGCTAAACATTCATTAAGAGAGGTATGTTTTAACTTAAGAAACATAGTATGAAATAGAACTTTTTGCAAAAACAATTATGCCAATTAAAATCAAGCACATCCATTAACCAGCTTAGCATCATTCTTGAAAGACACTTAATTGTTTCTGTTGCCATAAAAAAAAAAAAATCAAGAATTTGGACTGTTTGGTTTCCTAAGGATCCTGGCAAATGTTTAAGTTTTGTGATTTTATACCTATATTCATTTTTTTATTATAGATTATGTATATCCTATTTCTAAAAGGAGATTTTTGTCACTGGAGCACAATAGATAATTTCATGAAATTTACTCAAGGGATTGAAGTGTTTAAAATTTTAAAGAAAATATTGATTCTAATACTTTTTCCTCTATTATCCCTTGGTTATTTATCCAATTGATAACACAGTAATATTAGGGGCAGATAGGACTCTTAGGTTTCAGTATGATAAAATGCATCATTTTCATCATCATTATCCTCTTTTTATAATTGACACAATTGAGACTCAAAAAGGTTTACCCAAGGTCACAGATAATAATTAGCCAAGCCAAGAGTCCAACCCATATCTCTTGATTCCACCCTGAAGTGTTGGTAGAGGAGCGACAGCAACACAACCCTTTGATATATTGGTAGAAGAAAACCACCATGATGTGTTTTCAAGAAAAAAGGGTTTAGGTAGAGTATACTGGGAAGCTGGGAAGCATAACACCACTGGACATAGAACCCAAAGGAAGGGGAGAACAAAACAGTCGGTTACCCTAATCTTACACTTTTGGGCCCTCCCAAACCACCACCTTCTACTTGATCAAAAACAAAATGGTAACAAGAGGATTTGTTGAGTACCTATGATTTAGTGCACACTTTCTATTTATTATCTTTAATTCTCACAACAGTGCGATAGATCAGAAGTTCACAAACCTTAATGTGTACCTGAATCACCTAGGGAACTTGACAGATTTAATGCAGATCCAAATTCAGCAGGGCTTGGGTAGGGACTGAGAATTTACATTTCTAACAAGTTCCCAGGTGAGGCTGATGCTGCTGGTCCTGAACCACAGACCACACCTTGAGTAGCAAGGCTGTAAGGGACTCTTATGCAGAACGTAAGACTGTACATAGGACTCTACATAAACGTCACCTAAGTGGTGAGTTCAAATGCATGTCCCTGGGCCCCATCTCCAGAAATGCCAATGCAGAAGGTCTACAGTAGAGTCTAGGATTCCCCTGATAACATTTGCTCCAGGTCATTCTGATCCAGTAATCTAATGGGCTGTGGAGTCCTACAGGCCCGGATTAAAATCCTGGCTCTATTACTTTCCAGCTGTAGGAAACCTTGAGCAAATTACTTAACTTCTCTGAGCTTGTTTCCCCCATCTGCAAAATAAAAAATACCCCATTGGAATGTACAGATGATTAAACAAGATTATCTATGTAAAATGTCTAGCATATTGCAGGCATTCAGAAAGTGAAAGGTACTGTAATGATGTTGATGTGATGAAGAGGATTCTCGTTTGATAGAAAGTAGAGAGGTTAAATCACTTATCCAAGCCAGCTTACTAAGCAAGATTTGAATCTAGCTAGACTCAACTCCAACACCATATTCATTTCAGTGCACCAGATCACATGTACCAAGTTTACACATTTCATCTGCATTTATGGAACTCACCCAAATCATTCCTTCCTTTGCCCCTACCCTGCGAATTCTGCCAGCTTCTTCCATGCAACCTTCCCCCCCCATCCCCACCAATCCTTTGGATTTTGTTCCCAAGACTTGATCTTCAGAGTTTTCCAGGGACCTTCTGATTTTCCTGCCCTTGACCTCCTGTGCCAAGGTCTCCCTCCCAGCCTGCTTACCCAGGTCAAGAGGGGGCTTATATATGCAGAAAAAGAGGATGGTAGATGACCAATGAAATCTAATTGCGAAGAGGTGTACCAGTATTTTTTGGACCTTAGTATGACGAGAGGGTTCTGTATATCCCGCCTTTTACCACCCTTGGATCCCCCAAAATTGTTCTATTATTTAATGAATAACTCTTGAGAAAATGCCAATCTTAGCTATAAAATATCTGGGAGAAAAGAGTCCAAATAGAATTATTTACCCATTGAACTCTGATACACATGGGAGGAATACAAAATATAATAGAGGTAACACAATCCCATAAAATACACAACAAGAAAAGCCACGGATTTACGTTACTACTGCTCTGGCTGAAAAGATATTTCGTGAGAGATCGAGACACTTCAAAATGCTGGGAAAAACTCAAGATCCTAAATAAGCAAATTGTTTTAGCATTTCTGTTCCAAGCAATAACATTCAATGACTGCATGGAGATTATTTTCAATAGAGATTTTATGGGAAAACTATAACTGGAAGTAAAAGGAATATTCTAGCCATAAACATGACGTATCTCTTGTTGCACATGTTGGTGATGACATTGAATGAGATCTCCAAGCAAAATAAGAGTTATGATGTGTGGTGTCGGCATAATAAGACTTTTCCCTCTCAAAGTTCAATTCTTGAGCTTCATAAAGATGTACAGAATTTCATAGCCTGAAAACTATGTTAAGGGGACACTGAAAACCAGATGGCAAAGAGTTTTTGAAAACTTAAACAGGGCCAATGTCCCTGCTTTAATTCATTGCAGCACAAATCAGTGTTTTTAAACTAGCTTTTCTCTCCAACAGTCTTTTTTTAAAAAAATGTTCATAGACGTGAATTCTCTTGAAGAATGTGTCTATACGGAAAAAACACATGGAGAGTTGAACTGTCATCTTAAATTGCCAGCATCCATCATTCTGTTTCTTCTTCGGTAGGTACAAATTTATAACGCTACTCACATTATTTAAATAGCTTTTAGCCTCCATTTTTCTTTCCCTATGCTAAGACAAAAAATATGACATAGGATGGAAAAAATGGGGTAGACGGAGGTCAGTTGAACTGAAATAAGACGTCTTCTCAGCTAGGAGAGATCCGTGGTTAACTTTGGGCTTTACAAGCACACTGCCTGCTTTGAATCCCAAATCTGTTATTTACAAGGTATGTGACCTGGGACAAGTTACTTAACCTCTCTAAGCCTGTTTTCTGATGTGTAAAGTGAGGGTAATAACAATTCCCCCTAGCAGGGTTGCTGTAGTCATTAAAGCATGTGAGAGACTTGGCAAGACATCTAGTTCACAGAATCCTTTTTTTTTAAATATATATATGTAACCACTTTACTGAGATAATTCATCCCTTTAAGGTACACACTCCAGTGTCTTTTGGTATGTTCATATATTCAGTGTTATGCAACCATCACCATAATCAATTCTAAGACACTGTCATCAAAAAGAGCTGTCTCTGTTAGCAATCACTCTATTTACCCACAATCCTCTCCCCCACCCCCACTCTCCCATCCACCATCTTGCGGCCCTAGGCAAACACTAGTTTAATTTCTATCTCTATACATTCACCTATTCTGGACTTTTTATATAAATGGAATCATATAATATGTGGTCTTTTATGATTGGTTTCTTGCACTTAAAATAATGTTTTCCAAGTTCATCCAATTTATAGCATATATGAGTACTTTATTCCTTTATATTGAAAAATAATACTCCATTGTGTGCATGTACATTTCATCTATCAATTCATCAGCTAACCGAAATTTAAGTTGTTTCCAGTTTGGGGATATTATAATGCCTTTCTGAATATTTACCACATTCTCACCAACATTTTTTGATTCTAGACATCCTAGTAGGAATGAAGGGTGGTCTCGCTGTGGTTTTGATTTGCATTTCCATGATGGGGGAGGTAGAACATCTTTCACATTCTTATTAGCCACCTGTATATCTTCTGTGGGGAAATGTCTATTTGGATCCTTCACCCATTTTCAGTCTTTCATCTTGAGTTTTCTAAGAGTTCGTTATGTAGTCTAGATACCAAACCAGATGCACAAAAAGGAGAAAAGAAAGCCAATATCTCTTACGAATATAGATGCCAAAATTCTTAACAAAAGTCTAGCAAACCGGACCCAGGAATAAAGAATTATACATCATGACCAAGTGGGATTCATCCCATGAATGCAAGGTTGGTTTAACATCTGAAGGTCAATCTATATAACATGCCATATCAATAAAGGACAAACCACATAATCCTGCACAAAAAAAGAATTTGACAAAATCCAATATTCCTTTGTGATGAAAACACTCAAACTAGGAATCTAAGGAAACTTCCTCAACCTGATAAAGGACATCTACAAAAGAAACCTCCACAACAAATCTAATACTTAATGGTAAAAGACTGAGTGATTAATCCTTAATATTAGGAACAAGACAAAGATATCCATTTTTACTACTTATATTCAACATCATACTAGAGTTCTAGCCAAGGTAATTAGATCAGAAAATGAAATAAAAGGCATCCAGTTTGGAAAGAAAGCAGTAAAATTCTGTCTTTGCAGAGGACATAATCTTAAACATAGAAAAATCTTAAGGGATTCACTAAAACCTATTAAATTGAATAAATAAGTTCAGCATGATTGTAAGGTAAAAAAAATTTATATACAAAAATCAATTATATTTCTCTATACTAACAGTGCACAATTCAAAAATAAAATTAAGAAAATATTTACAGTACATCAAAAAGAATACATAGGAATAAATTTAAGAAAAGAGATGTAAAACATTCTGAAAATAGCAAAAAACTGTTGAAAGAAATTTAAAGACTCAAATAGAAATACATCTCCTGTTCATGATTTGGAAGACTTCATACTGTTAAAAGGGCAATACTCCCTGAATGGATGTGGAATTTGATAGGGATTTGATACAATCCCTATCAAAACCCCAGCTGACTTCTTGGCAGAAATTGGCAAGCTGATTCTAGGATTTGTATGGAAATGTGAGGGACCCAGAATAACAAAAAAATCTTGGAGAAGCTTCCTGATTTCAAAAACTACTATGAAGCTACAAGATTCAAAGCTGGTGTGGTGCTAGTATAAGGGCAAACATATAGATCAGTGGAATAGAATGGAGAATTCAGAAATATGCTCTGAAAGTGAGGGTCAATTGATTTTGATGAAAGTGCCAAAACAATTCAATGGGGTAAAGAGTGTTCTGTCCAACAAATTGTGCTGAAACAACTGGTTATTTGCATGCAAAAGTAGGAAGTTAGACCACATCGCACACCACACGCAAAAATTTAAAAATAGACAACAGACCAAAATCTAAGAACTAGAGCTATAAAATTCTCAGACACAAACGAGCTCTTCCAATTTTGTTCCGCTCTCAGCTACTCTACCTATACCGCTTGCTTTCCTCATTAACCACACACATAAGTTTATCTTCTACTAACTTGACGCTAGGTGCCTTAAGGTCAGGGATTGTGATATTCTTCATTGTGATTTATTTACTCAGCCTTGGGCTTAACACTCAGCAGACAGTTTGAATGACTGACTGAATGAACGTATATGCAGAGGTTGAAACAAACACTTTATCTTGGGAATCCCCAACCCCATCCATTTCAACGATATGCCAACGTGTAAGGTTTATTCAGTAGAGTTGAAAGATGGGCCCAAGACCTGTGCTGCCACATTCTACACCGCTCGTCCCCAGTAGAGCAGCCTGGTCCTGAAGTGAGAACACGGATTCTATTTCCAGTGCTGTCATTTCAGGGACTCATAAGCAATACACTGCACAATTTTTTTCTTTTGGTTGAAAATTAGTTCTTTGTGGTTTGTTCACGGGCTCACTAGCTCACTCCAATGTTTGTTTTCATCATTTCCATGACGTTTTTTCACTACTTTCCATAAGATTTCTCTCAAAATCACAGAATAACCTCGTTTCTTGGGAGGACATTTTGAGAACCCCTGACTGTTTTCCTTTCATGACAAACATGCTCCTGTTTCTCTTCTCCCTTCTCTTCTCCTCACTTGAACACCCATGTAAAAGATCTTAACATCATTTGCTTAGGAGAAGCTCGTATGTAGCTAGTTACAAAATAAGCTGCAAGTCATTCCCATGGATTTTATCTCTCTGCCGCAACTGGGACCCCTCAGACGTTCTCGGAAATCCCCCAAAGCCGCCAAACCCCCTAAAGGAGTCCTTGAAGGATGGTACGGTTGGGGGCCCATTTCTCCCTCAGGAAACTAATCTTCAAGTGAGAACACTTAGCTTTTTGGCATATGTAAATTCTTACTCAAGCGTGTGAACTGAGTCGCCAGGTCAGTGAGGCTCCCTAGCTTACACCTCTGAAGACATAAAGTACTCACCTACCTGTGAGTACCGCTGGGGAGGACGCCAGGGCAAGTCACCCTGTGGTGGTGACACCGCGAAGATTTACAGCCCGGCGTAACGCAGTCAATAGGGAGCCGGTTGGCCAGGCTGCCAACTCAGCCCTGGCAGTCTTTGCTGTCGCTATTCCTTTGACAGTTTATGATTTGGCACATTTGCTCGCTTTTGGCAGCAGTGCGAAGGGCATATCGATCTCCAAAAGCCACTTCGGCTGTTGAAGGAAAAAAGTCCGTCTTCCGTACCTTTCTTCTCTTCCCACATCTCTTCTTCACCCTGAATATTTGCAAGGTTCAGGTGTTTGTTTTTTTTTTTTTCATGCAAGAAACTCTTCCAGCAAGGAGCTTTTGAAAAGATAAATCCTCTCCCATTCACACTGGAGTGATATATCACAGGGAAATACCTGAAAGGAAGGTAGAGTGAGGCAGGTAACTTCTTAAGAAGGGTGGGCTGTTCTTGGGGCTGGAGGTTGTGATCCGGTTTGGGCTGCCGCACCTGGGGCTTATTAATTACCTCACAGGTGAAGGCATTTCCCTTTCAACGAGTATTTTATGGTTCTGGATTGATTCTCAGAGATTGCCAATCCAATATTAACTGGCCATACCAGCACGGAAGATATAACATGCATTCCAACATGCATATAGAAAAATATTTCTAAATTACTAATTATTAATCTAGTGTCATTGACAAGTCAGCCTCCTTTACTAGACTGTGATTGATTTCTTTGCAGTCAGGATACTTTCTGTAAGTTCCCTGCCTGTCTTGGTGCCTGGCACAGAAGCAGAGGGCACTCAAAATCATCGTAGAATAAATAAACTTCTAAAAATTATTTAAAATTTAGCGATTAAGTCTTCAAAATTTGGGGCGACTAGCAACCCTTCATAAGAGTCACTTCTAAAATAACCACAAAGGAACTGCTGAACGTTACTGGAAATCTAATGCATCTGCCAGCATTTAAACAGAAAGCCCCTGACCTCATTCTCCCCAGTGAGTATAAGCCCCAGGAAGAAATTCCGTGAGTTCTCCCTCCTGGACCCAAGTTTCAAGATTTTATTTATCTATTTGACAGAGAGAGACACAGCGAGAGAGGGAACACAAGCAGGGGGAGTGGGAGAGGGAGAAGCAGGCTTCCCTAGGAGCAGGGAGCCTCACGTGGGACTCGATCCCAGGACCTGGGGTCATGGCCTGAGCCGAAGGCAGACACTTAACGACTGAGCCACCCAGGCACGCCTGGACCCTAGTTTAAAAACAAAAAACAAAAACAAAAAACTATACAGTCACCAACTAGTACGTACAACAAATTATGTGTCCATTTTACATATTCTTAAAGGGCTTAATTGTTTTTAACTTTATTTTAGAAAATGTAACAATCGAAGAAGGAGAAGAGAATCTAACAAAATTTACTGCTCAGATAGGCCTAATTCTGAAAATCATTAGTTTCAATAAACCCGCCTACCTTTCTTAGTCCCTTAACAGAGCTTCTTGGGACAGTAAAAGGGGAGAGGGACGTGATCGCCTCCACGTGCCTGCCCCCAAGTGGAAAGGAGTAAATAAACACAGTAAGCAAGACTCCACGTAACCCTAGCTGTTATTAGAAATCATGTATTAATAGATCATTTTCTTTGAAAGTTTATGTTTGCTGCACCTAGTAAAGTAGAACGAATAGTAGTCAGGTAAAATAAGCTATTGCCTGTGCATGACATATGTTAGAATTCAACACCATTTTTTGTCTTCATTGTCACCACCTTAAACATATATTGCCAAAGAGCCATTCTTTGAGAATAAACCAGCTGACAGCTATAAGGTGTGTTTGCAAGGGCTTTCAGGATTTACTTGCAACATGTGCTGAATACACATCACCCCTTCCCCCCCCACATTTCCTGGAGTTTAACGCTAGATAAAGGAACTCCACTAAAATGAAAACTCAATCATTTTCGAGGCAAAAAGTAACTTTCTTTGAGAGTATAAATAAGTGCTGCTCAGCACTCCAATGTGATGAAAAATCATTGTTCGGAATCAATGGCCATCTTTGTGGAGAATTATAGAAGCTTTGTAACTTGTTAATAGACCTGAAAGTCTACAGAAGTTTAAACTCCCCCTAATCACCTTTCCCATAAACCTATGGAAATTACTAGCAGGCCATTGCTTTTCTCAGGTGTTCCTGGGCTTCTCGAGGATCACACATTCACATTCTTTCAGCTTGTGCAGATTTCAACCTCTCTAGAACATCAGAAATACTTACCAGGTTTACGGGAAATGTGTATGTGCGGGTCCCAGAGGGAGAAATGAATTCAGGAGGTCTGGTGGGAGGCCCTGTCTATACTCTGTATTTTTTCAAGGTGATGGATAATTGTATGTGCCCCAAAGGTTTAGAATCCTGACAAACGTTGTGATCAGAAGTTTGGCAACATTTACCCTGAAGGATTCCAACATCCAAGAAAAAAATGTAAGCTCCATTCCATTAACTATCAATGGTAACTAGGATTTATCACGTCAGAAGTAGAGTCAGTAAGTCAATCTAAGTTCACCCAGACAATACCATGGTGCAGTTTTTCTGAATACGATCAGCCTCTTTCTCTCCCTTTAAAGCCCTTTGCAGTACCTTTCTCCGTCCAAACAAATCCGACTCCAACACCTCAAAGACGAGTGGAGCCCCTTAATTAAGTTGTACTGAGAAAAAGGAGGTTACAGCAAAACTTGATTAGAAAAAACTTTTTTAGGGCACCTGGGTGGGTCAGTCGTTAAGCGTCTGCCTTTGGCTCAGGTCATGATCCCAGGGTTCTGGGATGAGCTCTGCATTGGGCTCCCTGCTTGGCAAGAAGCCTGCTTCTCTCTTTCCCTCTTCCCCTGCTTGTGTTCCCTCTCTCGCTGTCTCTCTCTCTGGCAAATAAATAAATTAAATCTTTAAAAAAATTTTTTTTAAACATTTTTATCCTAAAGTTACACTCCGAAACCATTGCCAGAATAATCTCGAGCTCTCTCCCACTCTCCTTCTTTCTCCCTTTTGACAGTTTTCACTAATCCTTTAAACCCATGACTTCTGAAAGCTTTTCCGCTGAGGGAAACATCAGCTTATGGTGATGGTTATGGCAGCCTGCTCACCATCTTTACCTGGACCCAGGCCCCTTTGGCATTCTGCATACTCTATATGGTATACCTTCCAGTAAAATACCAGTGGGGCCCATCAGAGGCAGGAAGTGTAAGAGAGCATGGATAACTAAGCAGCGGGCAGCTGTGAGCTCCAAAAGAGAACAATTAAGAAACATCAAAAGTACAAAAGGTACAAACTTGCAGTTATAAGATAAATAGGATCCGGGGATGTAAGGTACAGCAAGGTGACTATTGTTAACAATATTGCACTGTATATTTGAAAGCAAAGTTCTCATCACAGGTAAAAAAAATCATAGCATGTGAGGTGATCGATGTTAGCTAGACTTACTATGATCATAATATATACATATATCGAATCATTACATTGTACAACTAAAACTAATACGATGTTATATGTCAGTTGTAGCTCATATTTTTAAAAAATATGGTAGAAATAAATAACTGAATTAATGAGTTAAAATAATAAGAAAAAATTAAAGAGTAAAACTAAAAAGAGGCTTAATTACCTATTAAGGAATGTGTCTAGAGAAATTTGGCAAGAAGCGATGATACGGTGAATGCAAAGCATTAACCAAAGAATTAGTTATGGTAAATAAAAAATGAAATTGAAGGATCAAACTACATAATAATATAAGAATAAGCTAAGCCTAATGTCCTAAGGAAATATTTATTGCTGAACTTATTAAACAATATTCTATTCCGGTCTTGACTGTGTACCTGTCAATAGCGGGGACCAAGTTTCATTTATAGAAACTTGTGTAGAGCCTAGTATAGAACGTGGTCCATAGGTTGGTGGGTGGGTGAAGGCACAAACAAATGAATGAATTACTGATAGATGAATTACTGATGGAGGACGCAGTTTTACTGTTTTTTTTACTATATGGACTTCTTGCTTGCTGACATGACTTCAATGATTTGTTTTAAAGGACATGGTATCATTCAAAATTACTTTGCCACTTGCTTATTCCCCTGACAACAATTTCTTTGTATCTTTGAAACAGAAAACCGTATATTCCTTATCATCTTCCAAAAAAATCACATTTATGTTCAAATACAACCTCAAACTTCTCAGCATTTATGATTATTGTCCAAAGCCTAGGAAAATAAGATATTACAATATCATAAATAAAATTCTAGCCATTCAAATATAGTCAAATCTATGTCATTTTCACAAATGGATTCAAATTACCAATACATGTTTGCATGTGGTCTTTCAAGCACACAATAAAATGTTAGTGTAAATACCACGGTAATTTTAATAAATACTATTAGTTTGGATTCTGGATTATGTTATAAAATCAATAAGAATTTGTTGAGCTAACTAAAATTATAAAATAGAGATGCATGCACAAAAATCCTCCAGGTAAAAGTGTTAATATCTGCTCTTAACACAAAGTGAAATGTAAATTCCTTTATCCCGAAGATATATCATCAAACATAATTTGAGTAGAGATTCAATGTTTTGCACACCACGTTGGCTGACTATTCTATTCCAGGACTGAAAGTATTAATTTTAGTTTTAACATCCCTATGATTCAGGAACTATGTCCTTGAACAAATAACTAGATATGCTAGAATATTATTGCAATAGTCCCCTACAAATTTAGGGTTATCTTTGACCTAATGTGATTAAATGACACTCTCTTCATTTTCAAGTCCACAATAATATGCTATTCTAAATCCTAATAGGCTCACCCCATTTGGAGCCCTAGGTTCTATTACTATTCATGTTTAAATTAAAAACTTTCCTTGTTCTGAACCTTTGCTCACCAAGCATTCTTTGGATAAGATGTGGCTTTCCTTATACATCAGTCTACTCTCTAACAAATTCTAACTTATAAGTTACAATAACAATTGAAACTGTCACATAGACCAGAATGTCTATATCTGCACAATTCTTACTGATAGGTATTTGAATAGGTGTGACAGTTATAGTTTTAATTGTCCATTAGTGAATTGGCATTCAGCTTTTCAAAAAATAGATTACTTTCTCATTCGCCTTTGTTCATCTTGCCGTGAAACCACCTGGAGTGAGGATCATCTTGCAGCAAGTGATACTGACATTGTTCTTTGTGGGCTGACACACATGGTGCCAGTGGCAGGAGCAATTAAGGACATGGATAAAAATTAGGTGGCTGGGGGAAAGCAATTAAGTTGTTGGAAGACACTCCCATCAGGAAACAATGAAAAACAGTATGGTGCCCCATTAATTCTTTCACCATTCTGAAGAACCCAGGAGAGCAGACTCCAAATCAAATTCCAAAATCAATCTAAAAAAAAAAAAAAAAACTGATTCTCTAAGACTTTCTCAATGATTCCTCTTCACAGTCATTTCTCTGCTTTGGTTTATCCATACCAAATCTTGCTTTCAAGTTTACGACAGAGGTGCAGGGAAGGACAAGCTCTCCTCTACCCTCTTAGGGTCTCTAGCTGGGCCTAAGAATTAAACTGACAAAAGACAGATTAATAGGAGGAAAGCATACACATTTTATTAAATTCTTACACGTACATGAGAGTTTTCATGAGAGAATGAAGACCTGAAGAAGTGACCAGAACAGGAAGTATTCACCTTTTAGAGGAAGAAGCAATACCTTTGTGAAGAATTGACAAGACAAAGGGGTTGGGCTGGGGACAGTCAATGGCAAGGAAGTGACTAGAAGGCATGTGGGGGTAGAGACTACTAGTGAAGACAAGGGTTATGTTTGTAAATGTATAGATCCATTTCAGCATTCATTCCCAGTCTCTGGGGATAAGGATGTTCTCTTCCTGGTATGGGGTGGAGGGTGGGTGGAGGGTGGGTGGCGCCTTTCTTATGGGAAAATTTATGGCCTGTTTCTAGGTAGAAAAGGGTAGGTCACAGAGTCCTTCCTGAATCTGCGGCTCCTGAACATCTGTGTTTCTGCTCAAAATAATCAACGTGCCAAAGTGGCATGTTTGGGGTGGCATGTCCCGAACTTCAGTAGCAGTAGATAGGTTATTTAGATTGATTGACAGCTCCCCTAGCTCTAGTTTACATACTGTCAAATCCCCTCCAAAACACAATCACTACCTATATTTAACAAAAGACTGTAAAAAAGTTCTTTACATTAGTCAAAAACGGCCATCTCTTCTCAGGATGGAAGAAGAAGGAACGACTTTGCAGAAATACTGGCCAGCTTTTCCATTCACCAGAATCAGTTCCTGATCATCTGAAATGAATTCCTAGTACTTCAAACACTGTCCCACTCAAATATAATTGCATTATCAAAACAGTCGCTTTGGCCAAAAATAATTTAGATTGTTATTCATGCTTCTGATCTTCTCTACCATGAAGACAACTAATATTATTCCTACACAGTCTCTTACCTAGGTTGCTGGAGTGAGGTACTGTCAGGTGGCAGAAAGATTGGGATACTGATCATATTCATAATTATAGAGGCTAACATTTATTAAATGCCTATTACTGACCAGCATTATTCTAATTACCATACATGAATCGTTTTGTTCTTAGGCCACCTAATAAGATGTGTTTTATTATTTTTTCCTCCATTTTACAAAAGAAGAAACAGAAAGAGAAGAAAGGTTAGATGACTCATGCCAGATCACGGCAAGGTAAGTGGTGAAGGTAGGATTTGAAGCTAGGCTGCTTACAAGGTTGTACTCTTAAATATTGTGCCACACATACGAAAATAAAAATAAGGGGGGGTGGTTAGGAGGGAAGGAAAGGGACAGAAACATTAATCCTCATTCTTCTGGCTTCTGTGACTTTGGACTAGTCCTTCAGTTCTCTAGGCTCCTGCTATTCAATGTCTGGTTCTGCCAAGAGCAGTATTTGCATCACCTGGGAGCTTATTAGAACCCCAGAATCATAACCTGCATGTTAACAAGATCTCAAGATGATTTATATGCATGCTCAATTTTGAGAAACATGGCTCTAGGGCTTATCAGTAAAATTTGAAAGCTGGCCTGGATGATATTAGCTGTCTCAACTTAAAATTCTATGTACATGCACACGTAATTTCAAATACACAGGTGTTTAACGTGTTCATATATGCTCAAAATCAAATGCTGGATGTTATCCATAATCGGGAGAAACGATTTGCAAATCCATCAGAGTTTCTTGATTCACAGCTTGTCAGGGTTGGATTACATGTTCTGTACTGATTGAAGCTACTAATTTTAAAACAAGTGAAAAGGTATTTGAAGTTCTGAGTTTAAATTTCACGTTGATGGTTTTTCACAGAGACTTAGATTCAACCAACATTTCAAAGTTGAAGACAACTGTAATTCACTTAAAAGTAGAACTTAAGTAATTGTCTCTAAAAGGAGTGGTAGCAAAATGTTGACTCATTCCTGAATTGTGTTTTTCTAAAGAAGACTTTAATTGGTATTCCCGTCTTTCAGTAAAATACACAATCAATGCCCTGTTTTTTCTTTCTTCAACCCATTAATCACATATGTTCTTCCATTTTGCACTAATGACAATTAACTTCTGGAAGTTATTGAATTTTAAAAATGACCATGAGGAAATAAACAACTAGGTGATAACATCACTATCCATTCTGATATTTTAATAAGTAGATGCATTTTAATTATTTATGATATTTCATAACATGCCAGTAAATGCTTTCTAATGCTTTTTGTAAAGGCAGTCAAGTCTTGATAATTTTATATCCGACTATCATTCTTTACTATTAGATTGTTCACTGGAAATGTAAGGTGATACTGATGATAGGATTATAAAAATTAGATTTGGGGATTAGGGAAGTTTGAGCCATTGCATGGCTACAATTTTTGCAATTAATTATCCCAGAAAGAACTTCCTTTTGTTATTCGCTGATGTCACTGCTTTTGCATTGCTCCTTGGAATGACTTTTGTGAACATGGTGATCATCAGTAAAAACCAAAGGCCTATTTCTATGTCTGTCCAATAATGGTTCATTTGAAAGAAATGCTAACTCTTGATCTACCAGTGACGACTTTTGTGACTTTGGAGAAATAATTTCAATCTTCTAGGCTCTTGTTAATCAAAGTTTATCCAGTTCTCAGTTCTTGCTGGTTTCTGGTACTGAGTCCCTGAATCAGTGAATGCTCCCTGCCGCACCCCCCGAGAAGAGCTGGCCTTCCTAATTCCCCATTCAACCATAAAAAGCCCTGTGATTAGGGAATTCCTCCACATTCATCCTGGTGTCCCTGGTTTGTACTCCTCCACTCATTACTGGACTCTCTGCCTCTTTGGATTAACGTGCTTGCATGACCTGCCCATTGTTACGTTCATTTTCTCCCCTGGACACTGCATACCTAATCAGCCTTCTCAGCCCCATAAACTCCTCTAGGCTCCAGCTTTGTGAATGGAAAGAGGATCAGATGGAAAATAATCTATGGATTATATGTTATTTATTCTCTACTGTCTTAGTTCCTTTGGCCTCTATAGCAGAATACTACATACTGCATGGCTTATAAACAACAGAAATCTATTTCTCACAATTCTGGAGGCTGACAAGTCCAAGACCAAAGAACCATGAAATTTGGTGTCTAGAGAGAGCCCACTTCCTGGTTCATAGACAGTGATTTCCTCACCGTATCTTCACTTGATGGAAAGAATGAGGGATCTCTCTGGGGTCTCTTTTATAAGAGCACTAATCTCATTCATGAAGGCTCCATTCTCAGACCTAATCACCACCGAAGGGCCCTGCCTCCTAACACCATGACACTGCAGATTAGGTTTTGACATATGTATTGATGGGGGGCACAGACTTTCAATCTATAGCATTTATGTTCAAGTATAAGACTTCTAAAACTTTATACTAATAAATAAATATAAGATACAAAAAGACCACAAAAGGGAGACTCATAAGCATTTTTTAAATAGCTAGTACTTTAAATTTAAATTAATTAAAATTAAATAAAATTTAAAATTCAGTTTCTTGGTTGCACTAGCAACATTTCAAGTGCTTAATTACCCTACGTGGCTAGTGTCTACCATATTGGTCAGAACAGAGAGAACATTTGCATCCTTGACGTGAGTTCTACACTGAACACTGAATAATAGTACTCTAGATATTTTATATAATCTTTTCATTTACTCCTAATAGCAACCTTGTAAGGTTGGTAATGTCCAACCTTGTAAGGTAGGACATTATCCAGATGAGGACTCAGAGATTGAAAGGGACTCAGAAGGCTCACTCAGCTATCAAGTGAAAGAACCAAAGGATGGAATCAGAATTTAAGTCATTCATACTCAAGATTTAAATATAGATCTGTCTGACTCTAACTTTCTGCTGTACTAGATTCTAAACTCCTGACTGCTATCGTATGAACATACATCTTAAAATATAATTTTGTAGTTAATTATCTGTTTCAGTCTCCTGGTTTTATACATGAGACCAGAAAAGTATTTCAAAGGCCAAATACTGGTAAATAAAAAAGTACTAATATTCCACAATATTGTTTCTCTTAGTGCTACATCTTCTCTTACTTGGACCTAAATTGATGATAAAGTGGTAGGGAAAATAAGAGAAAAGGAATTAATATTTACTGAGTCTTATGCTAAGCACTGTGTTGGTTTTGGAATGCTGTGAAGTAGGTATTATCCTCATTTTGTAAATAAGGATACGAATATATATACATGTATATAGATCTATATATATCTATATATATTAACCAATTCAATATTAACTAAATCAATATATATTAACCAAATCAATATATATTAACCAATATACAAGCCCAATGTGAACTTCTTTAGGAAAGTAATTACACTAAATCTTGACTTAACAACTCCCTGGGATGCGGGAATCATCTTCTTTTCATAAATGAAGAAATAAATGAAGTTCCTACATTTACACAGCTAGAGGGTAAGTGGCCAACCAGATTTGGTCTCAGGTCTGATTGACTTCAAAGTTCATATTTTTCTACAACTGCACTCCTGAAGGAAGTGGAGTTAGGACCATAATGCCAACTAGATTTCTTTCTTTCTTTCTTTCTTTCTTTCTTT
>CM052900.1:51623249-51657245 GCA_028534135.1 Potos flavus
TCTTTCTTTCTTTTTTAAGATTATTCGAGAGTGAGAGAGCATGACTGGGTGGGTGGGGGGTGGCAGAGGGAGAGGGAGAAGCAGGCTACCCACAGAGCAGGGAGCCTGATGGGGGCTCAATACCAAGACCCTGGATCATGGCCTGAACTGAAGGCAGACACTAACCTACCTAGCCACCCAGGCACCCTCCTCCCCCCCACCTAGATTTCTAATTGGAAGACACCTGATTTCCAGGTGAAATCAGTATATACACGGGTGAACCAGAACACTGGAAAAGGTTCCAAAGGAACTTTAAGATTCAGTGCCTCTTCTTGGAGCTTAAAGTATGATGGGGAAAATATTTTTTTTAAAGGAAAAAAAGAAAGAAGGAAACCCCACGAACGCCAAAGTAGTATCTCATAGTATATAAGAAATTGATGAATTTACATTTCTGAGTTACAAATTTTTTAATGAAATGTGATATTATTTCTAAGCACAAACAGAATTTGAATGAGGCCAAGAAAAAATGGCTAGAGAAGCTCATAGTCTACTAATGAGTAGAAAAGTTATAATTACCATATCAAAAGAGTATTTAAAAGGAAAGTCTCTGATTAAGTGCAATTATTCTGTAAAAAGTAATGTAGATGCTTCTAAAATTGTTTGAAATAGTTCTCTTACATAATTAAGGAATTCATCTTATAACTTTATTTACTAAGTCCTTTCTAAGTCCTTTCAGATATTTAAATACTGGTAACCATCCACGCAGGGCCTGATTAAATTATTACAAATTCAAAATTGATCTGATTTAAGGAGATTTTAAGTTCAGCTTTTCATTAGCTAGCTCTTCACAGACCTCTCTGAACATTAACACTTGAAGTCCTTGAGATTTATCAACACTTTGCAATGTTTGATTAGACTATCTTCTGATCTCCAGCCAAGTTAATCCTCAAATGAAACGAACACAAAGACACCAAGAAAACGAAATCATCTTTGAAATGTGTAAGAAATTGTGTACTATGACAGAGATGTTCTGAATGTCCTGTGTTGTCGATAAATTGAAGAAATGAACCGATCAAATATAGAACTACTAGATCAGAATAAATAAAATATTATCATGCTATTAGGTTACATATATGCCAGATGATTAAAATATTTCCCTCTTCTAATTACAATTCATTTCAAATTTAATTTCGAAGCCTATCCTGCTCTCTAATTGTTTCATCTGGTTTTGGTTTTCCTTAAGTAGATTATAAGTTTCTTAAAGAATTATGCTTTATACTCATGTTTCTCTATAATACCTTGCACAGTGCTGAGTAAATAACAGATTAGGAATGACAAATAAGTCTTATTTCCTACCTCCACATTAGCGGCAGTGTCTGCCTGGGGAAGCACACTGAGAAAGATTATGAATTCACGACTAGACTCCACCAAGAGAGACTGCAGATGATTGATTAGTAATGTCTGCTCTGAGCTTAAGAGAAGGAGGTAGCAGCATGCAAGCCATCTATTTTTCCAACTCACTAGTAGACATTCTTCATACTTGTTAAATGAATTAAAATGTAAACAGGAAGAAAAGGATGATGCCAGTTAAACTGTTCATTCACATTCAATAAAAATTATACCATATGTAAGTTCATTATTAAGTATGGAATCAAGAAACTTTGAAATTCAAAGGAAAAGCAACTAGCTTAAAATACCGTGAGAGATACTTTGTGTTCATATCAGGTCTTTTTTTTCAGATCTTGTATTTAAAGCTAACTCACTTAAAATCTTCACACCTCTATTAGAAAAGGGCAAAGCCAAGGATTCTCAGAACTAAATATATATACACAGAAGTGTACACATTGAAGCTGAATCAAGGGCTAAACACTTGTGCAAATGGGCACAGGGTAGCATCACCATAACTAAAGGCTCTCCCAATGGTACTACTTTGAAAGGCAGAGGTTATAATGAAATTAATGTTTACTAGCCCCAAATAACCTTTGGAGTCCTTCTTGCCTCAGTAGCTGGTAGCAGTTCTGGTAATTACATACAACCCCCCCCCCACACACACACACATATTGCACACATTTAACCTGACTTGTATACCTCTAAGCCACAGCTCTGTTAGTAGCCTATCTCTATAATGTATAGAGGTTTCAAGAAAGTCAAGTTTCCCAATATCAGTGGCCCCTTGAATATCCTATTTAATGATAAGATAAAAGTGGCACTAGATTTTGTTGTTGTGTTTATTTTGCCTAATGGAGGACTTAGTACTCGAGGTAACTTTTCACCAAAAACAGCTTAGCGAAAATATTTATTCATCCAGTAGCATCTTTCAAGTAAAGGAAATTTTTCGGAGATTAGAATTCTACATTTCAGTCCCCTTCAATATCTCACAAAAACCCTAATACTTAACACAAGTGGTAAAGGATTCTATCTAGTGAGGTGTATTTAAATTCAAATAGTAGGTGGAAGCAAGTAGGGGTTCATGATCCTAGTGATAGTGGTATGAATCTCTTACAGTGTTTAGGCTAAGCAATACGGAAAGTTTAAAAAAAAAAAAAAAAGCATGGATGTGTCCTACAGAAAATGATTTAAAAACATGAGTTTGGTTCTAGTTGCCCATCCATAGCACCTGCTACCTGACACTGTGAAGTCGACCCTAAGCGAGATAGGTGGCCAAAAGAATCCACAAGGCCATTGGGGTTGACCCCAATTATCTTTTATTGTAAATAGGCCATATGTCAAATTCCAGGATAAATTGGAAACATTTGATCTATCTCCTGTTTCTAGATTAATTTTAAAGATTCATTTTCTATTCTTACAGATCCTTTATTTGAGTTGCTTTGCTCTTATGTTTTAAAGAAAAGACACCTTATATTTGCTTTCATAGACTCAAGAGGATTCCATCTTTAAGAATGCTTTTGGCAGAAGGGAATTTAACAGTCAGAACACAATTGAGAGAAAAATGGCAGGAAATGAGCATACTCAAAATTTAAGATATGACCAATACCATCCACTGAATTTCTTCATAGGAATTTATGTTTACTAAGGAGAAAACATTCATTACCATGCTTAACAGAGATGAATGCTTTAACAAATCTCCTCATTTCCCCAGGCAAATCATTGCTATATCCATGCAAACCAACACAAATAAATATATCACACATGAAAAATAATAGTCCTATGAGCCTTTGGGGTATATATGGAACAATGCTTCCTTGAGAGAGACTATTAAACCACTGAAAAGATCCTGATTTATTCAAAAATGAAAATAATATTAATGTAAACCAACGTGACCTCCAACCAAATAGATTCTGCATGAGTGAGTCGGGACAATGTGATTTTCATAAAACAATTTGGCATTAAAACTAAACAGCAGGGCAAAATAGAATCCACATTGCCCACCCCCCTTCCAAATACTCAACAGTCCTGAACAACTTAATATATACTTCTGAATTTTGCACACAAATAATCTGTTGGAGAAAGAAGTACTATAGAAATCAGTGAGATTTTTTTCCTCAAATTGATCAGAACAAAATGAGACTTTTTAGAAGTCTCATTTTGACTGTTTTTGTCTATTTAGTAAATCACCCTTGAAGTTAGATAATTTATCAGGATAAAGTGTTTATTCTGTTTTTCTTCTTTTCTTTCTTTTTTCTTCTTTTGAAAGACCGTTCCATGGGTGTTTGCCTGCCAGATTAATTGTTCTCAAAACCAGGGATATAGCCACTTTTGTGCTCACTCGTATATGACCAGGGCTCCGGTTCTAAAATCAGAGTCATTGTTTCCACCCCACAGACAACACAAACAATAGCTTCAAGCAATGGAAAGATGAAACAGAGCTGAAAAGGGGAAGAGCAAGAAAAGCAATAAAGGGCTGAGTGAAAGAAAGAAGATCTTCCTGTGATGGAAAGAAAACAGCATCCAGCTCTAGTCCTGTTTGACCTTGCTTGCTACTAAATTTTGAATTTTTTGTAATGATACTGAAGAAGTGACGAGAGGTAACCGGCGAGGTAATGACCTCAAATGCCCCTCGGGCTGCTCTCAGGTCTCATCCTCCTATCCAATGAGCTTCCCTTCTCACTGTACCCTGCCCCTTTCCCTCGCACGACCCCAAGGCTCCCATCTTGCAATTCAGTTTCTCCCTCCAACGCCATCCCTTATTCTTTCTAAATTTATAAAAGAACTCCGTTGTATGTTGAGAAAACAGCTAAGAAAGAAAATGTAGCAACATTTAGCTTAGCCTACAAAAAATACACACACACGCATACATAGGGTCTAATGAACTTTCCACCTTTCCACAATAAAGCATTAATAAGAACGGAGTGAGATCCTCACAGTATCAGTGATCATAAATGATGTATTCATTACCAATAAGTGTATCACATCGATGATGCATCTATCTATACACCTAATTACAATATTAAATAGTCAGTGTGTATGATTAATTTATTTTCCTAAACAAGTATACATTTTTATTAAAAACTTGTTTCAAGAGAGTTTTTAATAAGAGTCTCTTGTTATACGAATATACAGGCTTTAGCTATATGAGAAGTTCATCACACTCCTAAGACTAATCCTTAAAAAAGAAAAAAAACATTCAAAATATTGACTGTTCCTAAGATAACAAACTGACCATCCTCAGGAGATAAAAAAGACAAAGGATCTCTAGATTTCTACTTATTCATTCAGCTACACTTTGGTTTTTAAATATAATCTGAATTATATCATATATGAAAGGCTGGTCTCTGAAACTTCAGGGGGATCACAAGCTCTGGTAGCAAAGTCACTACCATCTCTTCCTCCATCACCAATGTATGAGCTCAGAGAAGAAAGTCAAAAGGTGGACATTCGGGGCAATCTAAACTGGGCGGCAGTAGGAGACACATCATGATCATTGATGAACTCTCTCCACATCCTGAATCCAAACCAGACTATTCAAGGGAACCTCACATGGAGGGCTACCCCTGACTAAGTTAGAAATTACTGCTCACCTAGGTACCAGTCTGTGACACACCAGCAATGCTACCAGATATTAGATGGGATATTGGACAAGTCACTCGACTTTCTGGGTCACTTTTTATGCAGTCATGAAATGAAGATCCTGAATATCCCAATTCTAAAGAAATATCCCTCAATAGAAACGAGGAAAATGAGTCAAAACATTTTTTTTAAATGGAAGCTGGTATTTAGAATCAACTTAATCAATATCTGAATATCCAATCTTTATAATACTGATGATCTTTGTTTCTGCCATTATTTCTAATTTTTTTATAATTGTATATTTACCTTACCCTGAGGGGAAAAGAGGTTAAAATTTGAAAGGTACCATTCCACTATTTATAATAGAAATGTTGTAAGAAAAATATAATGTTTAGTGTGGAAGAAAAGTTGAAGCTAAGTGTACTAAAATGAGGTTTGGAGATTTAGTATTCGCCTTCTCTAAATTTTTGCCTCATCTATCCCAGGACACTTAAAATTGTATTTGTACATATTGCATTTCTTAAGTGATCAAAGCATATACCAGGCATGATCTAATTAATAATTTTGACTTCCTCATAAAAGAAACAGAGATTTCTCTATATTACAGTTTAAAAAAGAAAATTGAATATTAGAATAACAAATAATAGTTTCCGGAGTAATACATTCCTTCAGCTGCCCATGTTTCCCTATAAACAAATGTGTTCAAATCTATAAAGCTATTTATAAACAAAGAAAATGATTAGAACCTGAGAGTTCTACTCTATTTTAACCCAAGCTTCAAGGTGAAACCTTTCCTTCTCTCTGATGAGGGACATATGTCCTCATAGTATCTTTCAAAATCTATTTTTAAACGTTAACTAGTCTATAAAAAGAAATACTAAATCTTACACTTTTTCATTGCTGTTTGGTTTCACCTCTAAGAAAAAAAAGACTAAGTCCCGTATCCACGATAACACAGCTATTTTCACCTTAGTTCAAAACACAAATCAACTTGCAGAGTGCCTATGGTGTTATGAACAGTGATCCAGGTATGATGTAAGTTCCAGAGGTGGATCTTTTAATCAGAGAGAAGAACAGTAAGGAGTTAATTTTGAACAGACCACTAGGTATAAGAAATGCTATGGTGGAAAAAGAGAAGGAAAAGTAGGCTGGAGCCAAAGTGTGAAAGAACACAGAGTCTGTGAAAACAGGAAAATTTATGAGACAGGAGAGAATTATCAAAAGTGTATGTATGTGCAACAATGTTGCAATATGTTGTGGCTGTTTGCCTGGGAGAAGCAGGATTAGATCTAAGCATTGGGAGAATGGGTTGGGCATCCACATGCAGGAGGAAATGAAAGTAGGAGAGAGTGGTGGTAGGGAGGACAGCTGAGATATAATGAAGGCACAATCTAAGACATTAGTGGCCTAAATGGGGAAGAAGGGAACCAGAGTGAAGCCAGTCATGGAAACACAATCGTCTGAACTCGGCTGTGGTTTAGATGTGGAGGTGATAGATGAGGCACTGAAACTAACACCTTGGCTTTGGGTCTGGGGGAGCAGGTAAAAGAGGATACCCTAGCTGAGATAGGGGTTTTTATTTATTTATTTATTTATTTATTTATTTTTTAAAGATTTTTATTTATTTATTTGACAGAGAGAGAGATCACAAGTAGGCAGAGAGGCAGGCAGAGAGGGGGGGAAGCAGGCTCCCTGCCGAGCAGAGAGCCCGATGCGGGGCTCCATCCCAGGACCCTGAGATCATGACCTGAGCCGAAGGCAGAGGCTTTAACCCACTGAGCCACCCAGGCGCCCTAAGAGATAGGAGTTTTTAGTAGAGAAATGGATTTGGGAACAACTGAAGGGTTTCAATTAAATACATTGAACTTGAGGTCCCCCTGAGCATTCTGGTTTAGATGTGCAGCAGGAACCCAGAAATGCATATCTGCAACTCAGAAGAGAGACTGAACTAGAAATGCCAGCCAAAGTCCTACAATTGTCTGAAATGAGTTAATGGTGAAATATTAGAGAGAGAAATATGAGAAGAAAGGGGGGCTGGGAAAATAAAGATAGAGTGGATTTCCTGTTAATCAGACATTTTGAACTCAATCTACCCCAAAGCCCACTGATCCTTCTTTCTTCTTCTTCACCAATTTAATTATCCTTCTTCACCCCCAAATGGATCCTTCTTCCTCCACCACTTATGTTGGCCTCATTATTTATATTCTCAGCCAAGAAAGAACTCTTTTAAGTCATCCTTCGCTTCCCTTTTCCTCAAATCTTACAGATCCTTCAAATCAGTTCATGAGTTTGAGGTCCTCCTTATGTCTGACCTCAGTCCCTCCCTGCTCTAGTCTATTCTCCAAATTACCTCTGAAAAGTATCTTAGAGATCAAATTGATCACATCCCCACCCTAGGTTAAAACCTCTGTTGGCCAACTTTCACACAGAATGACATGAATATCTGGGTATGGCTTATACTGCTCATGTTTGCCTATTGAAGTGCTGATGGACAGGGGCGCCTGGGTGGCTCAGTGGGTTAAGCATCCAATTCTTGGCATTGGCTCAGATCAGGATCTCAGGGTCATGAGATCAGGCCCCAAGTCAGACTTGTGGAGCTTGCTGGAGATTCTCTTCTTCTCCCCTTGTCCCTCCCCTCCCTCAAATAAAATAAATAAATAATTTTTTAAAATGCTGATGGACAAATGTCAGCTTTTCCTATTTGATCCCCTCCTTAGCACCCCCTGCAGAACTCTGTATGGAACAGATTAACAATTTTTGTACTGTCTGCTCTATTGCCAGCAGCTGTGAAGTAATAATGAGACTGGCTAAGGAATCATAAGGCTCGAGAACGATCAACAGGATTTTGGGGCCCTTGAGAATAATGGTGAGAGGTGAAAGAGACTGGGCAATGGGTAACTCAATATGATAAAGGCCAGAGTCCTCAGGTTGGCTCCAAAGGCTTGATGACCCAACCTCAGCCCACCTCTTCAGACTCATCTCAAACCACTCCCCTTGCTCTCCATAGTCAGGTCTCATGGGCCTTCTTATAAGACGGCCAATGTCCCATTTTATGTTCTACTCCCTCTGCAGAATCACTTTTGTTTGCCTCTGACCTGCTGCGCTCGAGCTAATCTATATTGCCATGTCATTCACACAGGGACCAGGGCCTGACTCCCAGACTAGGTCAGCTGCACTGCATACATTCTTCTTGAGCCCTGGAATTTTCCTTTATACACACACATCATTCTGGCACATCTTAATGGCTAATAAAGTATTATCACATCTAGGTTATTGCTGTAGGTTACTAAAAACATGACTAACGGGGCGCCTGGGTGGCTCAGTGGGTTAAAGCCTCTGCCTTCAGCTCAGGTCATGATCTCAGGGTTCTGGGATCGAGCCCCACATCAGGCTCTCTGCTCACGGGGAGCCTGCTTCTCCGTCTCTCTCTGCCTGCCTCTCTGCCTGCTTGTGATCTCTCTCTCTGTGTCAAATAAATAAGTAAAATCTTAAAAAAAAAAAATGACTAACAATTTTATTCTGAAATACAATTCTTAAAAAGCCCAAAGATGGACAGAACAACATATTGTCTATGACCCAGTACAGCTTTCAGAAGGTAAGAGCCGATTCTCAAATGCGTGCTCCTTTACAGACTCAAAACTCCATGTCATTTTCATAAACAGTCAAGACCTGTCACTTAGTGTCAACATTTAGAAATTAAATATGTTTTTTATGACCATGGAACACTTGCACGTGCATCGGCTGGAGTGATCATGTCAAAGTCACAACCAGTTGAATCCAAGAGAACACAGATAAAGATGAGTGAACAATCTAGACCGCCAACTCACCATAGCAGGGGGCATAACCTCCATCTTTTCTCTGGCTCTACAACAGCAGACCTGCAATAAATACTTGTTAAATGGAAGAAGGGTCTCCTTGAGTAATAAGTGCTATTTAGTCTTTGGTAGACGAGAAGTATGGACAAAAGTGTGATATAATTGCATAGTGTAGACTTCCCAGGATGAAGATGAGCAATTGTGATTGAAAGATAGTCCGGAAATGAGGGTGGGGGGCAGGGAAGATTTCAATATAGGGAGCAGCACTGTTGAACCAGTTAAGAATAAGATAAGAAAAAGCTCAAATTGTGTTTAAGTGGGAAACTGAGGATGAATTCGGAGTGTGGGTCTCAGCCTCCCCCCATCTTTTTTTTTTTTAACGCAGCTGTAGACAGAGGCTTCCAGTTTTCAGCAGTGGAATGAGTTGTGCTGCAGACATGCCACTAACATCAGGAGATCTTCAAGATACTGTTTACGCAGCAGTCAGTTCATTTTCACCCCAGAGAATAGCTAATGAAATGAAGGATTGCCAAGATTACTTGGCAGACCTATTACCACCAAAATCTTCCAATGTAACTGGTTGAGCGTGGCTCATTTTCTGAAAAGTGCCATTGAGTTGGTGTCTAGCAGGAGCTTAACATCTATTAGGTCTTCAGACATGCCTGAGTGAAAGGTGCTATATACTAAAATTATTGAGTTTCACCATATGTTCCCAGTTGCTCACAGAGGTGAGAAACAGCTGGTTCATCTTTGAAAAGCAAAAAGTCAAGTTCCCTGAACTAACAGTTTTCAGGAATTATATTCACCAGTTGTAGAATTCATTTCTGATTCTTATTCATAGTAGCCATTCATTCTAAGATATTTATTTATCCGCACATACCTATTTCATTCTCTTAATTGCATTTAAATTCTTTGGGGGGGGAAACTGTTATAAGACACAATCTTGTTACATAAGGGAGCCATATACATACAGTTCGATGGCATACTAATTTATCAATATCCAGAATGATTAGAAAGAAGTTGTTTGAAGGTACCAGAAGACTACCAAAGTTTCATTCATTCATGAAATGATTGATTGCATATACTCGGTAGAAATGGATTCGTATTTCTGAATACATGTTACTTTATATCCCTCAAAGAGAAAAATACATTTGCACTCAATAT
The DNA here is from genome assembly GCA_028534135.1 of Potos flavus. Taxonomy (NCBI): domain Eukaryota; kingdom Metazoa; phylum Chordata; class Mammalia; order Carnivora; family Procyonidae; genus Potos; species Potos flavus. The sequence goes on from CM052900.1 coordinate 51,633,176, forward strand.
GCATTTATAGGCTAATATGACACAGGTGTGGTGATATTAGAAAAGAGAAAGCCAACTATAAAGAAGAAAAATAAAAGCTTTACTAGGGAAGAAACTCGGATTTCAGAATGGAGCTGCGGATTTGGAAGCAGGAAAATCGCCAAACGTGAAAGATGTTTTTCATATTACAGGGAAGCTCAGTCAACCAAAAGTCTCACCAGCAAAGGTCTTGGTAGGGCACGTTATAAGACAAAATCAAGTTTAGGACAACCGAGATGTTGATTTAAGCAACCGAGGCCCCTAAGATAGGCTGCACGGGACCTGCTACTCAGCATGGAGCTAACAGGAAAAAGACAAGGAGGAGGAGGCAACACGAAGTATTCCGAAGCCCGCCCCCCGCCGAGTTCCGGGTTCCTCTTGGGTAGGAGACCTGGGGCTATAGAAGAAGCATTCAGCGCTGACACACAATTTTAAATGTGTCAATCTTGATGGAGAGTACTCCTTTTCTATACCACCACATTTATGCAACGTTATTACCGACACTACTTCACGTTAACTTTTAAAACTGATTTCATAGGTCCTTAAAATATTTTCATTCCTAATCCACTGTGGGAACTTAGGAGATGAAAAAATAAATTGTACTAGACATTAAATTTTAAAAATCGACCAGAAGAGCTTTTTTGGGACACAGCTTAGAAACAATACACATCAAAGTACCTGTTACTGAAAAGTCTCAGGGTTGGGAATGCCAGAGAGAAATTTTTGAATTAGAAACAACTGTGTCCTTTGGAATGAACCATCTGAGGATTTAAAGCTAAAGACAATCGGGAATCTGTGTATTTGAAATACACCCCGACAGCCAAGTTAATAGCTAAATAATGATAACGGTGATGATCATAATTCACCTGTTAGCATTTATTGAACACCTAAGAGCCAAACACTGTGGCTTTAAATAGATCATCCAAGTGAAGGGACAATCTCATTTACGTGGATTTTCTATTTAATCTTCATTACAAACCCTAAGATATTTGTTCGGAGAGTTTAGCCAAGTGATTAGACCATGAAGCTCGTGGACGCAGGAGAGAGACTGTGCTGGGATCGGGTTCAGCCCTAACTAACTGTGCAACCTCAGGCAAATTACTACCTTCTCTATGATTCTGTGAGTCTCATCACCAAAATAGGAATGTTCATGAAAGTTAATTGCAATAATATACGTAAAATGTTTTAAAGAGTCCTGATTCATACTAAATGCCCCCAATGGGTAACCGTTATGATTATTCCCATTTTAAAGATGAGTAAACTGAGAACAAGAAGTTCGGAAACTTGCAAAAGCCACACAGCTATTAAGTGGCAGATTCAGGATTTGAATTCCAGCAGTATGACCTCAGAGTCCAACCTTTTAGCCGTATGCCATCATGAACACACAATTTTGAATATATTTACAAAGAAAGAATTTGTCATTTGGGTTTTATAGAAGGTACATGTGTTATCATTATTCTTAAATTCCTATCCATAGTTACATATGGATATATAATTATGATCCATATTTAGGATGGAGTCATTGCTTTGATTCAATTAGTCTTAGATTCTAGTTAGAATTTTAACCCATTCTTAGTTCACACTAGTACTTTCCATCACCCAGTATTTAAGTCCTTTAGTTTAAAAACACATTGGTTTGGGGGCACCTGGGTGGCTCAGTCTGTTAAGCAGCTGCCTTAGGCTGGGGCCATGATCCCATAGTCCTGGGATCAGCCACCTGTTCAGCAGGGGTCTGCTTCTCCTGCTCCCTCGCCCCTCCTCCTCCCCCTTCCCCCTGCTCTCTCTCTAATAAATAAATAAATCTTAAAAAAACAAAAACTAATTGCTTTTTTCCTTTTTTTTTAAGATTTTTTTTTTATTTGACAGAGAGATCACAAGTAGGCAGAGAGGCAGGCAGAGAGAGAGAGGGAAGCAGGCTCCCCGCTGAGCAGAGAGCCCGATGCGGGGCTCGATCCCAGGACCCTGAGATCATGACCTGAGCCAAAGGCAGAGGCTTTAACCCACTGAGCCACCCAGGCGCCCCAAATTGCTTTCTTCCTAAGACAAAATTAAGAAGGAAAGATTGTACGAACTAGTATGAATTTTGTAAATCATAAAAAACAGGTTTTTAAGTGTTTTTAAGATAAAACTTTAAAATCATAAATCTAATTCAAATTTACATCCTTTTAAAATTTCAAATCTTACCAAACATTGAAAATTTCATGAAAACTAATCCTAAGGATATTTAAGGAATTTAATAAGGATAGCATGAATTTTCAAACACTCTCTTTCTTTTCTTTGGCTTGTTTTTTTAATCACCAGGTGCTACAGAGTCTCAAAATGAACTTAAAATCACTACAATGTCCTCAGTATCTTTTTATCATACCCAAAGACCACAGGCCTTTAGATATTTGGATGCTTTTCAATATACCACAAGGCAGAAAAGTTATGGCTTCCCTAGCATTTAAGAACTTCAACTGTAAGAAGATAAGTTACAAATGAAAATGCAGAATCACTTCTCAGGGCTAACTAGATACCTGATGGAAGTACATATAGGTTATCCCAAGTCAGGCACGAGCTGGCTAATGAATGACTTCTGGACGGGCCACATACAGACTTGCTCCCTCTTGGGGCAAATGCTTATCCCCCTCCAGCCTGCTGATTCCCACCTCATCTCCATGGTCAAAAATAGGTTCAACCTAGGTGAATCTCCAGGGAATTATGCTGAGAAAAAAAAAAAAAAATCCTGAAAAGTTAAATACCGAATCATTACACTCATATAACATTTTGAAATAACAAAATTTTATTAACAGGGAACAAATTCGTGATTAAAGGTATCCCCCCTCCCAGGGAAGTAGTATGGATATAAAAGAATGACAGTGGGGATCCTCGATGATGGAAATGTTCAGTATCTTGACTGTGGTGTTGGATATGCAAACCTACCCGTGATAAATTACATGGAACTAAACACACACCCCACCACCCACACATGGTTACATGAATATAAGTAAAATGGGAGATCTGAATAAGATTGGTAGAGTGTTCAATGTCAATAGGCTGAGTTTTACAAAATGTTGCCACTGGGGGAAACAGGATAAAGTATTCATGAGATCTCTGTCTTATTTCTTAAAACTGCAGGTAAATCTGCACTAACTCATAACAATTCTATTGAAATTTAAAAAACAAATAAGGTCTGCAATGGCAGAAAATTAACGTGAGGGGTGCCTGGGTGGCCCAGTTGGTTAGCATTCAGCTCATGGTGTGGGCTCAGGGTCATGATCTCAGGGTTCTGAGATCCAGATCAGTGGGGAGTCTACTTAAGACTCTCTCCCCTCCTTCCTCTACCCCTCTCTACCACTCTCTCTCTCAAATAAATAAATAAATCTTAAAAAAAAAGAAAAGAAAGAAAGAAAGAAAGAAAGAAAAGAAAAGAAAAGAAAAGAAAAGAAAAGAAAAGAAAAGAAAAGAAAAGAAAGGAAGAAAGGGAGGGAGGGAGGGAAGGAGAAAGAAGGAAGGAAGGAAAAGAAAAGAGAAAAAAGAAAAGAAAGAAAAGTAAAGAGAAAAAAGAAGAAAAGAAAAGAAAAAGAAAATGAAGGGAGAAAGCATGAAGGAAAGGAAAACTTAAGGCTCCCTGTCTCTCCCCCCAACCCCTGCACCTCCGGTACTGCCCTAACCTGCCCCCACCCCAGAGTCGGACCCACGTTGCTCAGCCCCCGTTTCTGGACGTGGGGGCATTTGGCTCTCTGCCCTATCTTCCAATTCCCACATCCCCTCCCCGCCCCGCCGTTTTTAACCCCCGGATTCCCTACCTCCTTGTCCACCTCGGGTGGAGGAACAACCATAACCCTGGAGTCTACGGAGCCCACGGAGCCCGAGCCACAGATCTGCAAACACCTGGTCCTGAATTCGGGCTTGAATCCCCAGCAGCCCCAGATGAGCCTTCCTCTTCTAAAATGCAGATGCTCGAGGCTGTTGTGAGGATTAACAGCAACAGATTTAAAGCCCCCAGAAGCAGCAGTTCAACAATGCCTCAGCAATAGGCACATGTATCCACATCTATGTGTGAAGACTCTATTTCCCCTGTGGATCTTCATGCAAAAGGAGAAGATTTGGGCAGCACAGAAGAGCCTAGATCAGGGCCTGGGTTGGTAACTCAGAGTAGAACCCCCGAGAAAGTTCTGCGAGTCTGTTCCAGGATGAGACGGCCGTGGAGAAGCGACAGGATGAGTTCGATAGAAAGTGAGCCAAAGCAGAGGGAGGCACACGAAAAAAGGCAGGGGTCACAAACGGAGAATGGCGTCATCATTCACAGAGTGTGCTGGTGAGGACTGAGGGTACAAACTCAAAGAAGAAACACCCCCTGTTTTCAGAAGGGCTTGGAGTCTAAGGTTTGGGAGCGGGGTGGGGGAGGGGTAGAAAAATCTACAAATACTGTCAGTTTGAAAGGGCCGAAATGGAAGCAGATAGAACACATAAAAGCAGCAGAGAAACACAGCTGACTCAGACCAGAGGGAGCTAGTAAGACTTCCTGGAAGAGGTGGCATTTGAATTGAGTTCTAAAGGACTAAGAGGGAGGTGAAGTTGCTAGAATAGGGGTGGGGGGGGAAGCAGGAAGAGGTCAGGGCACAGCACGTGGAGGGCACTGAGGTGTGCGGTGTCCTGACATGTGGGAGCTCTAGTTGTTTCTCGTGCTGGGGTCCACCTGGCCCCTCGGCGGAAGATGAGAGATGCCCGAGATGAGGTAAGAGAGGATCCTCAGGCACTCTGGGTGGGGCCATAATGAACCTCATCCTAAAGGACAAAGGGGGCCACTATAGGAGTTTAAATAGGTGGATTCATCCCCAGATCCGCATTTTAGAAAGATCAGCATGCTGCTGAGTGATGAGAACCAACTGATGGTCAAAAGAATCTTTTTAGGTGAGTTTGCTCCATTTTTTAACTCTGCATTTTTGCAAAACTGTGTGCTTTAAGAAACACATTCACAGAAGAGGGGAGGGAGCCGTTCTGAGACAGTTTGGGAAAAGTCCGTGTGCAGAGGCGCAGAATGAAAGTCTCCATGCACTTCCTGAACGGCCTCTGAGACCCTTGCCCACAGCCCCTTTGCAAATCTGTGCGCCCACAAGCTCTGCTGATGGCATGTCTCTCTGGGCCAATGTCTGAAGTGTCCCAAACACACACTCTATCCCCTTTTAGTGGCCCAGGGTCCTCTCGCAGCCCCACCCACTGGCCGGTGGGGTGGGGCTCTGGGAGCCTGCCTGCAAGCATGGGGTCCTGCGCTCAGACACCATGCTCCAGAAGGGAAGGGACTGAGGGAAATAGCTGGTGTGCTGGGCCAGGGCATAGGAGTGACAGAGCGAACAATGCCACCCTCAACATTTGCTCCCTAGGCTACTGCTGGGTTCTGGATTGTTCCGGTTTAGGTGACCCCCTCTCCAAACCTTTGGGATTAGCTCAACTGTTTACTCTTCTACCCTCTCCCCAACCCAAGGCTCACAAAGTGGGGACACAGGGGCCAAATTTGGCAGCAGACCTATGTTGTTTGGCAAGCAGATATTCTAATCTATCTATCTATATGTATATATTCTAATATAAAGGAACTGATGGCTAACATTTAACCCTATTGTGGAACTTTACATAAATATTTCAAGATCCTTTTGGGGGGTGGGGGGCTGGCGGAATGGAAGATCTGGCAACACTGGGCTCTCAGAGAGGCAATCATTTTCACTGCTGCCCTGTCACTTGTAAGTATACTGACATTGGAGGCATTGATTTAGAATATCTGTTTTCTAAAACACGGGGTTTTAGTGGACCACAGAGTGGCTGCTCGTTCTCGGCAGGGACTTGAACGGCTCTGCTCCCTTTGTGCGGGAGGCCCTCTCCGTCTCTCACCTCATTGTCTCCAGCGACAGGCTGCACATATTCCCAATAGCACCTCCCACAGGAAGGACGGGTGGCTCCCTCCAGAGCACTCTGGGTCACCACCAACACACCGACTTCCCGTCCCAGCACAGTGACCCACTGCTCACCCTCAACCCTTACTGCGGGTAAGGATGGCTCTCCCACTACACAGAGCTTGCTGAGCAAAATTCCATTTCCTATTCATTATTGTATCTGGAGCATCTTACATGGTGCCTGGTCAATAGTAGATACTGATGGTGATGACGGCAATAATGTAATATAAAGGAAAGAGCAGCGTATGGGCTTTGAAGTCAGACCATTTCAAATTTCAGCTCTTTTTCACTATACAGCTAAATTACTTAATTTCTCTGAGCCTTGCTCTCTTTTCCTGTAAAATGGGCATACGTGATTACTATGAGAATTAAATCACAAAATGAAATCATTCTAATGCAATACCTAGATTAATGAGGCCAATAAATGGGAGTTAGCTCCCCCTTTGCATGCTTGTGGGATAAACATCCTAGTGAACAGATGGTGGTCCATTCTATTTATTACCGACAGATTTCCATGAAGGTTTTGACCTAGGAGCATTTTTCTGAGGAGAGTGGATATCTGGGGAAGAGCATTTCAAGTAGAGACAAGGGTAAATTCAAGGCCCCAAGGTTGGATGGTCCCCGGCATGTCTGAGGAAGCACAAGGGGAAGTGAGGAAGGGAAGAAGTAGTATGAGATGAGGAGAAAAATAAGTGTACATGCAGGCAGGTCATGGGGTCTTGTAGGTGAGGCCTTTGCCTCTTTATCTCTGTAAACCCACAAGTGAGGGAGAAAATCATTGAAGAGTTTTGAGCAGAGGAATGAGAAGGTCTGACACAGTAGAGCAGGATTGCTCTGGATGCTGAGCTGAGGCTAAGGGTGGAGGCTGGAGGAGCAGAGGAGAAGGTTCCCAGACCTCCGGGGAGGCAGGGGGGTGGCTTGGACCTGGGCGGTAACGGGGGAGGTGGGGAGAAGTGGTCAGATTCTGGATTATGTAGAACGCAGAGCCAACATAATTTGCTAATGATTAGATGTAGGGTATGGGGAAAAGAGTCAACAATGACTACAATTTGTAACTTGAGCGACTAGAAGAATGGAGTTGCCATTTCCTGAGAGTATGGGTGTAGGGGTGGCAAAGCCTCTCCAGGCCACCTGGGAGCCACCGGCAAGCTGCAAAGCTTAAGTGGCAAAAAAATCCAATTCAGATTGTCCAATGCAAAAATCAGGGCTCTTTCCCTCCTTCCTGCTGTGTCCATTACAATACGTTGTAGATGTTGGAGTAGGCAGTTCTGTCTGGAACAGTAAGACAGATTCAAGAAAGGTGTGGTGTCTGAGCAAGGGACAGAGCAGGGAGACCACAGGGACATTTTGACAGGAACAACAGCAAAAGCAAAGGTCAGGGACCTGAAGGTGTTTGCTATGTATTCCGGTATGTCCTCAACTGCACGTAAGGTACATACAGGGTATACTGTGGGAGCGAAACCTAAAAAGATATATCACATAATGGAAGATACCAAAGGCCATGTTTGAGAGCTAAAAGTTAATCATTTGGGCAATGAGAAGCTGTTGAAAGCAAGCAGTAAGAAGAGAGATGGCTTGTATTAAATTTTAAGAAGATAACTTTAGAATCAGTAAAAATGATGATTTGGGGAAGCAAGAGATTAGAATCCAGAACACCAATGGAATAATCCAAACCTTCATTATAGTAATGTTGTAAAAACAGAAAAGGTATAAATTAGGAAACATTTGATAGTGACACTGACAGTACTTTGGATCAATTAGATGAGAGTGAGGGTGGGCAACATGTCAAAAGGATCCAGCTTATCTAGTTTTAAGATCGATGTAATTAACAAAGATGAGGAATGCAGGGAAAGAAGCAAGTTTAGCTGGGAAAATAAAATGGAAAGATGGAAAACTAGATGTAGGTACCACTGAGTTTAAGGAGCCTGAATGCATAACCACATGCAGGTTTTTTCAGTAGTCTTCAGTAATCAGTAGAGAAATTGGGCTAGAAATCTAGATTTGGGAGTCATGAGCATAGACATGATATCAGAAGATTTGGATTTAAATGAGATGGCCCAGGAGAAAATGTTGTCTAACAGAAAGATCAGGGATGGAACCTTGAGACACCCTTGTCTTTGAGGGGCAGATAGGAGAGAACTCGGAGCCAGGAGAATCTCGAAAGGACAGGGAGACCAGGGGTTAAGAGGAGGGAGTCAACAGTGTTGGGTTCAATATAAAGTCAATTAACAAGAGAGAAAAGAAATTGCAACAGCAAATCATAGGAAGCCCCTGGTAACGTTTGAGAGAGCAGTTTTTCTAGAGCACTTGGAGAAGAAAGCAGAATTTCGTGGAAGAAGTAACAACTTAGAAATATAGCCTCATCTCATAAGAAGTCTGGACATCCAAGAAATCAGAAATGACTCCAGCATGCCAAGAAAAGGGTTTCCTTGTTGCTGTTTCTTTGTTCATTTTGTTTGGTTTTAATCTTTGTTCTTTTTAAGACATGAGGAAACAAGATGTTTATAAACAGAAGTAAAGGATAAGCCAGGGGGAGAGGGAAAGAGTGCAAGTACAAAAGAGAAAAGGGAAATGTGACGGGGCTGGGGAATAGAGGACATCTGGAAAAGTCACCACGGAGAGCGGGGTCATGAGCACCCCAGGCAGTAAGTGAGGTTTCAGAGAGAATGGGGAGAAGAAGAGGAGGAAGGGCATCCTGGGAGAACAGCAGAGAGGAGGAAAAATGGAGCAGGGTCCATTCAGTGTTTACGTTGAAAGAAAGACTATTTAAGCTCCGATGTTTTGGGGGATGTCCTGGTAGATGGTGAGTCATTGGGGTAACATGCAGAGGCACTGAATGGAACAGTCACAAAATCACTTTTTATCTAGATCCACCACCACAGATCAAGAACAGGAGCAGCTGAGATTGCTTCCCAGGGTGAGGCTCCTGGTGAAACAGAACTGCACATCTGCTTTGACTCCCTTCAAACTCAGCATGATTTAAAATGAAAAGCTTATACAGTATTTACTCGAAGGGCCAAAGTCAGATGGAAAATTTTTCAGGTATAAAATTCCAGCCAAGCCAGAAGAAATCAAAGCCCCGAGGAGAATCATAAAGACCAGTCCAGGCCCACAATAAAAATGGGATAAAATGGGGATGTGGTTCCTAGTTTAATTTGTATGTCCATGCTTCTCCAACAAATAATTTGAGAAGGAAAAAGTAGGTCTTTCCTTAAAAGAAAGTACAAGAGGTGTGCCTTTTAAGGCAGTCAAGACCAGGTGAACATGCCCATAAAACCGGATTTGCTTTATTTTAGGGTTGAACGTGTATGAGCTAAACGCAGAATGGTAGGTTTATGGATTCATTGACATGAGTAACATCTCCAGGAAAACAACCATTCTCCCTCCAGAACGATACACTGGTCTTTAGAAATTTGTGCACTCACTGTGTGCGGGGTTTTGTTTGGCTTTGTTTCTGGAAGGATAGTTGACATATAACATTACCTTAGTTTCAAGTGTACAACGTAGTGATTCGGCAAGTCTCTACATTACGCTGTGCTCCCCACAAGTGCACTGCCATTAGTCACCATACAACTCTATTCCGGTACCATTGACTATATTCCCTGTGCTGGAGCTTTTGTCCCCATGACTTACTCATTCCATAACTGGAAGCTTATACCTTCCATTCCCCTTTACTCATTTTGCCCATCCTACCCCCCCTCCCCCACAACCATCAGTTTGATGTTCTCTATTTCTGCTTTTTGTTTGTTCGTTTGATTGTTCATTTGGTTTAGCTTTTAGATGCCATGTGTTCGATAAATTAGCCATAACTAACTTTGTGCATTAGAAATCCCATTTTGCCTCCTGGAACGGTCTGTGCTGTTTTTCTGCGGGAGCCCTAGTTCACTGCTTCCTGTTCTGTTATATGCTGAAGTGATTGAGGGGTGGTTCGTCCAAGATTGTTTTTGCAGTGCTAGAGTATGAGTTTTATTTAAGACCTACTTGCCTCTGATCTATTTTACTGACATCTAACACTTTATCTTCTAACCACAAGGAAGGAGTTGTTCTTCATGAAACTTTCTCAACTCATCATCCCTGGATCTAGGATTGACTTTTTTTGGAATCTTCATGGCAATTGGCTGTTATATCTCTTAAGGCATTTCTCGCCCAATGCTCTGTATAGTAGCTATTTGTACCCTTGGGACGGACCCCTCAGTGCCCTCGCACAAGGTCTGGGCACAGAGATGGGGAGCCCTTAGTCACCTTGGCATTCCCTGAAGCTGTTGGCCCTGTTGTAATCAATCAGTACCAAAGTGATCAAAATAGGAAAGAAAGCAGGGTCATGGTAGACAGTGTGAGTTCACCACCAAGTTTTGGTTTGCAGGCAATTGGATGTGCCCTCTACTCTGGAACTGGGGTCATCTCATCCATGAAATGACATCTCAGGGACATACAAGCAGTGTGCTAATAATTTTACACTTACTGCCAATCATATCCCAAGAATTGTTCTGTTTGTTTTTCCAAAGACAAAATAGAAGGTCCTACACAAAACAGGTCTAGAATGCCTATCTATGTGGCCCAAATGTGTATAGTAATGAGATCCTGTAAAACCCTGCTTCATCTGGTGCCAAGACATCTGACCAGCTCGCACCATTATTAAAAGGCCTCTTGCCACCCCCCGTCACAATACAGAGACTTAAATTTCACAAGTGGAACTGCAGCCAGGAGAAGGCATTCATTCTTTCCTGCTAAGACAACCAACTGCAGCTCTGCTTGGGAGAGTCTAAGATGGCATGGGAAGTTGTGTGTGGAGCTTCTTTTTTTTAAATGGGCATTTATAAGACTTTTCTTTTAAAGCTTATATCACAGCAATGAAAAGAGTATCTTCTGAAATATATTCTCGCCACCACCCAGGGAGAGTGGACTCACCCAGAGGATCATGGAAATAAGGGAAAAGTGTTCTCTGCCACATCTGCGACTCAGTTTGGACAACTGACCTATAGAAAATTAAACCAAAGCCCTGCCAGCAGATCATGGAAATTAATAATAATTACAATAATTTATCCAGTGCCTGCTCTTGGCTAGACATTGTATTAGGTGCCTTATAAACACTATTGTTAATCTTCACTACATCTCTACAAGGTAAGCATTTTCCTCTCAATCCAAAAGACGAAGACATGAAGACTTAATAAGATTCAGTAACTTGCCCCAAATTTACACCTGTATCAAATGCCCTCGCTGGGATTGGACAACAATCTCGCTTTGGAGTCCACTTGACTCCAAAGCCTCTACTCTTTACATTTCACCAAATTTCCTTTATGAGACACAGATTCTAAAACAGGAAGAGTCATCTTGAGAAAATACGACATTCATTCATTAAAACAAAGTCTAAAAAATGTAAGCACACACAAACACCTGACATTGGGTGATCATAACTATGCATGTAGCAGAGAAGCCCCAAAATGCTCTCCAGCAATATAACATAGTGAGCAGGAACTAGAATTCTGAGTCAGGCTGAGCTCAAATCACAATGCATCCTTTGCTATCTGTGCAATGTAAGCAGATCAGTTAAGTCTATTCCTCAATTCACATCACTCTAAGAACTAAATGACATAGTCCATATAGAGCAGCAGCTTGGTTTTTGGTGCGAAGGAAGTTCTTAACTATTCTGTTATTTTCTATCCACCTGCCAAACTAGTTCTTCTTTTATCCCCAGGAAAATCATATTCCCTGACCTGGTGAACAAAGCCCTTCAGCATGACGCCTCTGGTCTTCAGCAGCCACATTTATTAACTCTTTCAATGTACCTAAAACTACCTGAAACAACCTGCTATCTTTCTCCACCCCAACGTCCTAAATCTACATAACACCTTGGCCAAAGGAACTCAAATTTTGCTTCCTTCCAGAGGTGGCTCTGTTTAGGCATCTGTAGCAGTACCAATAACAGCCTCCTGTGGACACATTTGTCAAAGGTTATTGGACACTCGTATGAGTATTGGTTCAGGTTGCTTTCTCTCACTCCCCATAAGAAGTCATCCTCTATTCTCACCTCACCATTACGCCATGGCATAATCCTCTCCAGGTCAGCTTAAAGTTAGTTGCCTCAGGTGGTAAGACCAGGACAGCCTATGTGAGATTGCCACTCCTGCATCCCACCTTCCCTGCCCCACCCACCATTCCCTAGTGCAAAAGGTACATTTCTGTTTTTAAGTAAATTGGTGCAACAGCTGACTGGCCCCAAATGGTTCTTCAGAGACTACCTGGGGGAAATTCTGTTGCTTTTTTAAATAGTCCAATGTGCTGATTCTCAGAAGCAGAGTTCTTTTCTTTTTAGACTTCTCAGACGTGGGAAAATAGAAGGTGCAGTGTGAGAGAAACACAGGGAATAAAAGTGAGAAGTCAGGCAGGGTGGCCCCACAAGAGAGCCAACAATTGCACTGAATGTTAAAAAGTGAATGGTGCTCAAGAAAATGACTTGCAGAGAGATTCCACTCAGTCCCAGTCTGTTTTGCTATATTAGATATGGATGCTTTAGGAAAGAGGTAGGATGAGATCATGGTCCTTGGTCATTACATCAAGGCTGGTGTCATTATGCTATTCACTACTTCGGAATGAGCCACACATACTCCCTGGTGTCCCATGTGAAAAGCAAGAGTAGACTAAACTATCTTGATACTGGTCAACCTGCATTGCAACTTATATCCCACAAAGTCCCCAGATTGGTGAAATATTGAGGATGGAAACTTTACCTTATTCATTCTTTTGTTACCTCTCAATATCCAGCACAGGGTCCCTGGAACAGATTAGGTGCTTAATAAGTAGGAGTTGAGTTGATCTGGACCATTGCTGAGTCACTTTGGGAATCCTAAGGCAGCTTGTGGCCACCTCCAAAATACCAAAGAGGTATTATCAGATTTAGATTAATGCAAAGCACTGCTTCTTAACATTTCACCTTATAGTGCAAGAAGGCATCAATTCCTTACAAACACTCTAATTTTTTATGTACTCAAACTTAAGCATTGCTGGATTTTACTGATTCTAAATGGGATTAGCCCAGAGAAGTTTAATTTAGCAATTCCATAATCACTTCTAAGCCCATAGCCTTACAATGGTAGCAGTAATAAGCATATCATAAGCCTCTTCCCTGAGTTTAAGAGAGCATTCTTAATTAGGTCACTGTGTCAGCAGCACTGGAGTACTTTAATGGGTATTAGTAACTACACATTTGCATAGGAAGAGCAAGGAAAAAGAGAGTATCCAGGTTACATTGGGCAGACTGATCAAATCACAAATTAATTTATTTCACAGGATCCCCAACAGCAGATGTCCCTAAATATGATGATGAAGAGAGATCTGCAAAAGCAACCACCTAAGGATTGTTCAAGCTGTCCACAAGCCATCCCTCCATGGAATTGTCTGTGAAGCATGCTGCTCAGAGAGATAGGATCACCTTTCCATACAGTAGTCATGCTTCCCAGAGCACATTCAGGAGGTGGTCACATGAACACTCTGGCTGGAAGCCATAGCTGGGGCCTAAATTAGCTCCGATACCAGAAAGGGAACTTAGCCCATGCCTGGATATTGGGCGAACAGTCAGAAACACCTGCTTGCCTGTCAGAATGAAGCAAGCAGCTGTGGTTAAGAAGCCCGATAGATCATAGAACTACTCTCGAAGGTAAACCTGTCAATCCCGGGAAGCTCTCCTGCAAAGCAATTCGACTTAAAATACGCTGAAATAGATGATCGCATTGACCAAGAAGATTCATCACCTTTTTTTGTTTGTGTTTTTTGGCTTTGTACGCTCTGAAAGAATATTTGTCTAAGTCTGACCTCCCAGTTGGAATACTCATGTCTGCTTAAGCTCATACATTCTTCTTTGTAGCACTTAATAGAACTTTTAGTTTGCAGTGGACTTGACACCTAGAATGTAAGCCCCAAGAGGGCAAGGACCAGGTCCGTCCTGTTCACCATCATATCCCTAGGACCCAAATGCCTGCCCAGAGTCAGATTCTCGATAGAAATTTGTCAAAGGAAAAAAAAAAAGAAAGCAATGTGTTGAAGGAACGTGTGCATGTATGAGCATTCAAAAAACATTTATTGATTACATGGCACGCATGGAGAGCTGTGCTCGGCGCTGATTAGGCAGATGAATGGAATCAGAAGCCATCAGAGCCATGCCTGCTGAATCAATTAATAGCAGTATCTACCAACTTGATTAAAGAGCTGGAAAACTCGTAAGCCAAAAAGAGCTAATTCTGGATGCCTCATTTCCCTTCCCCCCTCCCAAGCCACATTCCATACCACAGTTACAGTCCTTGTATGATGTTGCCATGCCAAGGAGCTTCTGTGGAGTTGCTTTCAGACTAAGGAATGAGGTCAATAAAATAGTTTCTTTACTACCATCAGTTATTGGCTTGTTAGCTGTGATAGCTGTGACTCCCGAAGGTTCATCACAGCCCCAAAGCCAAGAGCACGTGGTAACTGGGGAAGTTCAGCTGTCTGGGGCTAATCGTCACTCATGAGTATAAAGGACATCTCCACAGAGACTGAGTCTGGTTGGAAAAGACTACCTCTTTCCTAAACCAGTGGTTTGGGAGCTGCCCCATCACCTATGGTGTTGTTAAAACATTCAGTCTCCATCCCAGACCTCCAGAATCAGACTCTTTGAAGAGAACCCACAAATCTTTATTTTTCACAATTCTCTGATTTTTAAACACACTCAATTTAAGTATCATGGTCTCTAATGATTTTGTATGGGACTAGCCTAGGGAAGTTTCTCTAGCAATTAGGGGCTGTGTTATAGGGGGTCTGCTCATCCCTTGTTTCTGTTACTTTGGTCTAAGAAATACGACTTCAGAAGCCTGAAAAAAAAAAAAAGAAGCTGGAGAGTGGGGGTGAAAGAAAAAGGAAGGGTATCTTCACCCAGCAATTACACAGTAAAAAGAAGTGCAGGTCTATAGAAGAAAACAGGTAGGTCATGTTATTAAAATATACAGAGCACACCATGAATTAGGCTTCTGGTAGTTACCCAGCACTTTTAGGTTTAAATCTTGTACTAATTATTTGCCACAATTAATTATTATTAATTTAATTATTGCTAGATGATCTTACCTCTTATGGCAGCCCCAAATAAAAACTTTTTAAAAAAGAGTTTATTTATTTGAGAGAGAGACGGAGAGAGTGAAAACATGAATGGGGTGGGGGACAGAGGGAGAAGCAGACTCCCTGCTCAGCAGGGAGCCCGATGCGGGGCTCAATCCTGGGACTCCGAGATCACGACCTGAGCTGAAGGCAGATGCTTACCCAACTGAGCCACTCAGGTGCTCCCCCAAATAAAAATTTCAAAACATCCAGCTCTAATTAAAGCATGGAGAATTGGATGCTTGCATACACTTTTAGCGGGAATCAAAATTGCAGTAGCCTTTTGGAGAAGAATTTGCTAGTAATTCCAAATAAAAAATTCACTTTCCTTTTAACTCAGTAAGTTCACTACTTAGCATTAACTCTGCACACATCCTACACCTGCCAATATAGGCCAGTAGTATGGGTACTGCTAAAATAAAGACTCTGCTAAGAAACTCTGTTGCTCTCATGTAACTTCCTTGCTTTTAGTTCTTTATAAATTTAGTGTAGTAATCATGTAATATAATACTAATAATGTAATACATGTAGTAATATAATAATTACTAACAACATAATACAATATCACTAGCATCGAGGAGGCAATTAACACTTAGTAAGTCCCCACTGTGCCAAGCATTTTGCTGGGGCTTTAGCATAACCCCTTCAATCAGCCTGCAACTCGGATATGATTTTCCCCAATTTTTTCAGAAAACTAAGGCTCAAAGAGGGTATGCACCTGGTGCAGGGTCATAGTTGATAAACACAGAATCAAACGCCAAGACTTTTCCTCAAAACTGGCTCCCTTTTAAACTACACCACCAGGAAATAGAACATCCAAGAGGGTTAACACTTCCAGAAACTTCAGCACTGTAGAGTTTCTGGATAAACTTCCCTTGTTTCACTATCATACTTTTAAAAATCAAGAAAGAACAGGAACCATTATGTTGACAGGTTTTGTAGGAGGAGCCATTGGAACAAAAAAAAAATCACTTTCAATATTTGAAGCCAATTTTAATGACTTCAAAGAGTGGAAAAACACTCGTGATGCTTTTTCGAGCTCTTTTCAGTTGCTTTCCTCTTGGCTCACAAAACTTCCATCACTGTCTCACAGCAGTGGGAGAATTATTTTTATCCCACAGAGGACTTGGAGATTGCTTCCTAATAGCTCTGTTCAGTTCTTGGGTAAATAGGGATAATTCCACTACCTCTTTAAAACGTTGTTGCTTGTATGCATTATACAGGATGCTGGGGAATGTGTGGAAATGTGTGGCTGAGCTCAGATTCACAGCCTGAGGTTACAAGGCTCGACGCCAAGTTTTCACCTATATGGAATCATTGGGCAGGCTTAACCACTCTGCCTCTACCCCAAGGAAAATACTAACATGATTTAACTGCAGTTAAGAATTCCAGTAGGTACTTACTAAATGTGGCATAATCTTTTCCATGCGTAGAGAAAAGGAAATCATTTTGCTAATCTTTGCCTCACTCAAAACAATCACGTTTCAGAGCTCAATTCTCCATCAGAGCTGGGACAATTTAATAAACTTTAAATGTATTTGGTATAAAAGATGTAATTATGGGATCTATAACAAATTTGTGGATACAAGAGCTGTATTAAAAAAAAAAAAAAAGAAAGGTTTACACGGTTAAAATACATCCAGAACATTAAATGGTTTTCTTCGATAAAATCATTTTCACACTTTGCTCATAACTTCTCTTCTTTTTATTCTCTTCATTATTTAAGATAATGCCAGTGACATGATGTGGGTGAAGGGGAACACACTAGTCCGGTGGAGAGAAGGGAGAAATCCACAATGCAAATGATAGGCGAGTGAAACCTCCCAGAGAAGAGAACTACATGAAAGGGGATAGCGTCTGGAAGAGAAAGTATTTCTGGCCAAACCTGTGGGACCGCAGGCGATGCGGTTATACCCCTGTTTGTAGTTTCCCTGTGATCTCTTGCCAAGGGCAGATAATTTAGCAACGGTAAGAATAAAGGAATGACTTACCTTATAGCTAATGTGGCAGGAAAAACACTTTACAGTATTTTTTTTGCAGGCAATGGGATAGTAAAGACAACAGCCCAGGGTTTACAATGAAAAGGTAGCACCGTGTACTGTGAAAAACTAGTTCAGAGAATTTCTAAGGAGCTAAGACCACAAATTAGAAATGAAGAAAATCAAAGTCCCAAACCTGGTCAGTGTCAAAATACATTCACTTAGAAATCCACAGGTAAATATTTCAGTTAAAATGAGCAATTTAGTTGTTGCTCCTTCTACCAGCATGGCTTACCAATATGTGACTTTCAAGGGGGCGTAGCAGTGGTTGAGAGGCTGATGCTGTGTGTTTCTTCCTCAGGGTCGGCTGGGGGTGGGGGAACAGGTGGCTATGATCAATTTGATTGCCTCTTGGGGAGGACGGTGTAAACCATTTTGCAAGCTGAAGAGTAAACCATACGAGTAATTTTAAGGAGGTGTTTAATGCCCAAGATTGTTAGATGAGCTATTTTACCAGTAGGAATGAGTTTAAACATAAATGGCCCCAGTAATGAGAAATGCTTCAGAAATAGCTGGGGATAGACAAAACTGAAGAATTTACTGTGAGACCTCCCAACCCTACAGAAATGTATTCTGCAGTGCAGACAGACAGAAGAAAGGGCAAATGGAAAAGTCCTTACCATTTGTATGTCTTCTTTGGAGAAGTGTCTGTTTGTGTCTTCTGCCTATTTTTTGACTAGGTTATTTGTTTTTTGAGTGTTCAGTTTGAGAAGTTCTTTACAGATCTTGGATATCAGCCTTTTATTTGTAATGTCATTTGAAAATATCTTCTCCCATTCTGTGGGTTGCCTCTTAGTTTTGTTGGCTGTTTCCTTTGCTGTGCAGAAGTTTTTATCTTGATGAAGTCCCAAAAGTTTAATTTTGCTTTTGTTTTCCTTGCCTTTGGAGATGTGTCTTGAAAGAAGTTACTGTGGCCAATGTCGAAGAAGTTACTGCCTACATTTTCCTCTAGGATTTTGATGGATTCCTGTCTCATGTTGAGGTCTTTCATCCATTTAGAGTTTATCTTTGTGTATGGTGTAAGAGAATGGTCCAGTTTCATTCTTCTAAATATATAGCTGTCCAGTTTTCCCGGCACCACTTATTGAAGAGACTGGCTTTTTTCTGTTGGATATTTTTTCCTGATTTGTCAAAGATTAGTTGACCATAGAGTTGAGGGAAGACATACAAATGGCTAACAGACACATGAAAAAATGTTCAACATCATTAGCCATCAGGGAAATACAAATCAAAACTACAATGAGATACCATCTTACACCCATTAGAATGGCAAAAATTAACAAAACAGGAAAAAACAAATGTTGGTGACGATGTGGAGAAAGGGGTACCCTCTTACACTGTTGGTGGGAATGCAAGCTGGTACAGCCACTCTGGAAAACATATGGAGGTTCCTTAAAATCTTAAAAATAGAGGTACCCTACAACCCAACAATTGCACTACTAGGTATTTACCCCAAAGATACAGATGTAGTGAAAAGAAGGGGCACATGCACCCCAATGTTCATAGCAGCAATGTCCACAATAGCCAAACTGTGGAAGGAGCTGAGATGCCCTTCAACAGATGAATGGATAAAGAAGATGTGGTTCATATATACAATGGAATATTATTCAGCCATCAGAAACGATGAATACTCACCATTTGCACTGACATGGATGAAACTGGAGGGGATTAGGCTAAGTGAATTAAGTCAAGCAGAGAAAGACAGTTATCATATGGTTTCACTCATATGTGGAACATAAGTAGTAGCACAGAGGACCACAGGGTAAGAGAGAGAAATCTGAAGGGGGGAAAATCAGAGAGGGAGATGAACCATGACAGACTATACACCCCTGGAAAAGAACTGAGGGTCTCAGAGGGGAGGGGGGTGGGGGGAAGGAATAACAAGGTGATGGGTATTAAGGAGGGCACGTGTTGTGATGAGCAATGGCTATTATATGTAACTAATGATTCACTGAATACTACATCAAAAACTAATGATGTACTACACAGTTGCTAATTGAACACAATTAAAAAAGAAAAAAAAAAGTCCTTACTGAAGTCAAGGAGTTGATTCTATTCTATAAGATGTTTTGCTAATTGTTATAGCTGTATACTTGTTATGTTGATAAGGACAGTGCAGAGCTGCTAATATCTCTCAACTGCCGATTCATTCTCCCCTTCTTCCCTTCCAGAACCCCATTTTTTTCAGGGTTGCAACGTGCTCATTGACCAAGAACTAAAGAAACTACTGCATTTTCCAACTTCCTTTAATAAGGGGTGCTCACAAGTTATAGTTCAGGGAGTGATGTAGGAACAAAAGGGACAGGACAGGCTTTAAGAAATCTTTAAGGGCTATTGATGCAACTGGGGCATGTTCCTTTTGCCATTTCCCTTCTTCCGCCTGCTATGTGCACAGGTCGGCTTGGACTCAAGATACCATCTTAGGAGCATGAGGACAAGAGACACGTCAGAAAGACAGCAAAGTAGAAGCCCAAATTATGGATTTATCATGAAGTTGCCGTGCCAGCCCTGAAGTACCAGACTCCCTTCTCCCTTTGCATGAGATGAAAATGACCTCTGATTTATCTAAAACATTGGGGCTTTTGAAGGAGGAGAGGGTTGAAGGGTACGGGTCCCTATTACTGACAGCGATGTCGCCCCTCACTTGCACAGAGACTAGGGTGCATGTTAGACATTTCCTGTCCCATTCCACAGCTAGAGATCTATTCCTTTGGTTTATGAAGCTCAAATGTTTAAAATGTAAAAAGGTGCTGGCAGGATCACCTTAAAGTACCTAGAAGTAAATAACTATCTGATCCCTTTACTCCCAACACTAACCATTTATCCAATGGAAGGAATGAAAATAATAATTTTAAGAGCACTGTGGGGGGCATTCCCCAGTGAGACCAAGTAGGGGTGAGGTGGTATGCTGGGTCAGGCACTACTCAGAAATTTCTATTAACTTTTATGATTACTGCTCAAAAATTCATCCAAATGTTTTGGAAAAATCAACTTATTAACAATCTAAATCTTTCCAATATTTCTTTCTTATGATCACATCCAGAAAAAAATAAAATTTTATTTAAAAATAGTTGTGGATAGACAAAACCGAAGAGTTGACTTTTAGAGCTCGCGACTTCACAGAACTACGTTCTGTAATGGGAATAGACAAAAGAAAAGACAAATGGACAAAATTCTTGTTGGGATTTTAGGAGTATTTTAAAGCTTTATGGAGCATTTTAAAGGAATATTTAAAGCATGAGTTTCCATGCAGACTTTATATGAAATAAGAGAAATTAAAAGGAAAAGAGAAAAGATTGTAAAGTAATTAAATGTTTTTTTTTTATTCCCCAAGTTTCCATTTTGAGAATCATTTATGTCTAGAAATAAGGAAGATGATGGAGCCAGCTCCAATTCACTGTCTCATAGCATTCGTAGCCTCAAAACATAAATAATGAACTGGTGGGATCTGGCCGAATCTGCTCTATGGCGGTTACTATGTCACTGACAGACAGGTGTAGGAAGACCTTCCAGTTCAAAGATGACCAAATGTAGAGGAAGAGATGTGCTGGGGTGGAAGACAGGCACACTTCCTGCCTTGCTCCTCCTCTTCCCACCCCACTGACTCTGTAAAGCCCTTTATCAGTCTTGACAACAGAAAGCAAATTCAACTCTCTAATGGTGACCGTGATGGTAAGAGGTAGTGCCTTGCTCTTAGTCCAGCTTGGATTGTGTATAAAATATGTTCGCCCCCACAAAAGGGTAACATAATCCTCCTCACTCTAAGACCTAGAGATTAAGTGGACAGTTAGAGTAGAAGTAGTTAGAGTAGAAGGTAGAGATTTTTAAAGGAGTGATTTGGTCTCCAGAGGCCAAGCTTCACCAGCTTCATCCTACGACCTCTTACACGTCCCTGGAATCTCTTATAGACGAGCTTTCTATTTCAAAATGTAGAAGACAAGAAGGAAAGGGAAGTGAAAAGCAGCTTGATTTTATTCCCAAAGTGGAGAGTGGTGACATATGCAGGTTGGATAGAAGGTGACTTTGAAAGCAAATGTAGCACAGACTCTGGGGTGAGAGACCTGGGTTTAAATTCCAGACTTATGATTAAATTAGAGAGGAGGTGGTGGGAGGCACTCTTCTGGTCCAGTGACCCACTTCGGAAGAAATCAGTCACAACTTCCCCTAAAGGATGGCTTGCAAGAAGTTGAAAACAGAAACTGAACACCAGCCACCCTGAAAGAAACGTGCTCCAGGTTTTCCAGAAAAGCCTCCTGGTTGGAGTGTAGAGTTTATAGTCTAAACAGACCCTTTTGCTTTAGGCTTTGTTACTTTGATTAACAACAGCTAAGTTTTCCAAAGATGAGTCCATGTACAATTTCAATAATATTAAGAGGAACAGTATCTTATCATAAATATCGTAGTAATCTTATATAAGATAGGAGAAACGGTAATTATTTATATCCAAAAAAATTTACTGCTACTATTAGTCCTCTAAACTTGGGGGTAGCAGGAGAGTTTTGAGAGGCTTCATGATGCTTCCATTGGGAAGGAGCAAGGCCATCCTGCTTCAGGGGATGTAAGAACTTATACTGCTGGGTGAAAGTGGTGACCTGCCCCAACATTAGCAAAGTAGCCTCTGGAGCTCAGGGGAGGAAAGGGCCAGTGACATGAGCTGCCAAGGCAGAGAAGGGTCTCAGGCTGCCTCGGGAGAGGATCCAAGGTGGGCAGAGAGAGAGAGGGGGACTCCCCAGACCCTGGTCGCCAGGGTGGGGGACTCTCCCAGACCCTGGGAAGGAGAGCCTGAGAAGCCAGTGAGTGCTGGATGGGGATTCAGGTCATAGAGTGACAATGGTGGTTGGTGCTGTCAGTCACACACCCCTGAATGTACCATGGCGAGCTGCTGTGAAAGTTAGGGAAGCAAATGTTGGTTACATAATATATTTTTTAAATTATTTCCTGATTTCTGTGACAGAGGCTTTTTTTTTTTTCTTCACATGACTTTTTCATACTTATGGTCAAGTTTTCCATCAGGTTCCATCATAGGAACCACAAATGAGACTTACATTTTTGGGTTTGGAGCTGCTCATGTGGGCAAAACTCAGCACTTGTACAAGCAAAAGTACACGTAAGGAATGAGATCTCAGTCCCGCTTAACTGTGGAAAAACCTAGCCCACACCACCGATGTCCGCACTGCGGTCACCACGCTGGCACTGAAGGGGCTCCGCCATGTTGCCCCAGGCCACAGGCCAAGAGCAGGTGCCGGTTCCCTGAAAAGCATGCTACTGCATTTTGTAGCCAGAACTGGGCCTCTGAAGAATTGTTTCAGGCAACAGACGTATTTCTTTAACTACATGTATGTGAGAGGCGACTCCAAGTGGGACTACGGTCTCAGGTAACTGCCCTTGCCCCACTCCAGGCAAGTTGCTAATAATACCAAAAATGAGAACGGTGCTATTAGCAGAAAAATAATTCTCTGAGAAAATGTATTTTTCTCTCAAAAGGGAAATAACCCTGTGCAAGAAAACCTTTTAGCTGTTTGTTGGCCTGATGTCCTTCTTCTACATCTCTATGCTCATCACCTTTTTGTTAATTAAAATCTAGAGTATTCATAACATTTGTAGACTATCTTGGAAACACTTGTGATTTATGACCCTCAATTTTAAAAATCAGTTTCAAAAAGAGATTCCCTACAATTTTTCTTCCTTGGTGGGACCACAGGAGTTTCTCCACAAAAATCCTTGATTTGTTTCCAGATCTTACCTCATAATTCCTGTTGTCTCTGGGAAGTGGTGTCATTCTAATGGGATCTCAGTGAACTCTTAGATCAGCCAGTTCAGTCTAATTCCCAAGCTGGGGAAACAGCCCTTAGCAACTTTCGGTCTGTCTGTGTCCTTTGAAATGTATATTTTAAAGGTAAAGACAAATATTTCTCTAATCTAAAGAAGACTTTAGATATTGTCAAAGGAAACTTTTTTCCTGCATGTGAACGTTTTTCTAGAAGTAGAGGAAACCAAGCTGACCACAAGCGTATCTTTAGAAAGCTCCCTTCACTGTAATTATACATGACTTCTAAAGCCCATCAGGCGACGGTGTGGAAGTAAATAGAGGACTCTCGCTGTGTGACTCACAGAAGTTCATGGTAAAGATCACAAAGTTCCAAGTAGGTAATAAGCACTTTGTAGAGAACAAAATAACAGAATTCTGTTTTCATATTAGCTGGGTGAATCTTAGATTTGTGAGAAATGAGAGCTTTTTGAAAACTATAGCAACACTATTGTTCCCATTCGGTCCATTTATACGAAGGTGACTTGTAGCCCTTTCCAACAGATTTTTCTCAAAGGCTTTGATCTACTTCAACATCATTAGAAATGATTAATTATACTCTGAAACTTCAGAATTCCCAAGCATGACAGTGCAGTATATGAAACTCTTGTAGCCCTCAGTTAATAAGCATTTAATATACACATTTGTATATAGGTATATACTTATATCTGTATACACATATATGTATAAACATAGGAATATATGTGTATACATATGCATATTTGTACATATATATCATTTTGCACCATGAGAAAATTCTCTTCTGTCACAGGATGATCCTGGAGGATCATGATCAATGATCAGGGAGGGTAATAATCTTAGATATGACAGGTCTTTTCTCATATAGATCTGCTTTTATTTTGGGTTAAAGAGAGTCATTTATTATTGCTAGGAAAATGGCTTTCCTTAGAAAATCCTATAGATTTTAACACTCTGGTGAGTATTTTCCACAGGTACTTTTTTCATCCTTATCACAGAGCCTATATTTTAGTCAACTCCTAAGCTAGTAGTTGTCCCACGGGGGTGATTTTCCCCCCAGCGGACACTTGGCAATGTGTAGAGACATTTTTGGTTGTCACAGTTGCTGGGTGGGGGGAGTACCGCTGGCATGCAGTGAGTGAAGCCACCCTACAATGCGCAGGACAGCCCCACAACAC
>CM052900.1:51657745-51710811 GCA_028534135.1 Potos flavus
ACTGAAACTCTTTAGTCAACTCTATTTCCAATGATTTATAGAGCTGTTCTTGAAATATCTTAATATTTGTTATTTTAGACAGAATAGGCCTCTTCTAATGCTAATACCATCTGTAGAGATGAGTTTTTAATTGAAAAGAATTTTCAACTTGATGGAAAAGAGTCAGATGAACTCATCACTGGCCTCTGAGAAAAGATTAATGAAACAAAAACATATCAAGCTTCTTTAATACCTGGAGAAGCCATAAGAATACCTCGAGTGACATTATAGGGCATGGTATATGGGAGTGAATAACCTTAACATGACACGGTAAGCCTGTGGAAGAATTAAGAGCTATAATTACAGTTTTTAAAGTATAGTGACCTATTGACCTTTAAGATTTAAGACTTTGCCTTAAAGCAAATGACTAGGTCATTTCTTGACCTAGTTTTTGTTTTGTTTTATTTTGTTTCATTGGGCTTTTTTTTATTCCCAACTAAAAATAATTTTTCAATAATAATTTTTCCAATTTTATTCTGTAAAATTCCAGGTGGTTGCAAAGTGAAATTCTTCCTTATCTTTGTTTTATTTTTAATTTAGTTAAATGCTTGGAACGTACAGATTATAAGAAAGCTCTCCTTTCAGAATTTATTTTCCATTCAAAGAGCAATGACATCCTGAATTTTTCCTAGAACAGATGGCAAAAGAATTGCACAAAAGCACAAAGGAAGATGAAATTCTAGCTAATGATTATTATTATTTGGGCAAATTTAGGCTAAGTGCAGTAGATTTCATTTACTAAGCTTTGAGGTCCATCCATGCATAACTTCCCCCATTTGTTGTCTATGGCACCACGCTTTTCCCAGTCTCTCAAAACCTCAATGCTGGAGTCGTCTTTGGCTACAACAACGCACATCCCCACGTCCACCCCCCCAAAGTTGTAACAGCTCTTTCTTTCTTTGAAATATGTCCTCTGTCCAGATCTTAGTTTTTCTCTTCCCTGCTCCAAGCCCCCACGGTCTTTATCCAGATATCCATGAAATCTGCCCCATCTCATCTTCCAGCCTCCAGAAATTTCCCTAACTCGAGTCTGTCCTGTATATCATTACCAGGGTGAACTTCCTCATACATTATTTTATTATATCATCCCCTGCTTAAGAACCATAATAGTTTCTATTGCCTACTGAGTATCTTTTTACTTAATATATGTACTAATGTGCCGGGCTTTTTTTAAGCACTTAAAAATATCAACTCTTTTAATCCTCATAACAACCCTATGAGGTAGGAACTGTCACTTACCCCCTTTTTATAGACGAGGACACTAAGGCAGAGAGAAGATCAATAATTTGCCCAAGGTCACACAGCCAGGGAGCAACAGTCGTGATCCAAACCCAGTCTATGCATTTAACCAATGTATATTGATAGTTTGGTTAAAACATTCACAATTGCCCCCTAGAATAACTAGCACACATGCAATTTTTGTATTTTTTTACACAGCTTTCATTTCTCATTTGACTCAACCCTTCAGTCAGATGCTGTTTATTCTCAAATCCATCTAACTTGATCTCTTTCTAGTAAAAGGACCTGCATTTAAGTGGCCCACTCTCCTTCCGTGTATATATTTCCACCTCTTACACTTTTGCCACTGAGAATTTTCTTTTTCTTTAACGTTTTTGTTTTTGTTTGTTTTTTTAAAGATTTTATTTATTTATTCGACAGAGAGAAAGAGATCACAAGTAGGCAGAGAGGCAGGCAGAGGGAGGGGGGAAGCAGGCTCCCTGCTGAGCAGAGAGCCCGATGTGGGGCTCAATCCTAGGACCCTGAGATCATGACCTGAGCCCAAGGCAGAAGCTTAACCCACTGAGCCACCCAGGCACCCCTGCCACTGAGAATTTTCTTGCCTGGGCTCCCTTGCCATTTTTCTCTCTTGGTCATGCATATATTCGATAATAGAAATTATAAATATTTATCATTGTGATATATAAACTTCTTGCAAGATGTAGCTCAGTTCTTAAAGGAGCCTTTCTGACCCCGCAGGAACCTCTTTTCTTCTTTGCCCTCTCTCAGCGTGTGTGAGTATCCACCCAATTTGGCTATAGTTTCTTTCAAGAACCTCCTCAAACTCCCATTCTTCTCTGAAGCCTCTCAGTTCTCACAGGTAGACTGTGTAGCTGGGTCCACAGTGTTCTCATGCCAACTCAGATGGTTGGCTCATCCCTAGATTATCACCCTTCCAGCCTACCTGCCCCACACATACACCTTCAGATTGTGAGCTCCTCCAAGGCACGTGTTACAAAACCTCTGCCTATATCACAACATAGTAGGGAGTTGTTGCCAATTTTTTAATACATGAACATTCAGTACCATTTTGTACACACACACACACATAAGCATGTATCAGTTTTAATTTGCAACAGTACTGTAAATCCAATGAAGACAGATCCTGCTTCTACCTTCCTTGCATTTCTCATCAAATCAAGTCAGAGCATTACCATCAATCCCTACTAAATGCTTGCTGTATGAATGGGTAAGTTATTAAAATTACCCCAGGAAATGAAGATCTTTGGCTTGAATTGCCAAGTGTTAAAAATGGCACCACTCAAAAATATATAGTCAACCACACATTAAAAAGTACTAAGAATAACTCAATATTTCTTGTACCGAACAGTTGCATTTTCTTCTGAGAATCCATATGTTAAAATCTCTCTCTGTATTTCCCACAAGAGCACTTAAATCCAGAACTCACAGTGTACCTGGCTTCAAACCAAGCACATTAGTTATTTTGGAATTGCAGAATTAATAGTCATTCTCCCACTTGCAGATCTACCTCAAATAAAATTGTATTTCATTTGGATTAAGAGTTAGAACTCATAAACTTAGCTACAGCAAGCTGCACCAACACAACTCTTTAGCACTTATCCTATAGCTACGCTTCAAGAAAATACTAGCAATTATAATTATTAGCTATTATAAATTTAGAAGAAAAATCCCTCCTCTCGATACATAGAATGTGGATATAGAAGCACATTTTTGACTTATACTAAGAACTAAAATCGTATGGTTATATTTATATAATATATAATATATAATATATAATTTGGCTTTATAGGCCAAAGGTCAGAACCACATACAAATTCAGGAAACCATTCTGGCAATTCAAAGGTAACACCCAGATACTTGAGAATACAGCCATGATAATGTAGTTATCAAATGTCTTGTAACTGTTAAAAACAGAATCAAGCAATAGACCCATTTGAGGTTACTTCTATAAATCAGTAAACACACTGCATAGGAAATATTATCTAAATATTTTTGTTTAAAACATACTATTATTAATATATATTACTGATAGATTTCTATTACCTCAGAAATAAAAAAGGAGAGGCGAGAATCAACATTTCAAGGACTCAGGGAAGCTCGACCTTAAGCAACATGTCATGACAATGAATGGAAAACCATAGATGCTGAGGATGCTGGACAGGGGGGAGAAAGAGAAGAAGTATATCCTCAAGCAGTCTTATCACTTGTTAGGTATAAAAAGAAAAGTCAAACAGCAGCAGTTCCTTTCCATAACAGCTCTAGACATGATTCAAATAAATAATGTCGCATTTATACATCACAGAACTGTTGACTTCTCATTTTTCTCCAGTCACTCCCATGCACTCAGAATGTGAGAGCACTCCCAAAGCCATCTAGAATGGAAGAAGCCAGTGGAGATAGGAATATATAATATCCCAGCAGTATGGTCATACTGAGGACTTGGGTTTAGTTGTTATGGTTGCCTCTTTGTCTCACATTGTATTTAAATCAGAGCTAATGGATTTTAGGGACTCCACGTTAGTGTAGAGCTGGTTCAGCCATCGAAAAATAAATGCTTCCACTGGGAAGTGAGTACATTTCCAGATATAAATGAATTGTCATTTATAAAAGGACTGTGAGGACCAGTCATTCACACTTAAGTTTACTGAACATCTATTATGTAACAAATAGGAGACTTGGGGAAAGCACTGTGGGTGCAGAGAAAAGTGTGATTCTTGCCCTCAAGCTCTCAAACCCATAGAGAAAACAGGCAAATCAAATCAATTTTAAAATGATGAGATAAAGGCCTCAAGTTCAGTATGTACAGAACATAGAGAGAATGTATCCAGCCCAAAGTGAGGAGCCTGGAAATGCTTCCTGGAAAAGCTGACATTTGGTCCAAACCTTACAGGACAACGGGACAACTTCATGTCCTGCATGTGATCATTTTCGAGGTCAAATAAATGGATGCAGAGGAGGTGGTTTTAGAACATATGCCTTATCAGGAATTAAGACTCAGATTCGGGGGCAAATAATACATTATGCTTTAATTAAAAAAATAAATAAATTTAAAAAAAATAAAAAATAAAAAATAAAAATAAATTAAAAAAAAAAATAAATAAATAAATAAAGCTTGAAAAATTCCCCCCCCAAAAAAAAAAATAAATAAAATAAAATAAAATAAAATACTCCAGAAAGAAAAAAAAATTAAAAAAAAATAAATAAATAAAATAATAAAATACTCCAGAAAGAAAAATAGCTGGGAAAGACAATAAATGAAGCAAAATGTGCAAAATGTTGACATTTGTTGAAACTCTGTGCTTGGGAATCTGTTACACTATTCTCTTTTCTTTGTTTATGTTTGAAAACTTTTCATAATAAAAAGTTTAAGAATCTAAAAAAAAAAAAAAAAAAAAAAAAAAAAGACTCAGATTCGTTTTAAGTATTTATTTCAATACAAAAACAATTTCACGGTTGTCCACTCTGTTTGCCCCGTACTAAGACACTGCAAAGAGTACAAACAAAGAATAAGTGACAATGTTTACCTTCAGGGAGTCTATAATTTAATTAGACAATGAAAATCACACATGTGACCACTCAATAACAAAATAGAGCAGTAATTGTTTATGTGCTAGGATCTCTAGCTTTTCCAAAGCCAAGTATGAATCACTTTGTATTCTTACCCAATCTTCTTTCCCATAATTTTTCCTGTTAATGATGTGTTTGCATAAGAGACAATACCCACGTATAATTCTTATAAAGTTTTTCCATTTGTTTGTATATAGACACATATAACAATAACAAGAACTAAGTAATTATCCTAGTAGATGGACGTATCGAGAAACCAAACTCAGGTTCCCATTTCTCCATGTTTGCGGTAAATCCCATGTCGTCTTGCTTCATAAAGAAACAGACTTCAGTTAGAGGCCATGTCCTTTCTCAGGACTGAAAAGTCATCTTCAGAGCATTTATACAAAGCTAGATGTGAGGATGAGTCAAGAGAATCAACCACAGCTTGAAGAATTGCCAAATCAGAGACCTAATTGGATGATTCGGTCACGTGGCTATTCCTTCACTGAATCACAGTTGCAATTTGACTCCTATGAACCACAACTTTGCTATCTATCAAATGGGTAAAAGGGCACTTACTGAATCATTCCAGGCAGTTACAGATTAGAGGGAAGGAACAACACACATTCATTCTGAGAATGAGTTAAGTCCCTGATTTGAAAAGTAATCGTAGCAGAAACGAGGTGTCCACACAGAGCGAACATGTATGCACAGAACGGACACAGCTGCCTGAAATACTGTCTATACGGCAGCCTTGAGACTCCCAGCCATCCCTGCCCCACCACCCTTTGGACTTGAACTCCGATCAGCCCTCAGGAGAAAACTACACTAGTAGTCTATGCACTGACACTTACTGGCCATTCAATATATAGTCACCATTGTATTCTTTATTACCAAATAATAAGTTCTTGGTTTTTATTTCTGAAATATAAAATGATTATACTGCAAAACATCCACTTTTCCAAAAGCCACATGAGCTGGAAGGGTACATGTAGGGGTTCCAGGCACAAAACACTTTCTTCTTTACTTTCATCCTCTCTCCCTCAGTTCGACTTTCCCGCTACCACTCTGGAGTCCCTGCTGGATATCTTCAGGGGATGCACACCTGACCCCTCCTCGCTCCCACACGGCACCCTGCCTGCTGCTGCTTCTCCCACTACTGGCATAAGTGACAGCCTCAGACCGTGCTTCCAAAACCACTCCAACATATCAAGCTCTCCATGCCGCAAGACACGTACTACATCAAAGCTGCCTCCTGCCCAAGTCGTGGCAGTCTCAAGAGCTCATGTTGTCCCTCTTACACCGGGGGTCTCCCTACTGAAGTGAAGAGAACACTTCCTCTGAGGGCCTTGCCTCTGAGTCTACATGTGATTGACCCCCATCCCAGAGCTATGCACTGTACGCGACCTGCTCAGCATAGAGGCCTCGCTTCCTCACACACTCTGCTACCACATCACAAAATGGTGCCTAGTATCTCAGACGTTTGAGTGAAAAATCTCTTCCTGGCTTCACTTTGAATCTTACACGTGAGATCTGGCACACTTCCCAAGAAAAATAAGGACCCGTGGAAGACAAAGATGAGCAACGCACACATAAAACTACCCCTTCGTTCATACAAGTCTTTGTTCCTCAACCTTTTCTCTGCTTTAGGATGAGTCTTCCTCAAGATGACTCACTTCTTCTCAGGAGGCCTCTTGGACCTTTTTCAAATAGTCCCCAGATAGGCACAGGACAAGCCTGTTAGATATGCTGGCATCTCAGAGAGCGTATAGTTGGGGTTTTAGCTGAGGCCCTTGCTGTAGCCATAAGCTAAAGATTT
This sequence comes from Potos flavus, assembly GCA_028534135.1. NCBI lineage: Eukaryota > Metazoa > Chordata > Mammalia > Carnivora > Procyonidae > Potos > Potos flavus. The sequence goes on from CM052900.1 coordinate 51,664,413, forward strand.
ATAACTTACAGTTTCTTGATAAATTACTTTCATATGAAACACAGTGTTTGGAAGTGAAGAGTATCTATTTTCCTAAAACTCTATTTATTCCTTCTCCTCGCATCTAGAAGTATACATATGCTAACTTACACACTTAAATTTAGCCACCTTCTGTTCCCTTCACCCACACCTGAATTAAAGTATATACTGATATAAGACCTTCATATCACAAATGTCAATATTCTATAGATATGCTCAAGTTAAATATTTCTAGCCTACAGAATTTTTGCTTACATTTTCCCATGAACGAAACTTTCTGCTGATCAGCTGATAAAAAATACTGGTTGTATTTGCGGGAATAATATAGCTCCATGAAGAAAAGTTAAATAATACATGCTAATGTATGTTAATTATTAACTTCGAGGATAATTCTTGACAATACACTAAATTATTCTTCAGATTACCATGTAACTTTCACAGTTTGGAAGGCTGTTGGCAAGACATAAGGAATGAAGTCAGAATCTTGCAACGGTGAGAGAGTGTATTCCAATTTCTTTTAAGTCCAAAAAAAATGTATTTCTAAGTTAAATTTAAAGTAGAAGTGATTATAATATAATTTCCCTGCATACACAAATTTTAAAAAGAAGCACTCCTAAAAGTATTTAAGAGTAGTCTTTAACAATTTTAGCTGGTTTCTAGGATTGGCTTCATTAATCATTACTTCACTCAGACAATTTATTTTTCATGCTCTTCCACAAATTCTCCAGTTGTCTTTAATCTTTCCCCTCATCGTCCATGATTGCTCCGACTAGTCCTTATCTCTGAGGCTGTTTTGTTACTCCTCCTGTCAGACACAAAGCAGCACACCAACTGAGTGATCTCAACAGCTGAAAGAACTACCTAGCAGGAGCACATGTGAGACCAAAGTAGAAACAACCCTCGAGAACAATGAAGAAATTCTCTTTTGAGGAGATTTCACATCCTTTCTATGAGCTCAAATATACTTGGAACAGATAAAAATCTCTGTATGTGGCATGTGTGTGTGAGAAAGATTTCAAATGAATGACCTCTAGAGGCATAACGCACATTCTGCTAGGCTTCAACAATATTTTCCAATTTGACTCACTCCCAGTGAGTTTTGCCATGAATTTTAATTGAATCTTCTCAATTCACATTTTGCACTTTTTCTTTTCACACATAGCTAATAGCACAAGAATCAGACAGTTAAGTTTTTAATTCAACCTTCAGTCATTTTGAAAGTAATTACATCTTTCAGGTCTACTAGAGTCTATTTTACTGTCAAAAAATAATTTAAGTAAAAACCAACATTGTTTATAATTTTTTAAATATACCAGTATATATTAAAGAAAAACAAAATGTCAATGATGCTTTTGGCATCTCATAAATTATATGTTTTATTGTGAGACACTGATACTGAAAAACAAGGAAAAATGATTATCCAAGAGGGGAGGAGGCTATGAAAAGAGCTTACATAATGGTTAAATGGAATTGTCAAGAGAAGTAAAGGGGCTTAAGTTTACTACAGTCACATACAAGTGACCTAAAGTCAACAAGAATTCTTTGTTACAACTCTAGGTGTTCATGTTTCGGAGATGAAATAACACATCCTTTCTTGATATCTGGTCCTTGGAATATCAAAAATGCACAGGGTTTCTTGGGCCCTGTTTCAGGCACCTCTCTTCTCAATACACAAGGATTTTTGCACATGTGACCAAGAGTTCCATAAAGACCTTATAAACAGGTACGAAGTTTTATAATAGTCTTTCAAATGTCTAATTCCAAAGAAGGACCTATAATATCTCCCACTTTGAACCCAGAAGTGGAAATTTTCAAGCACACTACTCCAGGTTGCCTTCCAAAGCATGGGGTACCCGGTATTAAGTCTTGGTTTCTTCAATTTCCTCTGACCAAAATAGAAACAAAAGAAACCCTTTGTCTTTTTGTTCTGCACTATTTCCTATAACCAGTGTCTGGTCTTCCATTCAACCACACAGTGTCAGGGCACTGGAAGAACCCTGAATTTTCCATGAATGAGCCAAATTTGACTGCTTTTCTCCCTGGTTCTGAACTCAATGTTCCACACCACTTAGTCATCCAGATCTCAAGAGCGCTAATGTACGGAGCCTCAACAATATGCTTGAATTTCTGCTTGAAATGGCTACTGTGAAATAGCTAGAAAAGTTGCAGAGGCAGAGACACTTTACCAAAGTTGCTCCCTAGTCCAGCAAATGGTGCAGTTGAGTAGAGCTCTCTCAATATCAGCTATTTTTTTTTAAAGACATTTATTTAATCAGTGTGGTGCTCAAGGAAGAAAGCAATGGCATAAATGCCAGGGCTTTGCACCAGGAGGCCCATTTGTCATATCTCACATCACAGAGGACCTTGGGTTTAGACTCTGACTTTATCCCCGAGTGAATATATTCATATAGACATTGTACTGTATGTGTAAAATGTGCATTTGTTAAAGGTACACATTTAAAACATACTAGAAGCTTCCTATAACCTTATTTGGATGTTTAGGGTTGAAAAAGTAAAGGGAAGGAAAAGTAAACAGCACCTACTACATGCCAAGCACCATTGTAAGCATTTGGTGGGTATTAAGTCACTTCATCTTCATAGCCATCCTGAGGCAAGGACTATTATTATCCCCATATTGCAGATGAGTAAACTAAAGCATAGATGCATCCAAGGTCACACAGTAAGGGGTGGCCCCCAGTTTCTAATCTGGAGTCCATGCTCCAAACCAGTATACTTCTTTCTACAGAAGTGGCTCTGAGAGGTCTTGACCACCACTTGTCTTTTGATGCTTTACTCTGGGGCCCATGGCAGGGTATTCTCATGGCTCAGGCATTTGCTGGATGTAGCTGTGAGCCATGTGATATTAATGACCCTCCTCGAACCATGGTTTGTTTATTGCTGAGCCCTATTTCTGGATTTTAGTGTAAGCTGTCTCAGCGCACCATCTGGACAAGCAATAGCCAACATACACAGCAGCCACTCCTTGATTCTGTGGCTCCCTTGTCTCTCCCCAAGTTCCCCACTGCCCATCTCACCCAATGCTATGACATCAGTTGTAGGCACTTTTTCTCAGTGGCTTATTTTCCCTCAGACCCAAAGAAGTTAGAGCATAATTAGCATTAGTTCCATTGTTTTATCTTATTTAGGGAGATACATTATAGTAAATGAATGGGAATTTAAAATTATGCTTGATAGGTTATTATTGACCGGTACTAAATTATCTCTGATTTACCATCTATTTTAGGACAAAACACAGTATCTAAACCTAAAATACTCTGTCTTTTACTTCTTGTTTCCCAAGGTGTGAAAGTTGTAACTTGTTCTTTAGAAAATTACCTAAACATAGGCTGACACTTGGTCTCCTTTTTCCTCTTTCCTCAAGGCAAAATAATTACAAACAGAACTTTAAGCAATCTTGTACGCATTGGGAACTTGGTCTTTCTTTTTGGTATCAACTTATTCAGAGGTTATTCCCTTTGAGAAAAGCTAGTGGTTCTCTTGATACTAGCAACTCCAAACCTTTTCCTTTATCCAGACTATGACATTGTCATTGAATACAGTTTTGGACCACCATGTCTGCAGGTCGTTTTAAACTGTTTTTAACATATCCTGTGACTGATGAGGAGTCAAACTTCATATATCAAGCAGTATTAAAAATACAGCTATTTCCAGTTGACATGTATCAAGAGATTTTTGTATGTTCATGCCCTTTGACCAAGTAATTCCACTTTGGGGACTCTATCCTAGGAAAATAACCTGAAATAACAGAAAAAAACTTTATGCACAAAGACAGTAACCCAAGTACCTAAACATCCTCCAAATATGGGAATGGCTAATAAACTATCCACTTAAAAGAATACTTTATAGCCTTTGAAATATAGTTATGAAAATTTTATGACATGGAACATTTTTCTCAGGTTAAATGGAAAAGTAAGACAAAAATTACATATATGAGTTAATCACCCTTACGTAAAAATCAGGAACCCTGCAGAACAAAAAAATAAGGAAACAAAACACTAACTCCCAGAGAAAGTGATTCGGAGCCCAGCCTTAAAGACTAGCAGGACTGAATCCAAAAGGCAAGAAATGATGGGGCGCCTGGGTGGCTCAGTGGGTTAAAGCCTCTGCCTTCGGCTCAGATCATGATCTCAGGGTCCTGGGATCGAGCCCCGCATCGGGCTCTCTGCTCAGCAGGGAGCCTGCTTCTCCCTCTCTCTCTCTCTCTCTCTGCCTGCCTACTTGTGATCTCTCTCTCTCTCTGTGTCAAATAAATAAATAAAACCTTAAAAAGAAAAAAAAAAAAAAAGAAATGAAATGCACTAGTCCCAGGCCAAGGGGCTGTGGAAGAGCCTTTGGTCCTTCACACTCCCTTATATAAAGTGGGACTCAATAAATAGTTGTTAAATCAATAAGAATGAGAGCATACATGTTCACTATTACCTAATACAATGCACTATATGAAATTGCTGATATCTAAGAATTGTGGCCAAGAAAAACAGCAATTTCTTAGGGTTCGATCAAATACAGCCAATGAGCCTCTACCACCATCTGTTGCTCAAGATCAGGATGAAATAATCTGTACCTTCCAACAGTTCCTCCCTCCTTCCCTCCCTCCCTCTCTCATCCTCACTCTCACTTTCCCTCCCTTCCAGCCCTTAGTGGTCAAATACTCCGCCTGAAGAAAATCCAACTGGATATTTGACACTGTGTTGACAAAAAATAAAAATACCCATGGCCAACTTTTTCCCATGTTGCCGTCATCACATAAACATATTTGAGAGCTTCAACCGGAGAAGCTCGTGATTCTTAGGCTTTGTTTGTATATCGTTATGCAAAATCTAGCAGTAAGAGTCACTAGATAATAAGTTGCTTCCAACACCCGACCACCTAAAGAGAAAACTACGAGAGGACTTAAAAGCTATAGTAGCTTTTCTGTTATAAATAACCTTCCTTTTCAATATCCTGAGATCATTTATTGTGGTCTTCTAATTTATTCGCTTTCATATACATAATGTGGGAAATATTGAAAGGAACCTCACTATTTTGCAAATAAAACATTTTTATTTCTATCCCTTTTTCTCATCACAATTCCCTTCCCTACTCCCAGGCAATTAACAAACACACACCATGGGTCACCTGGACAGGGATGGGGGTGAGGGGGCGGATTGACATCAGGAGGCTTGGAACAGAGTCAAAACAGTTGAGCAGTATTTTCAATATTATAGGCAGCTCTTTGGCAGCAATCTACTGACAAACATTTTTTGGCAAATAATCTACTTTTTCTTTTTTCTTTTTCCTTTTTTAGTCCCTTTACTACAAAGAATAAATATATAACTGTGTTTAATCACCTTCGTAAAATTCTCACTTCCACCTTGGCCCTCTGCACAGAGTTGTTTAAAATTCGTATCCAGAAAGGGGGTCCTAGCCTCACTCACTTTTTTAAATAGGAAGCAAGCTAGGAAAATAATTCATGAGAACTACGGGAGTAAAACAATGTAAGTTTCCCTCTGTTTTATGATAAGGTTCTATAACCAAAAAAGAATAATAAATAGTAAAAATTAATAAAGAAATCAGTTGATTTTAACCCAGAGTAAGGTCTCAGCACTAAGGTCACAGTAGATTCCGTCCCACTTGCTATTGAGTTGACAAAGGTTAACTGGTAAGTTATTCTGATCTGATAGCATTTTGTTGAGGGAGCTCAGAAAAAAAAAAAATCTTTAAAAATAATTCACTTCTAGGGGCACCTGGGTGGTTCAGTAGGTTAAGCGTCCAACTCTTCATTTTGGCTCAGGTCACAGTCTCAAGCCTGGGCTTGAGCTGGTCCTGGGCTCAAGCCCCACGGCAGGCTCCATGCTCAGTGGGGAGTCTGCTTGTCTCCCTCTCCCTCTGCCCCTCCCCCCTGCATGTGCTCTTTCTCTCTCCCTCTCTCTCAAATAAATAATCTTTGAAAAAACGTAATAATTCACTTCCAGAAAAAGGAGTAAATGTATAAACTCTTCACATGTAAATACATACTGCTTTCAGTGTCTATATAAGCAAGACAATATTAAATCTTTTTTGTGAAAATAAGCAAATCTAATTTTTATTGACTTTAATGTACATTTTTATGCTCCTGTTGTCCAAAGACAGATGTGGGCACTACTATGCTTTGTCCATATGAGGAGTCAAATTGAGCTTCATGTCTATCCAGGAACTGACTTCATTCTGTTGTTATTCCGGTGACTTTGCTGGGATTTAAGACTTAAGACAAAATGAAAATGTATACAAAGGACCCAGAGATTATTGCAGTCACCTAAAGAACTGTCATTGTAAAGTCACCTTATGTTCCAACTCAAAATGTCTTACTTTGTAATTCATTTTATAGCAAGAGGACTCACTAAATCTTGCCCAATGTTTTCATAGGGACCTTATTCAAACTTAGTGAGAGGCATTTTCTCATTAGCAGTTAGGGATCTATAGTTTATCTTTAATTTGATGACATCAAATTTATGGCTTATAAAATCACAGGAAAGATGTTGAGAAATGCACTGGAATAGGAAACATGATTCCCAAGAGCTAGTCCCTTTGTTTTACCACAGTGAATCTCTAGCCCTCCAAATACATAAAATGAAAGCATCTTGTTACGTGATTGCTAAGTTTGCTTCTGCTTCATCCTGTAGGAATTTGACCTATTTGGACATCAGTTTCATAACCAGTAAAATGAAAATTATAACAAAACCAAATGAATTCTAAGTTGCCTTCCAGTAATATTTTTATAACTACATTTTCATTCAAGGGTTTATTGATGCATAGCTATATACTAGTTCCAAAAGATATGATATAATGTTAGAGGCTAAGAATAAAATCAGAGGGTGCCTGGGTGATTGAATCAGTTAACCCACTGACTCCTGGTTTCAGCTGAGATCATGATCTCAGGGTCGTGAGATCAAACCCTGAGTTGGGCTCCACACTGGTCATGGAGTCTGCTTGAGATTCTCTCTCCCTCTCCCTCTATCCCTCCCTGCCACAGTCTCTTTAAAAAAAAAAAAAGCATCAGAAAAAGTCACCTTCTGGAACTGACACTAAAATAAGACGAAACAGACACAATTCATCATCTATCTAGTATCTCATGGTATGAGGTCATTTTTAAATATGATGTTCCCTGGGTTATCAGTAGCACAACAAATGTAAAGAGAGATGTAATCTCACCCGACAGTTTGACAAAATTGCAGATCACCATAAGGTTGAACTATACAGTGGCTAGAAAAAATTTACAATTATTATGTTTACAGTACTTTCCAAGGAAGTGGATGCCCCAGTTATGAAAGCTAGTGACAGATATATAGAAAGATAAATTTGGATTCCACTAACATTCATTAAACACCAGTGTGCCATCCATTATGACTGGACCTTTCATATGTTAACTCGTTTAGTCCTCACAAAACTCTATGAGATAATATTATCCCAATATTACAGATGAGGTGCATAGAATTCCAGGGACTGTCCCAGATCACCTACCTAGAGTCTGACCCCTCTGAACTAAAAACCCAATGTTTTTTAATCTATTACGTTTACTCTTCAGTGAATAGAAAAAAGCAAGATTTTTCTAACTACCTTAGGTATGAAAAAAAGTAATCAATATCCCTTTGTTATAAGGTCATGCTTATAAACAACTTAACATATTCCTCAGTGTTGGAGCACTTGCAAATGATAATCCCCATGCACATATTTGTATTTTTCAAATATCTGCCTTTATGGTTTTATATTGTTTTGTCCATATAAACTACATGATTTGAAAGGTTTCTGATGAGCAAACAAGTTACATTAAGTAATATGTGCTCTGTTACAAAATCTGGGTTTTACCAAAAGATCCCAAAACATCAAGTGCCCACAGTAATATGATGAAAGCATATAAATTACTAATGTAGCTGTGATGTTAATAAGCAATTCATTTAAATAAGGGGTTAGATGCACTGTTTACTGCTACTGGGTCTTTAATTTTGGCTACCACACTGTATCTTGTCAAAGTTGGTCAGATAATGGATGGGGTGTGTTCAAAACAGTTATCTGTGGCTCTGCCAATGGTATATGCTATAGCAACTATGCCTCAAAATCCCTAGGACTTCAACATCAGGATGCTTCAGCAACAAAGGCTCACTTACAGGTTTGACCAAAAGAAATGAAACTCATTATGCTTGTTGGCCTCTGGCCTTCATTCTAAAGCACATAAGATAAGATAGATTTGCAGAAATACTTGACACAGCTTATGGGCCCTTTTTAACTATTTTTTAGACATCTAGACATCAAGTAGAAAACCATAAGCTAGCTGTTTTAAAGTTAATACATTGGTATTCTGTTCAAAAGTCACTATTCTGGTTTATAAGTCAGTCATGTGCATTTCATTAGCACCTTTTAGTTCTTTAAGGTGCACGTGGATGGTTTAATTTTGGCAGGCTCTCTCTACACAATTCTTTGTGGGTAATAATAGCAATTGAATGTTTTGATATCTCCATATAAAAACCATTTGCAAGATTCTATGACTCAGCAATTCCACTTCCAGGTATTTATTCTGAAAAGTAGAATCACTGAGAATAATGGAAAACTGTCCAGTTGCCCAACAATGAGGAATTGTTTAAAATATAGTATATCATTCAACAAATAGTTGAAGGCTACTATGTGCTGGGTGATGAAGACTAAGTAGTGAACAAGACATATGGTCATCACATTTCTAGAGTTGGAAAGATGTATGTTCCAGCCACTATTGCTGCAAGACAAACTACTCCAATATTTTGTAGCTTAAAATAGCGACTATGTTACTATGCTTACAGATTCTGTGGGTGAGAAATTTGGGCAGGGCATCAAGAAATGGTGTATCTCTTCTCCACAATGTCTGGGACCTCAGCTGGGAAGACCTGAAAGCTAGAGATGACTCCACAACAGAAGGTTGGAATTACCTTGAGCCTCCCTTATTCATATGTCGGGGCTGGGATGAATCAAAGACTAGGATGGTCAACAAAGCACCTACATGTAGCTTTTCCACGTGATTGGGTTCTCCCCCAACCATCCACCCCCCGGCATGGAGGCCCAAGCGTAATCAGAGCTCTCACATGTCAACCCAGGACTCCAAGCATGAGTGTTCCAACAAGTGGCATCACTTTTTATGACCACGCCTTGCAAGTCCTACCACAGGCTATGAGCCAAAGCAGTTAGGCCCACCCATATTCAAGGAAAGGGGAATCAAACTCTCCTCTTGATGTGAGGAGTAGCAAGATCACAGTGTGGAGAACATGTGAGATGGGGAGTGTTGCTATCTTTGGAAAATACAATGAACTACAATGTGGTAGTTTGCTATGATTAATAGTGCTGAAATTATTTTTAATGGTGGCTAATGTTTGCTGAGTACTTACTATGAGTTCCAGGGACTATTCTAAGACTTTTACATGTATGGACTCACTTAACCTTCAAAGTAGCCCTAGGAGGTAATATTATCATTGCTTTCTTATAAATAAAGAATCACCATGCAAAGAAATTATATAACTTTCCCAAGTTTGCACTTGTCATGGGGGAGTCTCAGTATGAACCCAGACAGTCTGGTTCCCTCATTCATAATTGTTTTTAACAGCCACAATAATCCTAAGAAATATTAGTATAGGTTATTTTTTCTTGCTATTCCTCTTTGCTTATTGATATTTCTAAAACGGGGGGAAATAAGAGTTTCCTTGAGGCTTTTTTTGTACTCTTCTAGGTTTCTACATGCAGTGTTTTCCAAAGTGGCCAGATCGGAAGCACTGTCTGACCTACTTGTTAAAAAGACAGATTTGGATCCCCACCCCAGGCCCACCGACTTAGAATCTCCAGGGAAGGGGCCTAGGTGATTACATTTTTAGTAAACACTTAGAAAAGCCAAGTTAGGAATCACTACTCTATGGTATATTAATAGTTTGAGTTCTCTCAAATCCGTTTGGCTTTTCTTTTCCCTTCTCTTTGCTGTGGCTGTCAGGAACTACTCAAAAGAACCCACTCAACCGTATAACTAGTGATTTTATATAACAAGGAAGTACTTGCCTCTCAAAAGCTGGTAAACATTTGATAGCAAAAAGGATTCCTGGAAGCCCTAAAACATAATTTAGCATCTTAGAGTTATAGTAACTTTGGCAGTGTTTTCAGATAAGGCAGGAGACATGTGGGATGGGAGGCGTTGTCATCTTTGGAAAAGATGACATAGAAGTAAGAACAAGCCACTAGAGGCAAACATTAGTGAACTGTACAGGTCAAAGGAAGCAAATACTTACTATGTATTTGCTACTTAAAAAATAACTTTAAGCAGGACCTCATAGCCAGAGTTGTGACGAAAACAAAATTAATTAGAAATGTGAATAGTTGTGTGATTTCACTTTCCAAATATAAACAAAAAATCTGTAACATTTTTATTCAGATTGGAAAGAACTGGGAAAACAAGTCAACTGCCACTCAAGGATATCATTTATCCTAAAATTGTCTTATTCGGAACAAGTATTTGTCTATCCATCACTAAATATACAATTCAATAGAATCTAAATAATATATGGGACAATTTTCTGTATGCCAAGTACTGTGCATCACCTCATTCAGTCCTTATAACACTCATATGAGCTCTCTTCATCGTCTTACAGATGAGGGCATTGGGGCCTAGAACACTACAGTCATTTGCCCAGAGTTTCACAGCCAAAGCATTTCAGAGCTCGAAGGTGAATCAAGTACAGTATTAAAAAACTAAATGATACTACAGTGATCTTCATACTAGTAACGGACATGTACTCATTATATTCTGCGCATTCATATACATAATATTTAATAGCCATGGAATTTGAGGTCAAAATATATCTTATTTAAGTGGGTAGATATTTCATATATTCACAAGGGACTTAGAGCCATTATTAAAAAATTACAAAAATTGCCCAACATCATCAAAAAGACAAGAGATAAATGCTAGTGAGAATGTAGAGGAAAGGGAACCCCTATGCACTGGTGGTGGGGTCGTAAGTTGGTGCAGCCACTATGGAAAACAGTGTGGAATTTCCTCAAAAATTGGAAATAGAAATACCATATGTTCCAGCATCTCCACTTCTGGGAGTATATCCAAAGGAAATGAAAACATTAACTCAAAAAGATATCTTCACCCCCATGTTCATACCAGACTTATTTACAATAGCAAAGACATGGAAACAACCTAAGCGTTCATCAATGGATGAAAGGATAAAGAAGTTGTGGTGTACACACACACACACACAATGGAGTATTATTCAGCCATTAAAAAAACAAGGAAATCCTACCATTTATGACAACATGGATGAACTCTGAAGGTATTATGCTAAGTGAAATAAGTAAAACAGAGAAAGACAAATACTGCATGATCTCACTTATTTTTTTAAAGACTTATTTATTTACTTATTTCAGAGAGAGAGCACGAGCAAGTAGGGGAGCAGAGAGAGAGGGGAAGCAGACTCCCTGCTAATCAGAGAACTCAGCACAGGGCTCCATCCCATGACCCTGAGATCATAACCTGAGCCGAAGCTGCATGCTTAACCGACTGAGCCACCCAGGTCCTCCCTGTATGATCTCACTTATTTGTGAAATCTAAAAAAAAAAAAAAAAAAAAATCATAGAAAAAGAATTCAGACTTGTGATTACCAGAGCTACAAGGTGGGGGGAGAGGGAATTGGAGGAAGGTAGTCAAAAAAACACAAACTTTCAGATATAAGATAAATAAGCACTAGAGTGTAACGTACATGATGACTATAGGTAATACTGCTATACCATACACAGGGAAGTTGTTGAGAGTAAATCCTAAAAGTTATCAGCACAAGGAAAAATTTCTTTCCTTTTTCTTCTTTTTTTTTATTGTATCTATATGAGAAGATAGATAGTAGCTAAACCTACTGTGATAATTTCACAGTATATGTAAACCAAACCATGGTCTATGCCTTAAACTTATACAGTGAGGTATATCAATTATTTCTCAATAAAAATGGTGAAAAAATTACATGAAAGATCATTTGCATAGAGACATAGAATATATAATAAGCATTTGTCTGAGAGGCAGCTAGCAAATTTTATACAAGTAATTTAATTCAATGAATATTTATTGTACAACTAGTATATAGAGTATTTGGTTCCTATTTTTTAGAATTTATGATTTAGTTTGGAAAGGTAAAACACACAAATACCCAAATAACAAGAAAGGAAAGAATTTATTCCTCTTTATTTAGCTAATATGATCAAAGAGAAGAAATTACTATTTTATCAAGAAAGTAGGCATAGCCTTAGTATCAGGCTATGATTATACCATTTTTCATTAAATTAGGAAAATTAGGACTTCATCCAAAGAGGGTCAAGATTTCACCTCTAAGATCATTCTAAACCATAAACTTCAAAAACAATGTTACAACGAGGCTTCAAAGTATTTAGAATCCGAACTCTTCAAAAAGTTACTTGGGAATCATTAAAATAGTTGCTTGAGTCTTTCCTCTTCATCTTCACCTATTTACCCAAGGGTCAGATACCTAAATTGCCTCTTTACCTTTACTGTGCATTCCCATACTATACGAAAAGTACATTTTCAAGCAAACTGATAATTCTATCATTGAAGTCCTAATTTTGGAAACATGAACCACCACTTTAGTCTAAAGCCTGAGCAGCCAAATGCTGCAGGTCAAAGATTTCCAAAGCTTCATCTGTTCAAACTTCCTGGGACCAAACCATGAGGCTCCTGTGGTGAAAGTCCCAGAACAGATGTTCAACTTGAAGACCACTTTCACTACATTTTCGAGCAAATCCTCTAGGGGGCTGGGCTCCTCAACTTTGAATTGAGGGTATTACCCACCCTACTCAGCAGTCAGGGTAGCTATGAGGCTTGTGCAACACAAAGGATATGAGATAATACACATGATGACCTGGAGAGCACTCTATGGAAGTAAGAGATTATTGCTGTGCTCTGGAAACAAAATCCTCTCCTTCCCCAGAAAAGTCTAGGAAACCCAAGCTAGTTTATCCATTTTTCTTCATCAGTCTATCAAGAATGCATCCTTACTCAAGATGCCGTGCACGCAGCCTGTCTTGCCAATATTTTTAAGCCGGCAGAACAAATATAAATGGATACGTGGAGGGATTCCTGGCCTCCATCCTATATAAATACAAATGCATTTTATTCAGGATGATTTATATATAACCAAAACATCCCACACATTTCCTTATAAGAAGGGTTAATTGTAGACTATTAAAGATACACAAATGATCATGTTGTCTGCGTCAGTCTACCACTACGGGGTTGAAGAGAGCTCCACAAAGTCACATTTGGCAATGTTGATTTAACACCTCATAAAAAATCCAGCTCTTTAGAAGATCCCGCTAGTCCTCAGACTCGGGACACAGTGAGAAGAGTTTAAAAGAGGTCTTTTAGTCAACTTTTTTAAAATCTAAAAGCTTGTCTAGAGCATGATACAACAGACTTTTAAATGTTCAAAGAGAACTATGAGTACTTTGTCAGTGCACCAAGATGACTAGTGACTTTTCTCAGCAAAATACATTTTAGTTCCATAGTCTTTTATATGTTTTACAGAAGAATAGGGTCATGTGTTCAATTGTTGGGTTTCCTTAAATGAAACTTTTTAAATATGCTTATCCTGAAAGTAGAATAATAATTTTAGAATGTCTTTGCTCTATTGACAATCTTAGGCTTTCAAAACAGTTTTCTATTTTTAATTAAGACAACTCTGAAATATCATCTATATCTGGAGAGACTCTAGAACACAGTATTACCTTAAAAAATTATATCCTCCACTTTGGAATACACACCTTGGCAAGCCAGAAAACTGAGAGTTTCATTATATTAATAAGTAAATAAAACTCACATTGAGTGCAATTGGTAATCTGCAAATTTCTTCAAAATTAATTCCCTTGAGTACACTTTCAAAGTTCATGTGAACCAGAAAGGAGCTGAAATGTTTGTTCCATTAAATCTTCCATCTGGCTCTTTAGGAATAAGAGCAATAGTATATATGTCAAAGTAACTGAACATTTTACATTAGAAAACTGCTTTTCTTTAAAGAAATGTTTTTGTATTTCCCAATTGATGGAACCAAAGACCAAATTTCATCCTAGCTCCTGGAACCATAAGAACCTTTTCTTTCTGCCACCAAACAGTTCATCTGGTGATCTGGAGACCAATGGGAAAGCAACAGATCTGGTGGGGAGAATCATGTAAGGAGGTACCCTACAAGACTATGGATTAATGGAAATCTTGAAATTCATGGTTGTCTGGAGACAAGGTTGATGCTTTAATACTGTCTTAAATCTAATTCTTCCCTCTCTCTTGCTTTCTCTCCCAACTCTTGAATATATCCTTAGTCTCTTCAGACAGAAAGAGCTCTAATCCCAGTCCTATCAATCCTTAGTTGCACAGGGTTAGATATATTAACACTCCTAATTCTTAGATGCTTTGTTTTTAAATAGAGAGACATAGTTCTTTACACCTCTAACATCCATAGTTGTTTCAGGGCGCTCCAAATTCAAGAACTACCTATGCGAGATTTTCTAAATGGTGCTTGGTTTGAGACCATCCTCCCCCGCGAATATATTCATATCACAGAGAGTGAAGTGCTAAACATTCAAGAATCTCTACTGGAATAAGAAAATCAGAGGATCAAATAAGAATGCAGAATGTTGATAATTGAGCCATAAAGATGACCTCTCTTTGGTTACCTTAAGAATCATAATATACACTCTCAATTCTACTGATCCCAATAACAAAGCAAAACAAAACCAAAAAACCAGTTATAGACTTCTTAGGGTGAACCATCTAAAATTGCCATATTTAACCTTTTGATATACAATAATAATTTTAATAATGTAAAACCCCAAAAACGAGAATATTCAGATTAAACATGAAATTTTGAGCTGATCAACTATACTTCTACCACTAAGTAAATTAGGTTTCTAAACACTTTTTAAATGACAAATAATATTAAAAAGACATTTTCCATGTTGTTATACATTTCTTTCATTTCTGGTTCTAGTAAGAGCGACAGTGACAATTTTGAGTGGTTCTTTTTCAATAGAATTTCCTGTACTTTACTGTCAGTGACACAAAATCACAGGGCAACTCTTAAATTTCACATAGGTCACATACCACAGAACAGACAGACTTTCATAACACTCAAACTTTCACTACCAGAAGGGAGACGCAGAACAATAACTATCATAAAGAGAAAAACGACAACAACAAAACCCTCTCAGCTAGTGTGGTAAAACAGGTTAAGGAAACACTGCTTATGTAATTGTATTTATTCGGTGCTCAGAGAGAAGTTGTTTGCTGTGTACAGCCAACATGTTTGGCCAATTCTGTTCCCCGTCCCAGTAGCACCTTGTTCTCCCACTTCTGCATTCCCAGACTACATTATACATTCTTCCTTCCATTATAACACCTGTCACACTAGTGACTTGTTTCCTTCTGTCCTCTCTCTTATGTTGGAGGGCAGCCTTATCTATTTTGTATCCTTTGCCCAATGCCTGACACCTAGTAGGCACTCAGTAATTTTGGATGAAAAGTCTCAATTATTGCATAGAAGTAGACTTAGAAAACATTGATTTCAAAAAGTGTTTAGAAACAGAATCAACAAGACTTGACAAACCCTTGGAAGCAGGGAATAAGAGACAGGGAAAAACCAAAGATAACTCAGATTTCCAGTTTGGTAAGGCATAAATTTGAGAATAGTTTGGAGGCAGGGACATAGTTTGGACAAATTAAGTCTGAAATATTGGTAGGCCAACCAGAAGAAAAATAACTAGCAAGGAGATGGAAAAATAGGTTTGGTGCTTGGAAGATAAGTCAAAACTATACAGATTATATTTTTGGCATCGGCCATGTAGCAGGACTATTGAGGGCATGGATGGAAATGAGATCACCCAGGATGAAAACAGAGGGTGAGAAGAGGAGAGGCCTAAGGATAAGAACTTAAGGCAGTGCCAGTGGTTGAGCCAGGCTGAGTCAGCAACCAGACAGGAAAGGTAGGAGTAACTCAGAAGGCATGGAATTACATAGCATAATGAATAGGAAGGCAGGCTTGGCAAGCGAGATCAAACATGGTGAAGGAGGCAGGAGACATAAAAGGGCGAAGTGAAGATAGAGTTAACTTACAAAAGAAAACTGCTAATGTTTAAAGGTCTTATTGCAATATAATAGGGCAAGAAGGCACACTGTAGTGCATTAAAGAATAAGAATGATTTTCAGAAGTCCAGCTTAAGAGTAAGGCCATGCTGATGTAAGCAGTTTGCTGGAAAGCTAGGGCCAACAGGAGGCTCCCTTCGATGAGGGAGACTTGTATTTGGTTGTGAGGCTGATGAGAAGAAGACAACAGCATCCAAGTCTTTCATTTTGATTTTGAATGTCTGGTTCAATTTTTCACAGGAACTTATATGGTGCTTCATTGAATGGATAATAAAGACAGTTGTTAATTTAGAAGACTTTTTAAAACACTCGGGAACATTTGCAAAGGAACATTCAAGTGCACGTTTTCTTAGTTTTAAGATGTTAGCAGTGTCAAAAGGATGAAAATTTCCTAATTTCAGCTAATTGATGAAGTTAATGGTCCAGCAACAGAGTCAAAATAATCGAACAATTATGTAGCTACCATTCACCAGTGAACTGGGAGTTAGCCCTTTGATAGCTCTTGTCTATTTCAGATAGCTCTAATCTATGTCACTGCATTTCCTCTCTAGACAGTGCCTGCATTGAGCCTAGTGGTTAATATAGGAACTCTGGAATCAGCCAGCCTTCATGACCTTGGGGAAAATTGATTAAGGTCTTTTTGCCTAATTTCCTTATGAATAAAATAGTGCTACTCAAAGTACCTACTTCATAGGACTCTTATGAAGATTAGTTAATACATATCAAAAAGTTTAGAACACTAGCGGATAGGTAGGAAATGCTCAAAAAATATTAGCAGTTGTTTTCCAGATATTTCATTGTACACACAGAAATTTGATTTTTATGATAATAATCTTGGGTTCCACTCTCTCCCATTTGTCTAGGCCACCTTAACTAAAATGACATTTGGTAACAGAGGTGATAATACTGAATTAATTTATCACAGTTCATGAACTTTAAGTAATTTTTCCAGGAGCAAGAAAGAATTTTCCCTGAGCCTCATCCTCTCTTGAGTGGTCCTCCTTTTGAAAATGGCTATTGTTGGGAAATCAAGAAGCTAGGCGGTGCTAGCCTTCAAAACAACCTGGGCCATATGGGAATTGAACCTTGGCCTCATTAGGCCATGTTTCCAAGCAGCTCAGCTAACTAAGCCAGGCACGCAGCACCTTGCAGATTGTGAACTCTCTGAAAAATGTCAACATGTCAAATCACTGTGAAAGGGTGTTAAGAACTACTGAACGTAACCATTATTTCTATTAGTCCGGGAATTAGACCAGGGCAGATACTGAGAAACCTAGTCCTGACTTAAAACGTTATCTTAGGTTTATACTGGCACATGGTTGGTATTCGATAAATCCCCTCTGGGTTGACTGATCGCTGAAGCTAAATTCCTAAGCATGTATAATAAAAAGAGTAACCTGCCTAAAGATCAAAATAACAGTAAGTAGAAGGTATGTCAGTATTTTATATGACTTTGCCTGGCCAGTTAAGAACCAGGTGCTCAAAGCTTTAACTATTACTCTATATATGGTTCAGGACAGATTTTTATATATGCTTCCCTGAAGGTAAAGCACTTAGCCTTCTGAGTCAACTTTATAGCCTCTTTCTGCTTTCACCTTAATGGATAACATCCATCCACAAATTTGTAACGTCAGTGAGCTCTAATAATGACTGGTGAGAATTCCACTCCTATCCAAAAGTTAAGACATTTTAAACTTCATTTCAGAGTGTGGCTTAATTTAAAAATTAATCAACCTCAACCTTAGAGATTTAATGAAAACAAAACAAAAACAAAAACAAAAAAATAGCTCCAAGACCAACCTGTGTTCTTCTAAAGACTCTAAGGGAAAGTGAAGAGGCTGATCTCTTTATGGGTTCCAGCACCAAGAGGCAGTTCCTCAACCGACCTACAGGTGTGAGCCTCCCCCAGCCACACCAGGGAGAAAAAGTTTCCCAGGCAGGGTCCTGTATGGCTTGTGAAGGAATAAAGACCAAAATCCTGAATGTTTTGGTCTTCCTAACACCTCTAGTTTGGTCCTTTCAGTAAACGCTAGATATCCTTAGTGTTCCCATTCAGGCTCTTTTTCCTGCCTTGACTCCTGAACAAAGACGATGGTGAATTATTTCCAAGTATTTCACTAAAATCCCACAGACCTCAGGTCTCTTAACCAATCAGATTCTTCCTTGTTCGCACCCTCTATTAAATTCTTTATTGACAGCACCTGGAGGTATAGACAGTAATTTAAAAAAGAAAGAAGGCATTTCTCACTTGGATCTCATGTAGAAAAAAATCATACATATGTGTATATATGTGTATATACACATATATACATATATATTCTCATTTCATATATATATATCTCAAATCATATATTCATATATTTTTTTCTCATTTTTAGAAAGTAGGTGCAGAAAGAAAGCATTGGGTAGCTTTACCAAAATAATTTAGGTATTCAACCAACTGGATATCAACCAGTTACCACTGAGCAGCGAGACAGCAGGTGTGCTGGGCTCCATCCGCTCAGGAGGTAGCAAAACTATGAGGAATGTGGCTGTCAATCACAGATCTGAATGACATTCCACTTTTTCTCCACCTTTTTGTTCGTGAACTATTTGACAGGGCTATTCAGTTATATCTTGGGTTTATGTGGGTATGTTTTATTTGAAAAACATGATCCGAAACTTAGAAAGGTATTTTTCCAAGAAAGTTTTTTAGGATTAACATCTCCTACCTAAATTTCATTCATAACATGGCTAATTTGTGTCATCTTCTGCAGGTTTTTTTTTAATTCAGACAATCATCTCTCATCTCCGGTTCCTATCTTATCACTTAACAAATACTTTCTCATCCTTGCTCATTTTGGCTGATTTTTACACCTTTTCAGCTCTGCTCATTTTCAAACACTGATTATCTACTCTGTGCCAAGCCTTGTGCCAGAGCTGGGAAACCAAATATTTCCTGTCATGATCTCTGCCTCCATAAAACTCCTTTCCTCCTACTCAGACAATGCAGGGTCCCCATTATTTATAACCAGGATTACTCCACTGACTTTCTTTACACCTCCGGAAGCTCCCACAGATTCTCCACTACGTATCTGGTTTGGATTTTGTTCCTCCCTGCCAAAAATGCTTTGACCCTCACACAATTTTAGGACAGGTATCCAATGTCCGTAATACATCACATCTTCCTCTTGGAGAGTCATTTCTCCCCCAAAATGGGCATCATTTGGGCATCAGCTTTTTTTTCCAATCCTTTACATTTCTCAGGAATTTTATAAAGGCCATCTTTATGCCAATGTTTTAGAACACTTCAGCTTTCATTTGTGAGAACTCATGCTGTTTGGTTTTTTTCTTTATAAAAACTTTTGTTCTTCTCTCCCACTTTCCACGCTGTCTGTAATTCTTTCTGTTCCTAATTGTCCTTCACTTTTAGATACAAGAAATTGACACAAGAAAACTTAAACTTTGATATGGGTGCTTTCCATTCCCATCAAAAAATTTGAGGATCAGAGAGGGGGAAAAACCTATTATGGGTCCAATTACTTTGAAAGCAAAGTAAGTTTTTACAAACACTAAACAACTTGAGATTTCTCAAAACTGAATGCATATTTAGTTCACACATTCAGTATCATAACCTTGCCTCCACCCAACCAAAAACAAACCATGCTGCAGAGAACTTTTGGCAAATAAAATCAAGACCTTCCATTATTTGAATGACAGGACACATTACCAAGAGGCACTAAAGTTGAGTTCATTGTCAAGTCATGTCAACACCAAGTCAAGGCAGATGTACCCGCTCATCCAGGAGGCCTTCCCACTACCCCTTCCTTGGGAGCATCTGAACCAGACCTAAGTTACCCTGAAATCCAAGGGATACCCTGGGGAGTCTCTCGATTCTCAGGAATATAAGGTATCCCTTTGTGTTTCAGAGCTATCTGCTAAACTAGCAATACCCCCTTAGAGTTGAGATTGCTTTCTGAACATTCCAGAGCCTGCATTCTGGTTTATTACCTGTTGGTTATGAGTGAACAGTGCTCTTTGTGCTCCTCTTTCTCCATCACTCACTCCATCCCACCTTGATCTCAACCCCCAAGTTCTCTCAGAGATGAAGAGCTTGACTGATACGGAGTGAATCCGAAGAATTCAAACAAAAAACAGGACAGCTTTGCAAGTATAAGAAATTTTCTATTGGGAAATGGTTAGCAATTCAAAATGTTAACACCAGAAGATATATTTATATGTGTTCACCTAAAATGTACACATATATTCATGATCTGCATCACACAATCCCCAACATTCCTGCATATTTTATGGGAGCATGAAAGGCATACCTACTCCATACCATTCATTCTTCATGCTGACCATTCCTATTCCCTGGCATCCACCTAAACTGAAATGCCAAAATTCCACATAAAACACTTACTAAAAGGCCACATGTAAGGCCACACAAATTACATTGATAGTTTCCTGATAGTTTGTTAGATCACTTGTAAGTTCCGTTATTAATTAAGAGGCTTCATTAAGTAAAAGTCAGACATTTAGGAGCTTAACAGATATGTGTTTTTTCTTAAGCAAACAGACCTGCTGGCCTTCCATTAATTATATCCACGCCCACTTTACTTTTCAGGACTTTCCCAGCCAATGGTTGTATGACTAGCAAACAAAGAGCATATGACCAATGAATGCTAGAGCATTTAATAGATGTTGGATTCCAACCTTCCCCCAAATTCCCTGTTTAATTGTTAATGCTATTATGAAATTTATTACTACTGGTAGAAATGACCTCCATAAATTACTCGAGGCTTGACTAATTGAAATATATGAGTGGGGTATCATATCTGTAATGTATTTGATTCGAGAAGGGTAGCTGTGTTTTGTATCAAACTGGATTTGGCAGTGCACATCAGGCTTACAAATCTCTGATGTCAGACTTGTGCTAAAGCACCATTTGTTTAGGGAAGATTTGAAGAACATGAGTGAGTAAGAAAGAGTAGGTCCAGATGTTCTGCTTAAACCCAGGTGTGGCTCAGTTGGCCTGTTTTGAGATGAGGGATTTTCCAGAGCACAGGAAGCAGCACCTGTATGAGATTACACACAGATTTAAACTCTTTACCGAGTTGACTGCCTTCTGTCTGATCTCTTCCTAATTGTAGTGACTTAGACAGATATCAGGTGCAATTGGCCAAAAGTACAGACTTCGTTTGCTACTACATACATTGAAAAATATAAAAAGAGCTCTGTTGCCTTTGCTCTCTTTAAATAAAGAAGATCTACTTCCAATGTAATGGAGTCAAAGTTGAGAGCACTGAAAAGATTGAAGCTCACCAAGTCAATAGCCTTTTTATTATTATTATGTCCTTTCCCTCAAAAAAAAAAAAAGAAATATTTCCTATACAAATCCAATCCCAAACCAGGGAAATACTGGCAGTGGGGGGTTGGGGGGGAAGGGGGTAAGAAATGGATTGCTAAGCACCCACGATGCTGTGTTGGTATTCAACAGGTTTTGGCTGTAAATTGGTTTGGTATGTGTAGATGACTTTTGGCTGCCTTATTAAAGGAAAATTCTTCTAGTAAAAATACACAGCACTCTTTTTTATATAGTAAACAGATGTCAGCCTTTCATTGTAAAGTATTTTTGATTCACTAGATGTCAAATATTACTTTAACAGACAGTTCCTGTCTACAAAGAATACTTAACATTTGTAAGATTAAATAGTGACTCAAAAGGGTTTTTTAACAGCTGATGAGGCACCATTAAAACAATGGCTTTGAAAATCTACTCTTACACTTTAAAGATGACCTCTGTGAGTTAAAATTTCTCTTGTGTATGATTTTGCAGTGATTAAAAACCTTGCAGTTAAAGGTGTTTACCCAACAAAGCTGCCCTCCCTTAAGTCTGTTATGCCTTCATTACCTGCTGATTCCTCTTTTGTTACTACAGTTTTCTCGATGTAGAGTGATTTTCTGAGGTCAAAGGATGTGCCAAGGCCTACAAAATGAAGTCTTGGTTATCTAACCTCTTACCATTAGATGTTCTTTGATAGAGTACATCTCTATATACATTTTGAAGAAATCCTCCTAATTCAAAGTTATTTGCTTCATACCAAAAGTGTTTAATTCAAGTGGTATAATACAAACCTGGATAGTTTCATGAACTTAGAAGCATGTTAGGGGACACCTTGGTGGCTCAGTCAGCTAAGCGTCTGCCTTTGGCTCAGGTCATGATCTCAGGGTCCTGGGATCAAGCCCCATGTCGGGCTCCCTACTCCTTGAAGAGTCTGCTTCTACCTCTCCTTTTGCCCCTCCCCCTCCTCCTGCTCTCTCTCTCTCTCAAATAGATAAAATCTTAAAAAAAAAAAGGAAGCAACTTGGTAGTATGCCCCCCAAAAGTGAACTACTTTGCAAGTTCTCACATCCCTTTAACAGCATCAAACTCCTCTATGTCTGCCAACTACTCCTCAGTCTGCACAGAGTCATGTGGCATTTTGTCCTCCTACCATCCAAGGTGATCAGCTCCTATGACAGAGGAAGGAGCTGAGGTTGGGCCAGAGGACAGACCATCCCACAACTGGTAAATAGTGGACCAGGTCTCAAACCCAGGGTATTTTAATGTAGGGAAATGCCAACATCTTTCCTAGTCTCTGACCAGGAATATTCTTAAACCATTCTACATCTTAAAAGCTACTAGTGTATTTAAACATTTGCTATATCTTACAGTTGCTAGCATAATCTTTCTTCAAGGTAGCCTATTTAGGGAGAATGTTTGTAATGGACTGAATGGTGACCCCCAAAAAGTTATGTTCATGTTGTAACCCCTGGAATCTGTGAATGTGACCTTATTTGTAAAAAGGGTCTTTGCAGCTGTAATTAAACTAAGGACCTTGAGGTGAGATCATCCTGGATTATCCAAGTGGGCCTTAAATCCAATGACAAGGGTCCTTATGAGAGATAGAAACAAACAAACAAACACACACACACACACACACACACACAAGCCCATGTGAAGACAAGGCAGAGATCAGTCATGCAGCCACAAGCCAGGAAAGCCTGGAGCCACCAGAAGCTGGAAGAGGCAAAGAAGAAGAATTCCTGGAGCCTTTGGAGGGAGCGTGGCCCTGGTAACATTTGGATTTCAGACTTCTGCCCTCCACACGGTGAGAGAATAAATTTCTCTTGTTACCCAGTTTGTGGCAATTTGACATTACAGTATGTTAGCATTTTAAAAATGTGAACTAAATTAAATGCTTTGTGAGTTACTTCACCCAAGAAGATATTCAGGCTTCCTTTTGGAAAAGTTCTAGAGGAACCTTGAGCTGAAAAGATGTGTTTCTCGTTATGCCTGAAGAGTCAAGTGGGTTGTGCTGCTAATGGACTCGTGAAAACTCCAGAGTCACAGAATCGCCCAGAGCCTAAATTCACAGCCAAGCTCGATGGGCAGGAGGGAAAATGGGCGCATGGGGGCGGGCTGGGGAGTAGAAGAGCAGATCTTCAGCCCTAGAAAACAATGCAAAACTCAGTCTGACTTGTGGAGGGGTAATCCCCTCATACTGACCACACACATGGGCAGCACGCTAATGAAGTATAAAACACCAGGAAATTAAAGTCTTTCTCTTAATCATGAGGTAGCTGAGTTTGGAGAGCACATCGGAGTCACTGCATACATGTAGTTGGCTCTGGGGAGTCTGGATCTAGTCCTTCCGAACACACAAGGGCCTCTGACCCTCCTACAGCAGTGACATTTAGTGGCCATTCCCGTCACTGCACCATGAGGAGCAAGCGATGAAACACAAAGGCATTTCTTAGGAAATACAAGTGGCTGGTATTTTTTAACACGTTGATGCAGCTGTGATGATCCAGACATTCTGCTAGCTCCCGCCAAATATTTTTGCTGGTTGTCTTTTTTTAAGCCTTCCTTATGACCTACTTCTGCCCAGCAGCAATCCTGAAGTCTTCTTGGGACACCAGGGCAAGCTTGGGAACAACCTGTAGAAATTCTGAAGACTCCCTTCTGTTGCCACGTCAATCCTGGTATCTGTCCCACTGTGGGGTTATCTGAGAGCCCCGGGCCACACCGTTATGGTACCCAGGCTGTCCTAAATACTGTCAGCTCACAGGACAGGGAAAGGGGATGTGCAACCTGGAAAGTTAAAGGAACCTGATACAGGATCCTCAACAACGTCCCTGAGCCTCACCTATATGAGCCATCCACTTCTACTCTTGCTCTGCAGAGACCCCACCAGGGCCCTGACCCCTCCGTTTCATTCATGCTGCTCCCTCCATCCTTCTAGATGCCTGCCTCCACAAACTGAGTGTGTCCTCCTTTTCCTGACTGCCTACTCAGTTTCTACTCATTCTTCAAAGACCAGCTTAAGCTTGGCTGCAGATTGTCAAACTTCAACCTTTTATCCTGCCCTAACAGTTCACACTTTGCAACAAAGGGTGTCTCACACCCCCCCACCTCTATCATTCTCCCAAAGAGGAGAGTGAGATTGGGTGCAAGCAGAGACTGGAATAAAACTGGTTCATTGCCATTTTTTTTTAAGTAAGCACAACACCCAATGTGGGGCTTGGACTCATTACCCCAAGATCAAGAGTCTTACGCTTTCCCAACTGAGCCAGCCAGGCACCCTGGCTCATTGGAGTAAGGCATGGATTTTCAGCGGCAGGCATATGGTAAGACTGTATTGGGTAAATGTCATCTTTTTCTCCTGTGAAGTTTTTCCATCTCTTTGTGGGCTTATCTTCTCACCATCAGTCTACACTTCGATAATTCAGTATAGCAGTTAGACAGTCAGGTTCTGTTTAACCTGACTGTTAAACAGACTAATATTGACTACTTGAGCCCTAACCATGGGTAAGTCACTTAGTTTCTCTGTGTCTCACTTGCTTCCCCTAAACAATTGGGGGGGGAAATGGTATTTACCTCAAAGAAGAGTTTTGTGAGGACTAACTGAGAAAACACACATTAAGGCCTTCCTACAATGCAATGCACACAGTTATTTGTTGGTATAGGATCTAAATGGCTGCATGAAGGGAAGAACTCAATAGGTCATTTAGCCTGTTTTTAGGGTAAACCTTAGGTCACAGATCCAAAAGCAGTGATGCACCCAGGATGCATCTCAGCCAATGATGGCTGGGATTTCAACAAAACCATTTGGAGCCAATGCCTTATGGCAGAAAACAGTGTGCTCTTCCATGGAATGTTCCTTCTTTCCCCTTAGGAACCTGTATTAGCAGGACATAGCTGATAAAGGATTAGAGGACTCTAGCCATTTCATTTTCTCTGCTCAAGCTTTTTCCTCCCTCTGTCTCTAACATCCAATCTCTCTGTCCTTCCATCCATCCCTTTATCTTAGCTTCTTAGATGTGACTCACTGTAGAACTTACACTAAGCCAGCAAGTCCTTGAGGACAGGATTCAGGCCTTAACACATCAGCCGGAGCCCCCACGCAGCCCCCAGTGTAGTGCTGAGTGCCAGACAGCCACACAATAAATAAATACTTAATTCAATTTCTTATTGTTAGTTAAGAATATTTTTGTTTTCTTTATACAACAATAACCAAGGTAAAAGAACAAGATAGGCAGGACACCTCCAAAAGAGAGAAGTATATGTGAAACCACAACCCAAATTTTGTATGAAGTCCTCACCAAAAGGCTTTGAGATGTGAAAAATATACTGCTACCTAGCTGTGAAATGTGTACAAGAATTTTATCTGATAAAATTGAGCCCAAATGAGATTTTTTCATCCAGGCGTTTGCAAACTTAGCTTTCCCCCTAATGCTGGTTATCCGTTTAAAAAATCCATGATGAGGGGCACCTGGGCGGCTTGGGTCACGGTCTCAGGCTCCTGGGATCAAGCCCCACATCGGGCTCCCTGCTCAGCGGGGAGCCTAAAGAAAAAAATAAAATAAAATAAAATATCCATGATGGGGCATGCTGACCAAGATAGTCCTAGCTCTTTCTCTGCCTTCCAGAGTTTCAGCTAAAGGACAAAACCACAAAAGCAAAACAAACATTACACATCGTTCTTAGAAGGGGACACAACAGCAGCTTTCTCCACTGATGCCACTTCCATGAGTTTACATAATGAAACTCAATCTTTAACTCAACCAAGTAGTAAAACTTCCTATCATCTTGTGAAAAAAATCACTTTTAGTTTTATCGAAACTAACTTTTGGGGACAAAAGAGAAACTGAATGGATCAATAGACTGAAATAATCAAGAACTTTCTCCTCTCCGAGTTTTTAAGATTGGTTTTTGTTTTTTGGTCTTTTTCCGATTACACCAATAATACAATTCAACAGTGTTTGAACATAGAGTAAATTAAAGCTGCAGCCTGAGAGAGGACTTGTAGACAACCATGGAGTAGGGTCTGTTCCTGTGCATTTATAAGCAATTGTCAAGCTCCCATCGTTTCTGGGGGAAACGGTGGTGCAAAAATTATGCCCCTGCTCTCAGGGAATGAAAATCACATAAACTGTCTCCTATAAATCATATTTTGCTCGTCTAAGTGGATCAGACGAGGCAGAAGGAGAGGGGGCTCTCCATGGCAAGGAGCTTTGATCATTTTGATCAAACACAGACCACCTCTCAGCCTTCCGAGTGCCACCATGCGTCATACACATTTTCAATATTGTGTCATAATAGCTACCAGTCATTGTAGTTGAGATAAAAAAGGGATTGTAATTAAACATATGATTGGAGCCAGACATTTTAATCATGCCCACTCTCTATTTTTGCAAAGCAGGCCCGCTGTCTTTTCAGCAGTCCCCTGGAACCGCCCTAGGATGACAATTTGCATGCTAACTGAAGTCATGTACCATGCAGATTACACGAGGACATCTGTTGCTGATTGTTTGGGTCCTCTGCTTTTCCAACTCCAATATGAAAATGCAGAAAGTAAAAGGCAAATTATGGAGCCTGGGGCAAGAGAGCAGACTGAGCGTTTGATTTTTCTTTCTCTCTCCCGATGCCTCTAGAGGAGACTATTACAGAAACTAAAAATGTCCCCAATTTGCAGTTGCCCCCACCCCCAGCCTTACCATAAAATCAGTGCCCATGAAATAAGGCTGCTTCCCAGCTGCTTCTTGTCTTCGTCTCGTTCGCATTAGCCAGAAACAGACCCCATTCCCAGCTGGAAGGTCTCCAAACACAAGAGAGTGGAAAGGGCAGGGCTGCCCTAACTCCAGAACCGAGAAGAGAAAGAGACGGTACCCAGAACAGCTTACGGTACCCAGAGAAGTTGATCAGTCGGCATGGCAAGTATCCGTCCCGACCCAGTAAAGACTGGGAAACATGAAGTATCCAAGGGCAAAGGAGTTTTGTCATGTAAACACATAGGGGGTCATTACAGACACGGCTTCCTCAAAAGAGCCCAGGTTAGCAAACCCTGCGGAGGTGGGATTGCTCAAGCGCAGCCCTGGGGTAGCTTCCTGGGCTCTCCTCAGGGTAAAGGCGAGGTATAGAATCGAGATTCAGAAAACATTTCTTACCGGCTGGCATGTGCCCAGCACCATCAGGGCTGTTTTCTCCAATCCTCGCAATAGCCGGAGGTGGAGAATTATCCCCCCTTTGGAAATGAAGAACCTACAATTCGCCTGCTGAGGTTGCCCAGCTGGGTTGCAGACCAGCACTGATTCTGCTCCGGTCTTCTCCCTCTGAGTGCCTGATGCCCTTATTCAGGCCACACTCCGCCCCCGCCCTGCACAAAATTTATAACTTGGAGAAAACCTATCCCTTTTGTCTCTTGAGAAATGTACTTAGCCTTTGCTTCCACAGAAGACAGGCAAAATATTTGCTTCACTGTTCAAATACGTTCAAGTCGAGAACTTACCTTTCTAGGTAACTTCAGGTTGTCTGGATGCCAGAGGGGAACGTTTCGACCACAAGAGTTGCCTGAGTGGGCCAGGGTCACCATGAGAGTGAAAGGGACTGCTGCCTCCCTCACTCTTTCCCCTTCCACTCAGTGCCCCATTTAAATCCAAATTCAAGTACTGGTTTTTGAGCACTGACTATATGTCAGCCATACACATTATATTAGTTTGCTTTGCAACCTTCCAGCTACCCCGTGGGATGGGTGGCAACAGCCCTACCATCACCTAGGCCTGAAGTGAGCCTCAGGACACGGATTGCTATTGGCGACTGAGACATGGTCTTGACCCCAGGCTATTTCCCACCCCCACACATGCCCCATCCCCCGCCCCCCGCACCTGTTTCTTATTCTGCCCACCAGAACCTCATCTCATACTGTTGACGAGCTCGGAGTCTCATCTAATTTCCCTTATTATGCCCCCAAATCTCCGGTCCAACTCCTTGGTTCCCCTACAGCAAGGGTTCGCAAATCTTATCATGCTTGAAAATCACCTGAAGATCTTGTCCAGTCTCCTCTGCCCATCCCCAGAAACTCAGATTCAGTAGGTCAGGGTGGGACTTGAGACTCTGCTTTGCTCTGACAGGCTCACAGGTGATGCCAATGCTGCTGGTCTGGAGGCCACACTTTAGAACCAGTGCCCACTTGACTTGCAGGCTCTCTGCTACTCTCCCACTACCGGAGGGCCCCCTCCTCACTGGCAGGCAAAGAGCTGGGTCACGGCCCCTGTCAGCCTGGCCCTCATGCTCACCAGGACCGCCAGGCAGGTGTGTTCTGACGCCCTATGCCCTGGCTTGGTTTCCGAGAAGAGCCTCCATTCTCACAGGCTTCCTCTCTACTCTAGAAGGGAGTTTGGAACGGCTCTGCTTAGAGCATTTTCTCAGTTAGCGTGGCATGGTAGAAGTTCCAAGGATCTTAGAGTTAGACTTCCGCGGCTGGATGTAGCCTTGAGCAAATTATATACCTCTGATTCCTCAGTCTCAAAACTGGCATTAAAATATTTACCTTATAAGACATGGTCAAGACCAAAAGAAAGAGCGCAGTAATATGCTTCCTGCAGAATAGATGATTCCTGACCCAGAGTAAATGCCCAATACAAATTCATCCTCTTCTTTCTTCTCTTGGACTGTGCACAGTTGCCAAGATGATGAAGAAAGACAGCAATCTCCTAACAGCCATGTTCAAGGCATGTTTCAGAAAACTGTGCATGTGCCTTCCCTCCTGATCACTTTACCACTTGGGTAGGGAGTGATGGCAATTCGATTCTGCCACACCATTTGCGGGACACTTTTAGAGGGACTCAGGAGGCAGGACCCTTAATGTGAGGTGAGCTGGAGAGGCCAAGATTCGCTCTTTGTCCTTGGACCTCCTCCCTGAGGACGTGTGGGGACCTCAAGCTGAAGGGGGTGCCCTGGCTTAGCCCCTTAGGCCTTTTAGTTTTTAAAAATCCCTTAGTCTCTGAAATTTTGTAGATATTTACATGTGTTAGTACATTTTTTAATCTTTTAATTTCTGGTTTGTACTATTTTGTGGAATATTTATTTTCTCTGCTTTGTTTTAGTTTTTGCCAAATAGACTCATCCAACTACATTTTTGCTTCTTTATTGTCTGCTTATTTTAATTTCATGTTTCTCATGGGAAGTTTTTCTTATAATTTTTATTATATATACAATATAAGATAGTATCAGAGAAATCACATTACAAACAAGCAAAATGAATAATTTAAAAAAATCATACTTCCACTCACCCAAAGACTATTACACACAACACCCATGTATACATTTCCAGATTATTTTCCTGGCAAAATATTCTAAATTTCCTCTTAGTTTGTTGATTTTTATCCTTTTTGACTATGTATATTTTTATTTTGTCAGTTTTCTAATTCTGTGGCTTAGCTTTCTTACCTTCGACCTCTTGGTTTCACTGTCTACGTCACATTTCGGTTTTCCTTAACCTGACACGCGGTTAGCTTTTTAATAGTTTTCTCATACTATTCATGTTCATTCCAGCTTTTAAGTATAGTCATTGTTATTATTTTAATTAAGCTTTTCGTTTACTTGGCTTATTTTTACTTAGGGAGTTTTCTTTTCCAATATTTTTCATTCTGCGTCTATGAATGACCCACAGAAAGATTCCCCACACAGGAATTGTTGACGACTCACACGGTAACAGTCCTTCAAGCTCCTCATAATACAGATCATATCCCCCTCAATGCCGAATCACCATAAATCATTAAAATTTGTTGGAAGCAAGTAAGGAAACCCAGGATTACAATAATTTTACCCAGGCAGGTAGCACCGTTGGGCCACTGGAGCAATGTGACTTCCATCCACATCTCCACCAACCCCGCAGAATGGGAGTGATATGACCCAAAATATATAATGTATATGGCATATACAATCACAGACATTCGGAAAGAACTGGTTGCTTCACAACATGATGCAGAGGAGAGAAGGAGGCTCCATTCAGGGAAGACTCTCAGGGTAAAGCCTCTCTGATTTGAACAAGGACCCTGATGATATTAAACTTTCCAATGACACTCCATGAACAGAGCCATTGTGACTGGCTCCTCAACCAAGATTTTGGAATCCTACATCCCCTTGTCTCCAAACTACTATCAACATTATGAACCATCATTTATTTAAGCAGAGCTCCCAGATAACCCTCTTAGTATCTGAGTCTCCCCAACTCTATACCTTTATTAAGAAAACCAAAGATAAGTTAATGTGGGCATGAATGTCACTTACATGGTTTAGAGCCCACAAAAATGACTGCTTCAGCATTTATTTTAGAAATAGCCACCTACATCCTATTAAAGGAAGGAGACAACACAGAAATAAGATTCTCTCTTACTGCTGCCCTTATTTCTCCCCCAGTGCCTGGTGAGGAGCTGCTTACAAGTCCATCTCCCAACTAAGCCGTAAGCCCCTCAAAGGCAGACCCTCTGTCTTCATTCATAATTATTTGTCTTTCCATTTTAGCCATCTTTATATCCCCAAAACCCCACATTGCTTCTCGCATTATTAAAATAATGTCCTTTACGTCACATACTTTCCCTCTATGGAGGCAAAGGAGCTGCCCATAAGTTCTCTGTGTGTGGCCACATTATTGGTTGTCGTTAACGGGGATACGGAAGTCCACTAGCTGTCTGCCTCTCAGAGTAGCGGCATGTTCCCAGCCCTCTTAGGGATTACACAGAAATCACTCAGTATCTGATTCCATCCCCTCGCCACCAACAACTGTTCTACAACTTCCTTCCTAGTACTTTAAGGAGGCTCACATGTGATAGCATGGTCCTTCCCAGGCCAGCACCACTGGCCTGACTTCCTCCCCAGCCTTCCCTGCCCCTCCTCCTCCCCCCAGGGCCAAGTTCACTGATGCTGTGTTTCCTTTGCAACACATTGTTTTCTCTACCCATGATGCCCTTCCTCATCTTCATCCAGTAAACTCATCAGACTCAACATCATGTTAAATAACTTCTCCTCCATACATTCTTCATGCTCCCTTCTCTGAGTTCCCATAAGGTTTGGTAATATTATTATTTGCTTATAAGTTTTGTCTCTGAAGAAGCACCTCTGAGGGTATTCATTCTTTTTTTTTTTTTTAATGAGGGTATTCATTCCTGGGAAGGTCACATGCTTAATAAGCTAGTTATTGTACCAAGTCTGTGGGTCCCCAGAAATGTAAATCACCAACTTTAGGTAAAGCTGATACCATTATCTTCCCTGGCTATATCTTCAATTAAGACAGAGGGGACATATGTATTTATTTATTCAGCCGGTAAGTATCAAGTGCCCATCGCGCGCTAGCCATGACTCCAGGCACTGGGGATAGAGCCGAAAGCCAGGGGCAACGGCCTGAGAGAGAAAATAATGAAGAGCCTTTACAGGAGAGTGCCCTCAGCAAAACATTGGCCAGAGTTAGTTAGATCTTAACCCAGTTACTTTATCAGAGAATTTGCAGAAAAGTGACCCACAAATAAGCTTTGGGTTGAAAAAAAAGAACCAAAACCAATTTTAACCAGGAAAATAGTGCACTCTCACTCTCTAGCTCTGCCCCACTTGGTTAAAGGACATGTGTCATTTACAGTTAAAGGAGGAACTGCTGAGGAACTGTTCACAATTTCACGAGATTTTTTTTTTTCCTACTTTTTCCTTTGTGAGCCTTTGCCTTTGAAGCTTCCTGCTGCGAGACCTTTATGCTATACAGGAGAGGATCAGGCCAATTGACTTCTAAAGCCAGGATGGAAACACCCAGCATTTTATGGAGTTTCTGAGCTTGATTCCCTTAATGACCCGAAACTTAGCCTTGCGTCAAAGAGATCGCACGCAAAACACAGCAATGCTTTGCGAAGCACCAGACAGGACTTGAGTGTGATGTGCTTACTAACTTGGAAATTGCTGAAAATGTTTGCTTTGAAGTACGTGGCTGAGCACAGCCCATGGATGCCAAACACCATCCCCTCACAGCCGACAGAACTGGTGCCAAAGGGAGACCCTCGCCCCACGAGACCCTCGCTTTGGACAGCCTGACAAGAGTCCTAAATGGAGAATTCATCTCCTGCCGCCCAGATAGGATGAGCTTCCCTGGACCAAATGCAAAGATATTTCCACAGGAAAAGGCATCTGAGCCATGTGGCAGTCCAATCAGACCGCTCAGCCCGGGCTCTCTAGTTCCTACTTCCGTGCTCCGTGTTTCCCAGCCTAGGTGCTCGGGAGGTGGAGCTGCACGTCGTCGTCATTCATCTCTCAGAGCGTGAGCTTCAGCCTTCTCACCTGTGCTTTCGGGGGGCAATGAAGCTCCACCCGGCTGCTCATGTAAAGGCGAGTACATTTTTTCACTGCAGTTACAGTCATAGCAAAAAGAAAAAATAAAAAGGGAAACTATAAAACAGAACTTGCCTATTCAGTGAAAACGCTCTGCCTTTTATTTTAGTCCATTTCACATAAATTCACTCGAAAGATACGACAAACAGCATCAGGGAGCTAATTTTGTATGCTGTCAATAGAGAGATGGAACATACTGAAAACAAAAATAAATAAATACAATGCAAACTATTTTTTAAAAAGCCAAAAACGGGGGCACCTGGGTGGCTCAGTCGTTAAGCGTCTGTCTTCAGCTCAGGTCATGATCCCGAGGTCCTGAGATGGAGGCCCACATTGGGCTCCCTGCTCTGCGGGAAACCTGCTTCTCCCTTTCCTCCACTCCCCCTGCTTGTGTTCCCTCTCTTGCTGTGTCTCTCTCTGTCAAATAAATAAATAAAATATTTAACAACAAAAAAAAAGTTTTAAAAAGCCAAAAACTTACCAGAACGTTAGCCCTTATCCTAGACATTGAATTAAATTAAAATCATTTCAAATAAACTCTCACCAAGTCCAATCAGCCCATTCCTCGTGACCTGTAAACGATGGTCAACCACGACCTCCCCGGCATGAGTGTGGCAGTATGAGCACTGACACAGAGCCTCTCAGGACATGACCAAACTTACTGAAAAGACAGGGAATTCCTTATGTGGTAGCCCAACGACCTGAAAAAAAAGTAGTGGAATTCTTAGGATCTCGCGATATCCAGTATTCAATTAAAGAATCTGATTTGGTGTCATCACATCCATGTTTTCTTAAGCATTTGAAATGTTTTTACCTTTAATAGTTTAACATGGAAAACCAAACTAACCCAGTCTTTTAAAAACTGATCTCAGGTAGCTCTGAACACCAATTCAAAAACTGCTGCGAGTTTGCTTCTATTTGGAACGTTCGGAACCACAGAACAAGATAATGTGGTTGCTACTTTAACTTTATCTAGAATGCCTTTCTTCTTTTGTGACATTAACAATAACCATAACACCACACATTTGCTTGCCACTTTACAATTCACAAAGTAGTTTTACATACATCCTATCTTCCACGAGGCTGGAAGTTCCAGCAAGGCAGGTCCAAGTTGTCTTATTTAGGGCCATATCCCTCATACCTGGTGCAGTTAAACACTCACTAACTTTATTTTTATATAATGAGTAATTTTATTCAAGTAGGCATACCAGCGATAAATATCCTTATTCTAGAGATCAGAAGAGTTAAATGAAACATACACAGAAGTAAAATAAGTGGTCAAGCTGGTATTGGGACCAAACCTTCTGGTCCCAGGCCCAGTTCCCTTGCCATTGACAACACTATGTCATCAACTATAATATATTTTTCAGTAGTGGTTAATCCACACACTGTTAGGTGCTTTTTATGGTGTCAGTGGATCCATGTGAAAAGAGTATAGGATATACAGCTTTCCTATTTTGTTGATGTGAAAAGTGACTCTCAGTAGGGTCCCTCCCAGTCACCCCACTCCTAAGCAGAGAGGCAGAACTGCAGCTGAGATCTTCAGAGTCTATGTCCAGGGCCCTTCTCTCTGTGATGTCTCATTCCTCTTGCTAGCCCTCTAAGAGGCAGCCCTCTCATTTCTGCATTTAAGGCACTGCCTCTCACTTCCAAGGGCTCATCTTCCTGTGACAGGCTCAAACACGTTCACCACTGACCATATGATAAACCCGATCTTGACAAACACAAAAATGGGACACAAAGAAGGCAGAGAATTCTGTCAGTCCAACAAGAAACTAAGGCATGTAGGGACACAAAGTACGATCCTGATTGACTCCAAATTACTTTTTAATCATGACTAAAACACCTACTTTTGATTTCTGAGCCTATAAAAAAGGGGAAAAAAATAAACAGGAGAGGGAATTTTATTTAATCCAGTCTCTTTTTTATTTAGAATCTATCCTTTCCAGCTTAAATTTAAATAAATTAAAAGCTATTTAATTTCTGATCCAATCCTACTTAGACTTTTGTGATGATCATTTTGCCGTATTTACAAATACCAAATCATTATGTGATATACCTGAAACTAATATGTCATATGTCAATTAAACCTCAATTAAAAAAATTATTTTCCAACTTTTAGTCAAACCTGTGTCCTTGTAACACAGGCCACTTCATCTAACCCCCACTAACAGAACCCTTATCTTGTTCAGAGGCAATATGCCTGTTTACTGTATGCCTCCTATTTGTCTAAGTGGTGGGTCTCTGCACAAGTTATGCATTAGAATCATGTTAGTGCTTTTAAAAAATACTTAATGCTTTGTCCCTGCCCAGGTCAGTTAGATTAAAAACTCTGCCCATTTTTTTTTCTCAGCAGAATGAGAAAGCTGGGTTTATTTCATTTAATAATGATAAATATTGTTATCTCTATAACTTTCTTATAGTGAATTAAGGCATTTCCATTTTCCCTATCTAGAGTCAATTAACGACTGTCTGTAGAGAATTTCTAATTTAATGTGAAATAACCTGAAATTTCCTCACAACTTTTGAGGTGAATAAACTGTGTACAAAATTCACTGCACACTAAAAATAAAATTAACATCACCTTTTTTTCTTGGAAGGGAGTTAGTGAAAAAGAATGAGAGAGCAATTGGTTTAATAGATGATTACTTTTAACTGGAGAAAAGATGCCATGTTCGAGGGAAACTGAAATGCTTCTTAGCAGCTACCAATATAAGCTACTGCTATGACATTTATATTTTGTAAAATATATAATAGGAAATGAATGCAGTGGCTATTTTTAAAAAGATAGTTTTTTGGGGAGGCTATGCACCACTTCCTAAAAAAGAAGGAGCACTGGAGTTTGAAACTGACCACTTTGTCACTAAATTACTTTGACAGTTTCAATGGACTGAATTTGTAAATGACATGAAACAGCTACTACAAGAACAAAATTGTCTGATTCCTGTTACTTTGCGGTTGCTCCATCTTTCAGTGACAAAGGCATTTTCTAGAAGTCACTGAGAATCATGTATGAACACATTAAGTTGTTTTCCACCATGAAAAACAGATCAAAAGGACTCCCTGAAGCCATGTCTGTCCTTTATTTCTGCTAGTATAATTACTAATCTACTTGGTGGAATACTGGTATTTTACTTTTTTCTAGGTTCATGATTATATTACTTTTTTTTATCCTCCTGTCTAAAATGCCAGCAGTAAGCTAGAAGAGCTCAGTGACTTTGGTCATAATAAACATTTTAAATTAAGAGTGACATACAGAACTCATGGCATGGAAGAAACAAGAAAAGGACTAGGAGCTGGCTCATTTCTGTATGAGCTACAGCGAGTTGCAAACGACTAGGCTGCGGTATCTGTGAATAAAGAAATAAAAGAAAAACTGATCTTACAATTTAAAAAAAAATAAGTTTCTCATTCTGGCACTATTGAATGTAGTCTATTTTATCAGAATGATATTGTTGTATTGATATTCGTCATTTTCATGTGTGCTCACTAACCGTCAGGCACTCCCAATACAGAAAAAGAGAACAGTGGGGGGAAAGTTGCACCAACAGCTACATCATGGTATCACACATGGGAATAGTCATGGGCCTTTTCAAATGCCACTCAAGTGATACTTGTCCCCCAAGTAAGCTGTCCTGCTGCTCAAAACACACCTGTATGTGAATCCCTTAGGTGCTTGTTAAACACACAAATTCCTGAGCTCCTCTCCACCCTGAAGGAATCACAATCTCTGCGGAGGGAGTCCAGAAATCTACACTCAACACACTCTTCAGGCAATTCTTATTCCTAGGAAAATCTGAGAGTGAGTGGACTCAAAATGAACCCAAAGTTATTCATACTGTCTGTAGTCCTTTACAGAAAAACCAGGCGCTTGCATCCGACTCCGACCCCAGGAACTAAATGTTGATGTACATCTTAAGCTTGATAGGAAAGTATTCAATCCATTTCATATAGAAAGCATTATGAGGTGGGGGCAGGGTGGCAAATCATCATTGCCACTGGAGGACTTAAAAGCAGAGTCCCTGTGTTCCTCGAGACAGTTGAAGTCATTACTGCTAATCACTCGGAGGGGAAGCACACACACCAAAGAGCATGAGAAATGCCTGCAGGTCTATAGGAGTCCCTCGGTTGAGACATGCTTCATGTAGAAATGGATAATTAGAGAGTGCATGTTCAATTAAATTTGAAGATCTATGAGGTACTAAGAAATATACAGAGTGCTAAAAGGCTATGTACAGAAACATTTGTTATTGCTAAGTACGAAAAAAAGAACTCTTTCGAAGTCTGAAGTCTAGAGTGCGTCTTTAATGCTACTTCAATGGAGGTAGCATCTTGGATTTGGTAACTATTGTTTAATCTAGCATTTTTTAAAATAAAAATAACTTAGTTACAAATAACACAGGCTCTTAGCATGGATTTAATAGTGGTGGAAGAGGTGGGATTATTGCTCACCAAATGAATTAAGATGTATTTCTGAAATGCCATTTTGAGCAATAACCCCAACCAACCCCTCATCCTGCAATGCACACATGCAAAGGTACCAACTCTGTAATGCTGTGACATTATATTGTATTTGTTTCTGATGGGGAGACAACTCTATTTGGTTTTCTCATTTAAATCATCGGCTATAGAAGCAGTGCACAATATTGAGTGATAAAAACTCTCAGGCAATTAAAATTTGCTCAACTAATCAAAAAACAGGTATCAAACTTTCAGGTCCTAATAATTTTTCTTGGACTTCCAATAAAGAACACCTAAGTAACAGATAGCCCATATACCTCATATCTTAATTTCAAATCTGACAGTAAGGAATCCAGCCTATTGCTACAACTTGTACAAATACAAATATTCTTTAATGTCTTCCCAGGAGAATACATAAAGAGACATTCTAGCTATGACATGATTTTTATAGCCCTCCCAGTGGTTTTAGGATGAACTATAGAATATATAAAAGCAAGAAAAATAATTCGATGATTTTTTTACATGACTACTGTTTCTAGATGGTGTTTTCTACATACTTGACATACTTCAGCG
The DNA here is from genome assembly GCA_028534135.1 of Potos flavus. Classification (NCBI taxonomy): domain Eukaryota; kingdom Metazoa; phylum Chordata; class Mammalia; order Carnivora; family Procyonidae; genus Potos; species Potos flavus. The sequence continues at coordinate 51,702,323 of CM052900.1, forward strand.
AACAGCAAAGAGAGACAAAAATTGTGCCTCCATGCTACTTGAGAAAAAGAATAAAAATAATTTAAAAAGTAAATTATGCAGTATGTAAGACTGTGATTAGTGCTGTGGAAAAAAAATAGAGCAGAGCAATAGGGTTTCAGAGTGAGAGGGTGAGGAAACAGGTCACAATGTAAATAGGATTATCAGGATAGTCCCAAATAAGAAGGTAAAGGTTTGAGCACAGACTTGAAGGAGGTAAGGTCGTTACAAAACTGGTATTTATGGGAAAGAGTGCTCCACACAGCAAGAAAGTCTAGTTGGTACAAAGAACACAGGGAGGTCAATGCAGAAGTGGCAGGAGCTAATGGGGAATGGCAGATCAAAGAGTCACAGGGAGGGAGTGGCAGACCATGTAGATCCTTACAGTCCATTTCAAAGACTTGGTTTATCCTATGAAAAAGATAGGAAGCCACTGAAGAGGTTTTTACTTTTGAGACAGAGAGGGAGAACACGCATGTGTCTGCTCTCTCACACACACACACGCACACACACACACACACACACACACACACGCATGCATGAGCAGGGGGAGAGCAGAGGGAGAGAGAGAATCCTAAGCAGACTTCCCACTCAGCAGGAAACCTCAAACAAGGCTTAATCTCACAACCCTGAGATCATGACCTGAGCTGAAACCAAGAGTCAGTCACTTAACTGACTCAGCCACCCAGGCGCCCTGCCACTAAAGAGGTTTGAACAGAAATGATAGAACTATGCATATAGCTAGTCCTATGACCCTAAAGCAGTGCAGCCTAGAGTTTAGGGACATGAGCTTTAGAGTCAAATAGAGTTGAGTTTAGATTTTTGCTCCACCTCTTACCAGCTGCCTAACTCTTGTTCAATTTTCTCATCTACAGAAAGGAGTAATCCTTGCTTCAGAGGCTGCTTGTAACTATTTACTGAGGTAATATTTAAACTGCCTATTTTAGAGATTGTGTTTTTCAAGATGGTAGCAAAAAAGATTTTTCTGTATTTTCGTCTTGTAAAAATTACAGCCAGGTGACATAATAAAAGAAATCTCTTCCACAATATAAAGATCAAAAGTAGATGGAGAGGAAAAAAAGTAGATGGAGAAATCATATATAACAAAGAGAAGACACAGTTCAGGCATAAGACTTTATAAAGGGAAAATGTTCCCATTTTCATGCTAGCCCACACCACGCTATTATACCCCTGCCTATGTCTACTCCTAGATATTAAGAAATAAATATTAATGCAAAACCCCTTAATCATTCCTACTACAACCATCACTGTACTTAACAGTGGATTTCTCCTATGTCTATTTTTTAACTGACATTTATAGTCCCAAATATACCTGGACTAACTCTCGCTTTCACTTATTCTTTTGGGGCAATCTGCCAAATATACCACCCTCATCTTCATCTTCCAAAACCAAGCCTTGAATATACATCTCTTGGTCAAACATCTTTAATGACTTTTTTTTTTTGCCTGCAGGAAGAAACCTATCTTCCTCAAGCAGACCCACTGGTGTCCCTCCAGGGATATGTCCTTATGAGAGTTTTGTGCCAGCCAAAGTATTTGTTCTTCAAACACACTTATTCCTATGCCTAAATCTGTACTACTCCTTCTGTCCAGAATTACATCACTGGCCATTTCTACTAAAGTCCTACTATTCCTTCAAAAACCAAGTCACATTTTATATCCTCTACCAACACTTTCTCACCAAACGAGCCCTCCACAGTCACTCCATCTTCAGAACGACATAGCACTCTTATCTGTATCATTCATTTATACTCAGTACCTGCTACCTTCTACTTGTACTTATCTTTGTATACAATTTTTCTTACTCCCCAGTTTCACTATAAATCCCTGACAGGTTTAAAAATCTGGGAAATGTCCAGAACTACTCCTGCAGTGACCAGTTTTGCCAAGGGCCCAGGAAATCAAGCAGAGTTCAAAAGCACAGAAGATTCAGAACCCTCAGAACATAGTAATCATGGGGTGCCTGGGTGGCTCAGTCAGTTAAACATCTGCCTTCGGCTCAGGTCATGGTCCCAAGATCCTGGGATCAAGCCCCACATAAGGCTCCTTCCTCGGTGGGGAGTCTGCTCCTCCCTCTGCCCTTTCCCCTGCTCATGCTCTCTCTAGCTCTCTCTCACATGCTCTCTCTCCCACATAAATAGAAAAAATCTTTAAAAGAAAAGAGAAACAAAAAAAATTAAGGATTCACAAAGTAGTGCCATTAAAGTATTTAGAACACTTGTCATTATTTAGCTTAGAGAAGAGAAAGCTGGGAGAGATCTAAAAGTCTCTTTCAAATGTGAAAGGATAATAAGGTTTATGGCTATTCTCAGTGTTAAATAAGAAAAAGAGAGTCTGACTACAAAGCTACAGTCAAGACAGTGTGGTACTGGCATAAAAACAGACACATAGATCAATGGAACAGAATAGAGCCCAGAAATGGACCCCCAACTCTATGGTCAACTAATCTTTGACAAAGCAGGAAAGAATAGTCAATGGAAAAAAGACAGTCTCTTCAACAAATGGCGTTGGAAAAATTGGACAGCCACATGCAGGAGAATGAAACTGGACCATTTCTTTATACCACACACAAAAATAGACTCAAAATGGATGAAAGACCTCAGTGTGAGACAGGAATCCATCAAAATCCTTGAGGAGAACACAGGCAGCAACCTCTATGATCTCAGCCGTAGCAACTTCTTCCTAGAAACATCACTAAAGGCAAGGGAAGCAAGGGCAAAAATGAACTACTGGGGCTGCATCAAGATCAAAAGCTTTTGTACAGCAAAGGAAATAGTCAATAAAATCAAAAGACAGCTGACAGAATGGGAGAAGATATTCACAAATGACATATCAGATAAAGGGCTAGTATCTAAAATCTATAAAGAACTTCTCAAACTCAACACCCAAAGAACAAATAATCCAATCAAGAAATGGGCAGAAGACATGAACAGACATTTCTGTAAAGAGGACATCCAAATGGCCAACAGACACATGAAAAAGTGCTCAACATCACTCGGCATCAGGGAAATACAAATCAAAACCACAGTGAGATACCACCTCGCACCAGTCAGAATAGCTAAAATTAACATGTCAGGAAATGACAGATGTTGGCGAGGATGTGGAGAAAGGGGAACCCTCCTACACTGTTGGTGAGAATGCAAGCTGGTGCAGCCACTCTGGAAAACATATGGAGGTTCCTCAAAAAGTTGAAAATAGAGCTACCCTACAACCCAGCAAGCACACTACTGGGTATTTACCCTAAAGATACAAATGTAGTGATGCAAAGGGGCATGTGCACCCGAATGTTTATAGCAGCAATGTCCACAATAGCCAAACTATGGAAAGAACCTAGATGTCCACCAACAGATGAATGGATAAAGAAGATGTGGTATATATATATACGATGGAATACTATGCAGCCATCAAGAGAAATGAAATCTTGCCATTTGCAACGACGTGCATAGAACTAGAGAGTATTATGCTAAGCGAAATAAGTCAGAGAAAGACAATTATCATATGATCTCTCTCATATGAAGAATTTGAGAGGTAGGGCGGGGGGTCGTGGGGGGGTGGGGGGGGAAATGAAACAAGATGGGATCAGGAGGGAGACAAACCATAAGAGACTCTTAAACTCACAAAACAAACAGAGTTGCTGGCGGGTAGGGGGGTAGGGATAGGGTGACTGGGTTATGGACATTGGGGAGGGTATGTGCTATGATGAGTGCTGTGAAATGTGCAAGCCTGATGATTCACAAACATGTACCCCTGGGGCAAATACTACATTATATGTTAATAAAAAAATTTTAAAAATAAAATAAAATATAACCAAACAGGGGCATTCCAAAAAAAAAGAAAGAAAGAAAAGAAAAAGAGAGTCTGGGGTGCCTGGGTGGCTCAGTGAGCCTGGATGGCTCAGTGGGTTAAGCTGACTCTGCCTTCAGCTCAGGTCATGATCTCATGGTCCTGGGATTGAGCCCTGCATAGGGCTCTCTGCTTAGCAGGGAGGTTGCTTCCCCCTCTCTCTCTGCCTGCCTCTCTGCCTACTTGTGATCTCTCTCTCTCTGTCAAATAAATAAATAAAATCTTTTAAAAAAAAAAAAAGAAAAGAAAAAGAGAGTCTGAAGCAATGTGATTTGAAGACTTAGCAAGACATTAAGAACTTTCTATGAGGATTCTGAGAAACTAAAATGTACATTATCAAGGTAATAGTTTTTCTTGAAGTTTTTGTTTTTTAAAAATGATTCAGCTTCAGATCTGGTATGTAAGGAGCTTGGATGTTGTCACTCTTGTCCTTACTACAAGAAAAAGCTAAACAACCTGAAAATCAACTTTTTTTGATCTACCAAAGAACTGAGATCACAGGGTAAAAGACCATCTTGAAATCTGGAGGAACGGGTAAATCCAGAGCACCATAGCCTAAATCTATTTACCTGAAGCAAAAGCTGCTGGAGCTATAAACTGGTAGGAAAACTTAAATAGTAATTTTGACAAACTAGGAGAAGAGAGTGTAGACTAAGATAAAAATGAGTAACTCCTGGGGAGGAACAGTTTTGTCCTCCACCAAGTTTTGTGGGGTTTACCTCCCGAATGCCACCAGGTTCTGTCAGGAGTTGATAAAGATTACCTGTGGCTTTGGCAGAGGGAGGGGAAGTGTAATCACCGAAATACTCACAGAAGGTTCTCCACAACAAAGGGCTACTCTCCAGGGGGAAAGACTTTATCAGAGCTTTATTCCACCTAGGGAAAAGGCTTTTCTCCTACCCCAGCCCTCTCTAGCCTTCTCATCTTACCTAAGAGAGTAGGGGAAGGCTAAGAAACACTTATGAAGGTCAAAGACTCACTAAAGACTAACATTTAATCATAAGATTATAGAATGCTTTTCCTCCCTCACACCTAACCACCACACCAACAGGGCTCCCATATAATAACAGTGGATTACAGCTGAAAGAGATTCAAGATGCAGATTTTCTCTGAGGAGGAGCACCTAGGGAAGCCAAGAGTCAATGAGGACATGAAATAAGAGGACTAGAAGAATGTGAAGCCTCCACCACCTATAGCTATGACAAAAATTAAATATAGCCCAACTCCTAACTAGACTAACATACAGCCTTACCCCACAGGTCTACCTACCTCAGTTCGTATTACAAAATCAAATGCTATAAATTACAAACACTGTAAATGAAGAATGACTTTGATGGGCTCATTGGTAAAATAAAAACAGAAGAGTAAAGAATAAATGAGATTCTTTAAGAAAATAGTGAAAATAGCTCACTGGAAGCACTATACACAATAACCAAAAGGTAGAAACAACCCCAATGTCTATCAGCAGATAAGTGGGCAAATCGAATGTGGTCTATACTTACAATAAAATATTATGCAGCCACAAAAAGGAGTGGAGTACTGATACTTACTATAACTGAAATGAGTCTCAAAACCATGCTAAGTGAAAGAAGCCAGACACAAAAGTTCCCATATTTTGATTCTACTTGTATGAAATACCCAGAATAGATGAGTCCAAACAGAGAGAATGTAAACTAGTAGTTACCAACAGCTTATAGCAGAGGGAAGTATGGAGTAACTGCTTACTGAACAAGTAGTTTTTTCTTTTGAGGTGACAAAAATATTTTGGAACTGGCTATAGATGGTGGTTGCACAATACTGTGAATGTACTAAATGCTCCTGAATTGTGCACTTTAAAATGGTTAATTTTATGTTTGTGAATGTCACCTAAATTAAAAAAAAAAAGAGCTGCATCACTAGAATTCCCAAACCAAAATGCAAAGAGAAAAGCAAAATGAAAAAGAAAAGTACAGAACATCTAAGAACTGTAAAATAATTTCAAAAGGTATCATATATATATATATATATGTATATATACATATATATATAACTGGAATATCAGAAGAAGAGAGAACATAAAAGAATATTTAAAATAATAATGGCTAAGAATTTTCCAAAATTAATGACAGACACCAAACAACAGAAACAGAAAACTCATATAACACCAAACAAGTTAAGTGCTGAAAACCCTACCCTAATATATCTTATTCAAACTTCATACAATCAAAGACAAAGATAAAATCTTGAAAGAAGCCAGAGGTTAGGAAACAACAACAAATACCATATTTATAGAGGAACAAGGATAAGAATTACAGGAGAAACCACGCAAGCAAAAAGAGAATAAAATGAAATATTTAAAGTGGTGTTTTTTGAAGTCACCAATCTAAAATTCTATACCCAGCAAATGTATCCACCAACAATGAAGGAAAAATAAAGATTTTCTCAGATAAGCAAAACCTAAAGGACCTCATCAGTGGCAGAACTGTCCTATAAGAAATGTTAAAAGAATTTCTCAAGAAGAAAACTTAGATCTTTTTCTCAAGGTCAGAAACTTGGATCAACGTAAGGAAAGGAAGGGAACTGGGGGAAGATAAATGAATTTAATATAAAATCTAATTATCTTAATTTTTCTAAAATATAACTGTTTAAAGTAATAATGGTAACAATGTGTTCAGTGATTATACCATATAAATAAGTGAAATGAATGACAGCATTGTCATAGGGATGGGAAGGAAAAATTGAGACTACTCTTTTAGAAGGTACCTGTACTATATGTGAAGTAGTATGGTGTTACTTGGACTTAGGTCAATTAAAAATAATAATTAAGATTATAAACAATAATTTGCCTAAGATTGCTGAAATACAATTCAATATAAGAAGTAAAAGATAGAAGCAAACTATATAATCCAGGAAAGAGAAGGCTTATGTGTACATATGTGTGTGATTAGGGGTGGAGGAGCAGGGAAGGGTGCCATGGTGGAGAATACAAAAATATTTGACGATACCTTATCAAAGATGAATCAGGCATAGGAGTGCCTGGGTGGCTCAGTCAGTTAAGCATCCAACTCTTGGTTTCAACTCAGGTCATGATCTCAGGTTCCCATATCAGGCTCGAGCCCCATATGGGGCTCCTTGCTCAGTGAGGAGTCTGCTTGAGACTCCCTCCCCATCTATCCTTCCCCCTGCTCATGCTCATGCACTCTTTCTCTCTCTCAAATAAATAAATAAAAATCTTAAAAAAGAAAGAAGAAGAATCAGGCATATTCTTCATTGTTCCTGAGGGCAGAAATGGTACAAATAATTAAGAGCTACAGAAAAGTAAATTCAGATTAATAAAAAGATAAATTTTCTAGGCATTAGAGCTATCCAAACACAAGGTGCCCTGCTTGGAAGGTAGTGATCCCTTCAAGAGTAGAATTTTTCAAGCACAGGCTGAAAGATGACTGGAAATGATATTGTAGAGTGAATCCTTCATTGGACCAATAAAAGAGAGAGGTAGAAAAAAAAATAGCCTTGAAAATTACTTGAAACTTTACAATTCTATGATCCTACCTTTTGAGGAAAAAAAAAAAAAAACATCCTGGATAAGTCTTATGAAACTTGGAGTTTTTCATCATTATCACAGTAAAGATGGCAGTGAAGCATCGGCATTTTAAGTACATTTTAACATGTTTAGGGTCTGGATTCCTTGGCTGCAGGCATCTAAATATGACTCTGGCTAATGTGGGACATTTTGGGAAGGACATCAGAGAAACCACAGGCTTGAATGAAGGCTAGAGAACCAACCTTGGCAACAGGATTCCTCAAGGGAGCTCCAGAGAGCTAGGAAATAGGAACTGCCTCAGAACAAAAAGAGTAAAGTCAACTTTCCCCTGCTGTGATGAACATACTCCAATATTATTTATTTTCAGCCTTCTCAAGATCCAAAAGCTCCAATAAAAAGTGTTTGACTGCCTATGCTTAGTTCATGGACACACACTAGCTGTGAGGGGGAGGAGAAGGACAGCCTGGATTCTAGGGTTTCTGACCTTTATTGGGGGGCAGGCACTGGCTCTATCTCTCTATCTTAGTCAGAGTCATTCAGGAAAACAGAAGCCACATTGTTATTTTTTTCTAAGATTTTATTTATATATTCGACAGTGTGAGAGAGAGAGAGTACAAGCAGGCTCCCCACAGAGCAAGGAGCACAATGCAGGACTCAACCCCAGGACCCTGGGATTGAGCCAATGACCTGAGCCAAAGGCAGACGCTCAATCGACTGAGCCACTCAAGCACCGACAGTTATTTTAACAGAGAGATTTTAATATAGGCTATTGAAGGACTGAAAAGTCAAACAAAAATGCTGAAGAAAAACAGAGGTAATAAGTGCAAAAAGCATTTTCCTTCCCAGGGCTGCCAGAGCAAAGGGAAGAGGTTGGGTTATCCAAATCAAAAAGCTTAGAGAAACTGCACTGCTGAAGCCCAACTTCTAAGAAAGAGAGCTAGGTCCAGCTGCTGCTAGTCTCTTCAGAGCTCAAGGAAGGGCTTGCACAAACTATGGAAAGAACCTAGATGTCCATCAGCAGAAGAATGGATAAAGAAGATGTGGTATGTATATATATATACATACACACACACACACACACACA
>CM052900.1:51711311-51732735 GCA_028534135.1 Potos flavus
TTGCTGAAGTGGAGGGGGGTAGGAGAGATGGGGTGGCTGGGTGATGGACATTGGGGAGGGTATGTGCTATGGTGAGTGCTGTGAATTGTGTAAGACTGATGAATCACAGACCTGTATCCCTGAAACAAATAATACATTATATGTTAATTTAAAAAAAAAAAGGGAGGGCTTGCAAATCTAGACTCAGACCTCTGAGGAGGGGGTGCTCTGCCAGGTTCCTGCTGGTAGGCCCAAGCCCAGCTCACTAAGTGGTGCAAGAAGGTGCACACCAGAATGACCAGCAGGTGCAGGGGTGAAACACCATTCCTGGAGCATTGAAGACAGGAAAAGCAAGTAATCCTTCTAGTCTCCACCTACAGCCCTCTATAAACAGGAAGTCAGCTAACAAGGGAGACACAGGAATTTGCATAACCCAGCCCCAATTTCACAAGCCAGGTATAGCAGCATGAATGAGAGCTGACAGACTTAATCACTGGTACATCATTCCACCAAGACCAACACACTAATTGAAGGAATCATCCAGAGGAAATTGGGTTGCTTGGGAAAAAGCAAGGAGTTTTGGTTGCACAGTGACCAAACATAGGAACATGGGAACTCCAGAAGACTAGGAATAGCTACCTCTTAAATATCTAATAAAAGATAGCTACCTCTCACGGTTTCTAAAAAGGTGGCAAAAATACTCTGATTTTTTAATTTAAGAGGTTGGCTCAGTAATGGCTTTTGGGGGAAAGTCTAAAAATGATATAGGACTTCACCCACTCAATGTATGGCTCCAGGTATATGGAACATAGGAATCAAAGAACAAGCATAAATTTGAAGAATTAAATGCTAATAGAGTTCATTCCTAAGTAATTGGTGATGGGCATTTTGCAGAGCATATGAGAAGAAAGGAAAATCTCCTTACAAATAGTTACTGGAGGGGCACCTGGCTGGCTCAGCCTGTTACGTGTCCAACAGGTCATGATCTCAGGGTCGTGAGATCGACCCTTCCATCAGGCTCCACACTGGGCATGGAGCCTACTTAAGATTCTCTTTCTTCCACTCCCTATGCCCCACCTTGCCCCATGCTCACTCAATCTCTCTCAAAAAAGAAAAAAGAAAAAAGGAAAAGAAAAAGAAACAGAATTCTGAACTAAAAAATTGACTTTGGATCAATTATAGACTGAAGTACCAAGAGTCCTCTGCAATTAATGTTAAAGACTCTGAAAAAGGCACAGCAAATGCAGGGCAGACAGGGACATGAGATCTGGGGACACATGGAAAAGTGGACAAGTGACAGAGACAACCAAATCTAACAAGGACAGAAGTAGCTCCTCTCCATCAAGCTAAGAATTCTACCTATCACCATAGAAGAATCCAAAGTTAATATCAAACTCAAAAAAATAAAATAAAAAAATTAAGTGCACATATTAAACTAAAAAAAAATAAAATATCATTATTCCATAGTATACGACTGGCAGCTGTTAATACTTGTTTAAATTAAGTATATTGCCATGGCTCCCAAGCTAGTGCTAGACAGATGTGGTTTCAAGAGGGGCATATGGCTCTAAGATGTACTCCCTGAAAGGAAAAGTCTTCCGTGGTCTGTCGGGCCCTTCATGATTATATCAGCACATTAAAGGGCCTGAGAGCCTTGCCGTAAAGAGAAATGCTTACCTTCAATTCAGTGCATCCACTTATTTCAACTGAGAAGCCTGGTTTCAATAAGCATCTCCCTGAATGGGTTTTTTGTTTTTTTGGTTTTTTTTAGAACACGTTTTGCAATACATTGCTATATATTGTTTGTAAAAAGCATATAATTCCCCATCTCGTAGAATAAACTCATTTCTTTTCATCCTTTATTGTCTTAATAAAATCAAAATGTAAAACCCCCCTAGATATCATCTTTTAAAAATGCCCAGATCTGATGGGTTCAACCTATTACTTGCGGGCAAGATTCTGATGCCAAAGACAGGCCAGTTAAGCAACACTCCCCTTAGCACGCAGTCTTACTGGGCCTCGGCATTTCTGGATGGGACCCACACAACTCACGTGGAATATTTCCCTCTGGGGAGACACAATACAATTGCTTGCAGGCAGCTTAACAGCTCTTATGGGTAGATTGGACTCTACCTTACTTTCCCAAAATTCCAAAATTGGTGACCATTTGGGGAAAAAAATTAGGGAAAAATAAGGATTTACTAAATCAGAATTTCTGATCCCCCAACCTAAACATAATTTGGCTAAAATAAAAAATGGACCTCTTTAAGAAGATGAAATACCTATTGATATATTCTAAATTAGATAAGCACATCTCTTGCAGATGGCAATTTTAACATATTCCAAAGTAATTTTACTCCACCTGATTGTTTGAGGAAAGTGGGGTCTCTCTCTATACCTATTTTGAAAGCAAACTATAAAATGACCTCGAGTTTCTTAAAGTTCCCAGATGGTGCTTTGTAAATGCATAAAATACATGTTTGTTCTCTCTGCCTCCCTCCTTCCCTCTCTTCTTCTCTTCCTGTCTCTCTCTCTCTCTTCCAAAACTTGCCCTTGGCTATTACCACCTTCTGTTAAAGGGTTGGAAAGCAAACTTGCAATTTGGGTTAAAATGGAATGCAGTTTCACAGAACTGAACTTAAGTGGCGAACTTTTAGGAAATATTAAGTGGCAGAATAACATTTCAGAAATTTTGAAAGCCATATCATTTAAGAATGACAAATATAACTGCTTTTATGGAATGCAGGCAAGCTAAATTTCATTTCGGAAAGGTAAAAGTCTTTCTTTTTTGTAAGATTGTATTAAAATAAATGAATTCCAGTTTTATATTTTAATTTCAGATGCTGCCTCAAGCTCCAACATCATTGGAAGACTGATCACCCTGTTTGCATACAGAGAAGAAGCGCTATGTGATGTGAGAATTTATGACAGAGAGAACAAGCTCTCTGCTATAAGATATGTGTAAAGGAGGGGTACCTGGGTGGCTCAATCAGTTGAGCGTCTGACTCTTGACTTTGGCTCAGGTCATGATCTCAGGGTCATGAGACGGAGCCCTCTGTCAGGCTTCATGCTCAGTGCAGAGTCTCCTTGCCCCTCTCCCTCTGCTCCTCCCATGGCTCTGGCGCTCTCTCTCTCTCAAATAAATAAGTAAATAAATAAAATCTAAAAAAAAAAAAGGAAAGAAAGAAAGAAAAGAAATACATAGAGTTGTTAAAATTAGAGTAACTAGCATAATATAACAATTTACAGCTTATAAAATATTTTCAGTGATATGATTTCACTTGGTTATCCAAATAGCCCATGATAGAAGTTAAGCAGGTACTATTACTATCATCTCTGTTTTGCACAGAAAGGCAGAGACTGAGAGATATTCCATGGCTTGTCCTAGAACACACAGGGACTTATAAGATGCAAGGATGACCTAAATCCAGGGCATCTAACTCCAGATCCTGTGTTCTTTTCTCATTCATTCACTGTCCCACCTGGGGGTCTGCTATGGCTCAGATTCACAGCAAAATACTATCATCAACCCAGCAAGTGAAGTCTTAAGCAGACACTTAGAAAAAGGAGTCATATCACTTTTAAGACTAAAGAATCGTAAAATGGCATTTCTGTGCTGAAAATTTTTTTTAAGAGTTTATTTATTTGACAGAGAGAGCAAGAGAGCACAACCATGGGAGCAGCAGAGGGAGAGGGAGAAGCAGGCTCCCCACTGAGCAGGGGATGGAACCCCCCCCCATGCGGGGCTCCATCCCAGGACCATGGGATCATGACCTGAGCAGAAGGCAGATGCTTAACCATCTGAGTCACCCAGGCACCCCATATGCTGAAAATTTTTTGTAAAGAATTTTATTATATTAAAAAATCTTAAAAACATTAAAGATACTCCTTACATAATAAACTTAAATACATTTGTTACATTAATTTATCTTAAAAAAAGAACAAACAGCATAAATTATGTCTTAATAAGTGGGCTCTTAAGAGTAAACATTAATGTTGGATTCTTTAATATAAATAAATTTATCACATAATTTATTAAATAATTTGGGGAGTTCCATGATTTCTTCTTAGACTCTGCTACTGCAATCAACAGAATGCTAGTTTCCATATAAAATCTTCTAAATTCTGACTGTTGGCTATTGTCCAAAAATATCTATCAATCATTTCCCACTTTCAACACTACTGATTTGAGGTTTTAACAATCCTCATTGGGGGAAAGTCACCAAGCATGCAACAAAATGTTCCAACAATCATAATCTATAAATTCACTAATTCACTTTATAATACTACCTAATTTCTGTCAGCTACAAAACCCCATAAAGAACTAGGGCAAGATAGCATCATTAGGAGAGAGAAAGAGAGAATAGATGGTTAATTATCTCTGCCTATTTAAGAACATGCAATTCATCTATTCCTTTACTTGATAAATATTTATTGTGTTGATTGTTAAAGATGCTAGTGAAAACAGAAGGTTTTAGTGACAGAAAAAAATGCAAAGACATGTTTACTGAGCATGTTTTATGTGTGGCACTAAAAATATGTGAGTAAAACTATTCCTTTCTTTATGGAGATGGCAGTCTGGCAAAAGACAGAATAATCATCACATAAACTTAGATGTAGAAGCTACTTAAGATAAGTTTAAAACTCAGTTCAGGTGTCAAAATTTAGAGATCATTCCCTCTAAAATAGAACAATATGAGGAATTATTTTAATAAATTATTTTCAATTAAGAAAAAAAAAGAAAAAAAGAAAAAACATGTAAGTCATGGCTAGAGCAGGTGTTGAAATCCAGTCCAAGACAGGCACATTGAAGATTCGTACCTGAAATTCAATAAGTCAGTGCCCAAAACAGTCTGTAATCCATAAGGCAAGATGAAGTACATGCAGGTAGTGGGCAACAAACTAAGAATAGAAGGAAACCACCTCAACTTAATGAGGGCCATAGATAAAAGGCCACAGCGAGGGTGCCTAGGTGGCTTAGTCAGCTGAGCATCTGATTCTTGCTTTCGGCTCAGATCATGATCTCAGGGTCTTGAGATCAAGCCCCAAGTCAGGCTCTGTGCTCAGTGGGGAATCTGCTTGAGATCCTCTGCCTCTTCCCCTGCACTCTCTCTCTTTCTCTCCCTCAAATAAATAATCTTTTTTAAAAAATAATAAACATAAAATAGCCACAGCTAACATCATACTCAATGGTAAAAGATTGAAAGCTACGTTCTCTAAGATCAGAATAAGGCAAGGGTACCTACTCTTGCCACTACTATTCAACACGGTGCTGGAAGTCCTATTCAGAACAATTAGACAAGAAAAAGTAATAGAAGGCACCCAAATTGGAAAGAAGTAAAATTATCTCTGTTCACAGATGACATGATTTTATAAGTGGAAAACCCTTAAAACTCTACCAAAAAATTGTTAGAAATAATAAATGATTTTAGCAAAGTTTCACAATACAAAAATCAACACAGAAAAATCAGTTGTTTCTATGCACTAGAAATGATCAATCCAAAAATGGAAATTAAGAAAACAGCCTCATTTACTACAGCATCCAAATAAATAAATAAATAAATAAATGAAACAAGAATAAATTTAACTAATGGAGTGAAAGACTACAGACTTGTAGACTTAAGACTACAAAACATCTGTAATATTTCTTGCTACTTTAAAGAAATCAAAGGAGATACAAATTATAGGCAAGATATCTTGCCCTCATAGATTAGAAGACTTAATATTGTTAAAATATTCTTACTACCCAAAGTGATCTACAGATTCAATGCAATCCCTATCAAAATTCCAATAGCATTTTTTTCAGAAATAAAAATAAATCCTAAATTCACATGGAACTTCAAGAGAGCTCAAATAGCCAAAACAATCTTGAAAAAGAACAAAGGTAAAGGCTTCACACTTCTTGATTCCAAAATAAGAATCAGACATGAAGGAAGCCGGTGTTTAATTCCACCAAAGCATCTTTCTTGTCCTCATCACATACAACAGGCTGTGTGCCCATGCAATGCCTCCAGAACCAATATGTAAAGATGCTGTTCAATATTGAGCAACCCAAAGGCAATTAACATGCCTGCTTTGAAAGGATGTTATTGTTCCTTGTTGTTTATTTGTTTGTTCCTTATCATGCATGGTGGAATTTTAGAATTTTCCTGGCTATTCTAATCAGGAATAATTTTCTTTAGGAACAGAGATCTTCTTAAGAAAATGGAAGTTCATTGAAAGAGTATAAGAAGTACTGCAGAAATCCATGATTGGGGCTCATTGCCCAACACTTTCTCACAGGAGGTGGACAAGAATTAAGGCTCCTCTCTTATCTTCATTTGTATGCTACAGATTGATGGCTTAGATTTAGACTCCAACTGAGACTAGATCTCTCTCTTACTAGCTCAGTTTCTTTAATTTCATCACCTATAAGAGGGCTAATGAAGTGAAGTGTTTAAAACAATATCCAGAATGGAGTAATCTCAGTATTTTGCAGAGTTCCTTTACCTATAGTCTATTTTTCTCTACTTATTAATTAGCTTCCAATTGACCCAACAAGATGGCTGCCTTCTCTGCCCACTTCTGTTCAAAAGCCTGCTGTCTGCAAACCTATGTCTCCCAGTTTGAATTCTTGAGAAAGAGAAGTCAATTCACTGCCAGCTAGGTTCTACAACACACAAAGATGTCCCTTGTTCTGGACAGGTCAAGGAACAAAGCATGTCTAATACACAGAAATTGTGTTTTTTCTCCCCTTATATATATGAGATCTTTACCATTCCACTAGACAGAGTGAAAAGTTTTCACCAGAACATAGATCCAATACCATAATACACAGTAGGGAAACAGGATTTATAATTTACTTTTTAGTGCTCTGCAAAGTTGGTGGTTTTGTTGCTTTTATGGATGAAGAAACTAAGGCGAAGAAAGATTGAATTGTCCATGCTTCAATGAGAGTAAATGGCAGAATAAGCACTTCATTTTAATTCTGTTAGCTCCAAAATCACTTTTTTCTCTATATTGTCTCCCTATTAATTACTTAACATGAGTTCACATTTCCATAAACTTTGCAAAACATAAGAATTCTATTGGATTTTTTTTAGACTTTATTTATTTATTCATGAGAGAGAGAGAGGCAGAGGCAGAGGAAGAAGCAGAGGGAGAAGCAGGCTCCCTAAGGAGCAGGGAGCACAATATGGGACTCGATCCCAGGACGCCAGGATTACGACCCGAGTTGAAGGCAGACGCTCAACCATCTGAACCATCCAGTAGCCCCTATTGGGTTTTTTTTTTTTTTAAGATTTTATTTATTTATTTGAGAGGGGTGTGGAGAGAGGGACAAGCGGACTCCACACTGAGCACAGAGCCCGATGCAGGGCTCGATCCCACAATGCTGAGATCATGACCTGAGCTGAAATCAAGAGTCAGAGGCTTAACTGACAGTTACTCAGGTGCCCCCATAAGAATTGTATTGTGACCTGAATTTTTACTTGGTCTGTAATGAATTTTGTTTGCTATTTGATATAAGGAACCTCTCCCATATTAACTACTTTCCCTCTCTAATCTTTTGTTGCCTATCTACTCGACTTCAATATTAATATGACTTTAAAATTAGCATCAGCTTAACAAAAGAGTAGCTACAAATTAAAAACAATAAGTAAAAATATATTTTCTCTCAAAAAATGTCTATTTAGGAAGAAGAATTATAGATTATTTTCATTATTTTATTTCATTTTTTACATGATATTTGTGCATGCTGTCTACAGTGTTCTCCAAAAAAGACATAAAATGACTGCTTTAAAAAAAAAAAAAGGCACTCTTCCCGATTCCCCCTTGGTAATATATTTTTCAATCTTCTACAGAGGAGCAATTTAGAAAGAAAAAATGGGGGAGAGGTGTAGAGAGAAAGGAAAAGAGACACATTTCCCTCACACAGCTCATTCTTAGAGGTTATGAGCACTCCTTGAAAATAGACTAGTTCTCAGAAATGCTAGAATTATTGTTCAAATACAATGTACAAGAATTGTCCACTTCAGTCTTGTTTGTGATAATAGAAAATTAGATGCAGTCTAAAGCCCATTGTTGGGACACTACTCAACTCAAGTATTACCTGCTTAATCAGATCCCCGTGAAAGCTATCTAATCTGAACACTCTGAAAGCAATTTCAGCTCCTCAGATCTAGCCTAGAATTTTAAGCTGACAGGGACCTTCAAGAGCATGTAAATAACACTCTTCACCTTATAGCTGAGGAAATGTAGCCCCAGTAATATTATGAGACCTGTTCAACGTCATACCTTCAGTTGGCACCTAGTTATTAATCAAATAAAATAGAAGTCCTCTTATTCATTGAAAACAGAACCAGTAGCTGGTTGGTAAATAGAAAAAGCTAATTAAAATATACAACATTAAAAATTATTACAATTATATTTGTAATATATCTAAATCTATGCAAATCCACATTTTTTTGTCACTGTTGGACCAAAGGTTTCTCTAAGAATGGGCCCACTGATTAGAGCTCCAAATCTTCCTTCTTACATAACCACATCTATAATGCATTTATGCATTGCCTATGACTTTCTTTTGCAATCTCTTTAAGTAAATACTTAAGGAATTTTGCACAACGATCTAAGGACAGAATCTTTTTAGAATTTTGTCACCCATTTTCCATGTTTCATAATCATGTCATGCCTATTTCTTTTTAGAAAACACCTTTATTGAGCCTTTTGAAAGCATTCAACTTGGTCTTAGCACTTCCATTTTATTGGTCTACATAATATTTAATTAAGTAACATAATAACAGTAACAATAGCACTGGCATGGAGAGATTTCAGATAAACTAAACTGGCGCCAGGTAAATATGGAAGTAGATGTCCCCAGGTGTACTAAGAAGAAGCATACTACCTACAGTTAGCTTTCAGTGTATCAGAAGTAACAGTGAGCAATATTTATTCATAGAGGGAATGGCAAGCTTCCATTAATCCAAGAGTCAGGTAAGTAGGGATTGGCCAAGAGAGCTTCTACCATAGTTGAACTTAAAAATAAGTTTTCTCAACTCAAGATTCTCTCCACCATATTCAAATTAATCTCCAGCCAATTACGTGATAATAAATTCAGTGATACCTTAAAAACAGACAACATGGCTTAAAGGCAGATACCTATGTTTTCTTATCCCATGACATTTGCAGAAGGAGGTGAAGGGAAAGAGATAGCAACACTGAAATATGCCATTGACAGCTCTGCTTATTCAGCAATTACTGTTTTATTTTTAACCTTTCTACATGAGAATTGAATGCTAATGAAAGTGAATCAAAACGTTTCATCTGAATCAGTCAGGGTTCTCCAGGGTAGACAGAGAGATGATAGATAGGTGATGGTAAATTTTAAGGAATTGGCTCATGTGTTTGTGGGGGCTCGCAAATCCAAAATCTGTACATTTATAGGCCAGGCTACCAGGCTGGAAACTTCAGGCAGGACTTTTATATTACAGTCTTAAGCAGAAGGCAGAACTCCTTCTCTTTTTTGGCTTCCAAAGCCTTCAACTGATTAGATGTGACCCACCCACATTATTGAGGATAATGTCCTTTACTTAAAGTCAACTGAGTGTACATATTAATCACACCTACAAAATACATTTACAGCAACATCTAGTATTTTGGCCAAACAACTGGGCAGCATAACCTAGCTAAGGTGACACACAAAATTAAATATCACTATATCCTATATGGAAGAGTACATTGGGTGATTTTAAAGCAAAATCGGAATCATTGATTAAGATATTCAGTCATTTCCATTTCCTGTATCACCAAAAACAAACAAACAAAAAACAGGTTTTCAGGCGAATTAGAGGCAAACATTTTCTAAACAAATCTCTTTCTTCTATTCTAGGCTCCTGTGCTTTTTATCCAGTTGGCTTATAGATGGAGGCAATTCATGCTTTAATAATTCAAATGCTATACTTTGATTAAAACAAAAAGATGCCCTTAGAAATATGTGTCTCATTTGTGTTATGTTAGAGGAAGGTGGGATGCTTTCTCTATAATCACCTCAGAAGTTCTAACAAACTAGAGAGGGACCACCAAGAATACAGTTTTGGATTGGATCTGTTGGACTTCCCAACAGAAATGGGAAATTTAGAAGTTTGGTAACTAGAGGAAACAGCTGTCTCTAAGGAGGAAGAGAAGCTGATGCTTGGCATAGAACAGTTCTCCAACTAAGCTTTGAAAGAAATTAGCTCAAGTTTCTTTTTTTTTTTTTTTTTTTTAGATTTATTTACTTGTCAGAGAGAGAGAGAGCGCACAAGCAGGGGGAGAGGCAGGCAGAGCAGGCAGAGGGAGAAGCAGGCTCCCCGCCGAGCAAGGAGCCCGATGTGGGACTCGATCCCAGCACCCTGGGATCTTGACCCCAGCTGAAGGCATCCGCTTAACCGACTGAGCCACCCAGGCGTCCCAAGCTCAAGTTTCTTGAGAGAGAGAATTTTAATAAAATTTTAAAAGTTAGCTTACTCTTTGGGGAATCTAAGAAAACAATTGTGACACAAGTGGGAATATAGCCCTCACTCATTTCAATGAGTGTGACAACCATAGCTCTCTGAAATGTAATAAAGGATTTGACTGGCCTTTGACTTTCTGGTTCCTGGGAGGTAACCCCTAAATCCTTGGAATTTCCCAAGTGACGGGAATGTCTTTTGTTATTTATGGTGAGCCCCAAGGACCATATCTGAGCTTTAGGGCGAGGTGGGGTGCTAGTCATGCCAGAAAAACCAACCATGTATATACAATGAAACCCCAGTGGAAATTCTGGACACCAGAAGCTCAGGTGACCTTCCTGCTTATTGATACATGCTGATGTGCCAGAAGAAATTATAATTATCACACTTTCCTGAATTCTAGTAGTCCTTCTAGCAAATTATCAAGCCTGAGATGGATAGTGGAAACTCCCATATTTGTAGCCAGTTGGTAGGAAGTAGAAGTGATCTGGATATCCCCAAGCTTGTGGATGGTGTCAAAAGTGAGGGCAATCTTGCTGGAGAGTGCCCTTAACCATGAAGCCTGAGCTAACCCTGAGTAGTTAGCATCACAACTGTATTATGGTCTCAAAGCAGAAATCACCAGGACACTAGGAGAGAAGTGAGAGAGTTGGAGGCGTAGGCAACTTTTAGGAATTTTAGAATTCAGAGATTTCATCTTACACCATACTAAGCATATTGAAATGTTCTCACATCCCCAGATTAAATGTGATTTTTCTTTGAGAAATCAAAAGGCTTCTTATAATTTTATTTTTGAGGGGCACCTGGGTGGCTCAGTGGGTTAGAGCCTCTGCTTTCAGCTTAGGTCATGATCTCAGGGTCCTGGGATCGAGCCCCACATTGGGCTCTCTGCTCAGCGGGGAGCCTGCTTCCCCCTCTCTCTGCCTGCTTCTCTGCCTACTTGTGATCTCTCTCTCTGTCAAATAAATAAATAAATCTTCAAAAAAAATTTATTTTTGAAACAACTAACTGATTTTTGAAAAATTATCTATAAATAACTCATTTATTATTAATAATACCTTCTCAGCAATCATTGTGATACTTGAGAAATCTTGACAAGTGAGAAAAATCCAACCTATAAATTATTTTCACATGTAATAAAGTCATTATGGATTCTAAATTTAGCATTTAATGAAGTGGACATGATGCCTCAGGTGCCTAATGTACAGATCAGTTCTGCGTGGCATCCCCGTGATTCTGTAGGATGAGGACAGGAAATCAACACTAAGTACACGTCTTAGCTCAGGCTGCATAATGAAGTACCACAGGCTGAGTGACTTAAAAAAAAGAAATTTATTTTCTCATAGTTCTGGAGGCTGGAAAACCAAGATCAAGGTTTCACAGATTCTGTTCCTGATGAGACTCTTCTTCTGGTCTGCAGATAATTGCCTTCTTACTGTATCTTTTCATGGTGGAGAGAGGGAGAGAGCTCTGGTCCCTCTTCCTCTTTTTATGAAGACATTAATCTACTGGAATAGGGCTCCACCTTTATGACTTAAATTACTTCCTAAACACACTATCTCCACATATGGTTATGTTGAGGGTTAGGGCTTCAGCTTATGAATTTAGGTCAGATGCAATTCAGTCCATCATTATACAGGGTGATTTTTTTTGTTATTAATTCATATTTTGTTCTTTCTCATTTCACACTCTAAGCAAATGGCTAAGCCGTTGGGCATCTTCTCCTCTGGGGCATTTTTGTTGTGGCTCAGATAGCAGAAACTGCTGAGAGCTCACCCTCTTTCTGGCTTGTGTTTTACCGTCTTGGTGTTCAACAGCTAGGTAAGATGATAGGGCCAGGAGAGAAGGGAGAAAGCAAGTGACTTCAAAGGGTTCAGAGAAAGAGGGCCCTCCCACTTCTCCAGGCACCAACCACAGAGCCTTCCAGATTCTTGGCACATCAAGGAAAGAGAAGGGAGCCCCCAGAATAACTGAGTTTTAATGTCCTACAACTAGCAGGGCAGGACAGCAACTTAGAAAATAGAGCTGTTTTTCTGGAGATAAGGGTAACACCATTTTGTTCCCAATGTGATTATTATCCAGGCCCTGGATGGCCTTCACCCTAGCTGTGTGACCGCTGAGGCAGGATTATGTTCACTTCAACTTAAGAACCAAGCATTTGGGAAGCCTAGCTCAGTGAGTTTAGTGTCTGCCTTCGGCTCAGGTCATGATTCCAGGGTTCTGGGATTGAGTCCCTCGTTGGGCTCTCTGCTCAGTGGGGAGTCTGCTTCTCCTTCTGCCTGCCACTCTCCACTGCTTGCACTCTCTATCACTCTCTCTCTCTGACAAATAAATAAATCAAATATTAAAAAAAAAAGAACCAAGTATTCGATTCATTCATTAAAATATATATATTAAAAATAAAATAAAATAAAATATGTATATTTATAAAGCACCTACTATGTGCAGAGAACTATGCACTTGTGCTGGGGGAAACTTAATGGGCATAATGCCAGCCTGCATGGCATCTGCCAAGAAACACAACCATTAAATAAGAAATTACAATAAAATGTGAAACATTAAGTGGTGATACAGGAAGTCAGTGTCATGAGGGTACAAGGAGAGCTTGATGAGCAGTCACAGGAAGTGGTCAAGATCAAAGAATGGACAAGAGGTAGCCAAGCAACAAGGAAGAAGGAAGACCAGTCCAGAAACGAGGAAACAATTCTACTTACCAAGTGTTGAAGAACCAGTCACCGAAGCCCTGGAGGGTCATCAATTTCAACTAGACACTCAGCCTAGGAATCCTTTCCATAGTATACCAACACACTGATGTCCAAACTTTGCTGAAAAAAATATGGCTGCCTGACTAACAAGTAGGATATTCACCACTTCATCTTTGAGGCCTTTAACTAGAAGAGCTGATGGTGGCTGGCGGATATGGCAACATTGGATGACAAATAAGTGACAGCTGATAGCCTGACATGACGGCTGTCATGCAGACACAGAGTTGTACTAGCACAAAGAACAGTAAGTCTTAATAATGATACCAAGGATGTAGAAATACCCCTTACAAAATGTTCTCTTAAAAATAATTAAAACAGGGCACATGGGTGGCTCAGTTGGTTAAACCACCGACTCTTGATTTCAGCTCAGGTTGTGATCTCAAGGTCATGAGACGGAGCCCTGCTACATGCTCAGTGTGGAGTCTGCCTGACATTCTCTCTCCTTTTGCCCCTCCCCCCACTTGTACCCTCTCTCAGAAATGACAGAAATTTAAAATTTACTTTAGAAAAATAATTTTAAAAATTTATTTCATATAAAGTAAATTTAAAATTTATTTTAAAAAATAACTAAAACATAGAAGTTCAGATGCCATAATTGCCTAGAAAATTCACATATTTAGAGGTGCCTGAGCGGCTCTGTGGGTTAAGTGTCTGCCTTTGGCTCAGGTCATGATCCCCAGGTCATGGTATCAAGCCCTGCATCAGGTTCTCTGCTCAGTGGGAAGCCTGCTTCCCCCTCTCTCTCTGCCACACCCCCTACTTGTGCTCTCTTGCTCACTCTCTCTCTCAAGTAAATAAATAAATTCTTTAAAATAAAAAAAGACAATTGACATATTTAAAATATCTCACTCTTAATAATGCTAGATTATAATATAGCCATATTATACACAACTGTAAAGAAAATCTGAAAAGGGAAAAAGGGGAATTTGGGAAAATAGTTTTCATCACAATAATGAACTTACAAAAACCAGTGGATATGTGGCCTTCTTGGTTCCCAGCCTCACATCTCCCCATCAAATCGCAAAGATGCCAAAGGAGGGGGAAGGCCCTGCAGCTCTCCCCACTCAATTCAGTCCGTGGCTCATTGGTTGAAATGTAGCCCATGCGGTTCCAGTCTGACTTTTCTAATGAGTTCGCCCTGAAGAGAAAAAATCATTCCAATCTACATTTAGTAAACTATGTCATCAGTATGGCTGGTTTTGTTACATGGTTTGAATTTTGACGATCTGTCATTCCCGCTCCTATCACACTATAAAAAAATAAAAACATTTTTTAAGTGGACATAAATTACTAGCTTTACTCACTATGAGCTGAGCTGAGTTTATGCTTTTTTCACTGAGCTAATTCTTATTTTAGAAGCTTAATTTTATGAGTTTATCTTACACATTTTCACCACTTAACTCTTCTTATTGGAAGTTAAACTCTGGCTTGCCAAAAGGAATATGGTCATAAACTGGTACTCCATGCCAAAAGTAAGCAGCACTATGAAATTGTACTCCTAAGTTCCAGCTTTCCGTGTTTTTAAAGTTGAACTCTGGCTATTAAAATATGTGAGATGTGATAGTACCTCACCCTCTGACATATGGGGAAGCACAAATCCCTGACTCCCAATTAATACAGAAAGGGAGGGAAAGAAGGAATGAGACATCCTTCATTTCATATGCTTCTGTAGCTATCAGTGTGTGTGATTTTACCAAAATGAGACTCATGCACATTAAATCACACATACAGGAAGTTTGTCCCTCATATATATCCCTCAGGCTGCAGGCTATAGCCTAACTCCTATTTCTTAAACTAATCTCTTGTGAAGACTTGGCCATTTCACAATGCAGAGGTCATAGTGCAATGACCCAAGATGAGCCTCAGTTTCCCCTCCTTGAGTAAACTGTTGTCTGGCATTCATTGCTCTACCAAGATTATTTTGAATTTCAAGTCATCCTAATACCATTTCTCTCACCTGCCCTTGCATATATTCAGGGCATCCTTTCGTATCACATTTCCAAATCAAGTCAACCTCACCCGCATGGCCATGGTAGTAAAGAAGCCAATTATGGATTATATGTTTGCCTACTCCTATTTCCTGACTTGAGGTTCCACTTTACTGTATCTTCCACAGCATCCTATCTGTCCTTCTCTGCTACTGCAGCAGAATGAAAGATCCCCTCTTGTCAAATGAAGAGTCACAGGAAATGCTCCTATGGGTCAGGTGTGGGTCTCTGTCTCTATCCTGTGGCCAGAGGGCTGCAGGACTCTGGTGGGCAAGTTTAGGTCATGTGTCTACTCCTACAGAAACCCAAAATGCATGGAGCAAAAATGCACTGTTATCCAAAAGAAAAATCTGTATAGTATTTGTGGAAAGGGACATAGATGCTGAACCAACAATCACAAATTTTGTCTACTATACCTCCCAAGCAAATTTATTTTATTCCAAGATATACATAAAATTATATATGACTTAACATATCTCTTGAAACCACATATTTATTTTTAAGAGGTGATATAAATAAATAAGAAAAAAACATAAATAACCTAATTGAAAAATGGGCAAAGTATACAAACATGGCATTTACAGTGAAAATGACAAACATAGGAAAAGCCGATCAACCGCACTCATAAGAAAAATCACAATAAGAAAGAGATAATGGTCCTCACTGATCAACAATATAGATTGCAAGATGCTATTTTTTAATCTTGAAAATGCTTAAGGTTGGAAGATATCTAGTACTTGCAAAGGTATAGGAAACTGCTTTTAGTAGAAGCATTATGTTGGTAGAAAAGGATCTATCAAATAACTGTCAAAACTAAAATGGATGACTCAGTGACCCTAAGCTAGGAATTTACCTTACTGGTATACCTGCAGAAATTCCCCCAAGACAAGTACAGAGATATTCACTAGAGCATAATGAAATTGCAAACAAACCAACTAAAACTGAAAACCACCCAGTTTCAAAAACAAATAACAGGGCAAATGAACTACGATGCATCTACCTAGTGGAACACTAGAACATGAAAGAGATTTAAGTAGATCTGTATGTGGAAAAGCTTTCAGATATAGAAGTGGAGAAAAACAAGTACAGAATAGTATACTTTATAGGAAATCTTATGTGTGAACGGGAAAAAGGTTGATGCATATATGTGGAAACATACATATTTTCCTGAAAATAATCAGTTAATAGGGATTACATTCCAAAAAGAAAAAAGAAGTTCCTCATTTTTCCAAGGTATACACTTCCCTACAAGTTGATGTTTCTAACATTATAAATGTGTTATTTTATTCTTTAAAATGTCAACAGGGATTAAGTGGGATGAAGACAAATCATTTTTATATTTTCTTCTTTGTACTGTTCTGATTTTCAAAAAGACTAATGTGTGTTAAACGTTTTAAAGTGTATACATCAAAGAAGAATAACTTGGTGGTATATTGGTATAACTTGATGGTACTAAGAAAATAAAAATAAACACAGCATAGTAATTGGAAGTTTACTATATAATAGGAAACACACTAAGCACATTTTATGTATGTATGTATATTATTTCATGTAACCCTTATTACGAGGATTGAGATTATGAGATGAGTACTTTTATTATCCCTATTTTATTTTTTAGAGATTTATTTATTTATTTAAGAGAGAGTGCATGCAAGCGGGGGGAGGGGGGGTAAGGGGAGGGGCAACGGGAGAGGGAGAGAATCTCAAGCCAAATCCCTGCAGAGTGCAGAGCCCAGTGCAGGGCTCCATCCCACTCTGAGATCATGACCCCAGCCAAGATCAAGAGTCAGAGGCTTAACCCACTGAGCCACCCAGGCGCCCCCCGTCCCTAGAACGAAGCCATGAGAAACTAAGTAAATTGCCTAAGGCTCCTCACTGCTAGAGCCAGATTTAAACACACCCATTCTGACGGCGGATCTAGTGTACTACCAAGGAGTAACTTACACGACAAATGTAAATATTGCCATAGAAACTGTCTTTTCACGGGGCTAGTCCGTGGAAGAATATGCACGGCCCTCTATGTTACTAAGTCTTTAAATTAACTTGTAATATCCCTTTTCAGTTCCCTGCCTAAACGGAAGTTACAGAATTCCGGTGATAGTAAATCCTACCTTCACCAGGATGGAGAAAATCAAATTAGAAGACTAAATACATAATATTCTTTTAAAAATCAGGAGACATGCCTCAAATATAACGTATTGTTAGTATATACTAAGCCTTCCAAAGGACTGCTGACAGGGTTACTAATCGTGCTTCTGCCTGAGGGAGGGCCTTCACACCGGGGCACTAGGCTAGTGTTAGCCATCTTCACCTGGGGAGCTCATTGGGCTTCAGCTCCTCATTGAGTCTTGAGCCCAGACTATGAGGTAATGGTCTGATTCTCATTTTGAAACACATAAAACCCAAGGAGGTTAACTAATTTCCCTAAGGTCACACAGAAGTCACTGGTGCCGTTGGAATTGAAACAGAAGTTTCTTAATTCCCAGCCACTGCAATGCTCCCAAGGTAAACCTCTTGTTGAATAATTACACAATGACACAAGGGCACTTTACGATTCCATGGAGAGGAGTTCCCAGCAGCAAAATATTTCATTTTAAAATTGAAAAATCTCCGACTTACCGAAGACGGATGTTGTCTCCAGCCGCCAAGTTATGCATCTCAAAGAATCTCTCGGGAAAGTCTCCTAAATATTCTACGTAGTACATCTTGGCTCTAGCAACTGATCTGAAAGGCTGGTCGAGAACAGTGCTGCTCTCTGGCCTGCAAACGTGTAAGGCTTTGTGTATAAGGTTTCTCCCTGAAAGTGTCCACGCGGCCTGTGAACGTAAATGACCAATATATCTCTGTGTAGGGCTGTAGGAGGGGACTCATGACTCTCCCTGAATGGAAATAAACTTGGGGGTAAAGCCTACAAATGCCTGCTCAAGGTTAGCATCTTCCTAAAGAGTCACTAACCTCAGATCCCCAAATAATAAGACAACTTTACAAATCTGTAAAATAAGTGTTTTGATGGAACACAATGCGAAGGAGTTTAGCACAAATCCACCGTAGGAAATCTGCGTCAAGGCAAGGTAATGCTGGCTAAGAAACAGACCTCAGCGGGGTAACCTTCGGCTAACATGCAGACGGAGCGAGGAAGGAAGGAACGGTTCCACACCTGCATGGCTACTTGGTGGGCAGGCTGACCCTCCCCATCCCTAACCCCGGCTCTTCTAAAAGACCAGAGGAACTACAAGGCTCCTCTCCCTTTGGTGTAAACACATGGCCCAGACTGCACTAGCCGGGAATGCGAGTTAAGGGCTCTGAGTTGTCCAAATGTAATCCAAATGTGGCCAGGCAGCCTGCCCAGCTCTCACTCAGGACCGTTTGCAAAAGGAAAATACCCACCTCACTCCAAAGCACAGGAAGTTCTGTGGATTTGTCCCAAGGTGTGGATAAATAGAGGAAGTGACTACCTCACACTTAGTTCTCTAAACCCCTAATTCTTCCCCCCAGATTTCCACTTTCCACAGCAGTTGCTGTAACTCTTCCCCCAGAGAAAGGCCAGTCAAGCTCTCCTGCACTCCTCTGGGCTCTTTCTCAGCATCCTTTCCTGCTTTGATTCTTCCTACTTACATTCCCACCCCATTGCCTCCCAGGACTTCCCCACATCACTGCAGTCCAATAAATCAGTCAGTGAAGGGGAACCGGCAGAGCTGGGGCCGGGAGTGAGGAGAGGGGCTGGGATCCAAATCAGTGAGAAGAGCAGACCCTCAGAAACTGGAAGGGCTTGAAGCTGAGGCAAGACTCACCTTGCTCACTCATCAGGATGTAAACCTGTCCACAGAGCTGGTACTCATGCCTCCTGTCCCCAGGTTGCCAGAATGGAAATAGTAATAGCATAAATTAGATCGCTGATATGATGGGCGCCTAGGTGGCTCAGTTGTTAGTGTCTGCCTTCAGCTCAGGTCATGATCCCAGGCCTCTGGGATGGAGCCCCGCCTTGGGCTCCCTATTCAGCGGGGAGTCTGTTTCTCCCTCTACCCCTCCCCCTTCCCACTCTCTTACTCTCAGACAAATAAAGAAAATCTTTTTAAGAAAATAAATTATTGATATGAATAAAGTGCTTAGCACAGAGTCTAGCATTTAGTGAGTGTTCAGTTAGTATCTACTATCATCATTATTCTTCTACACCCTGAACTCCCCCCCATTCCTGTATCAAAGTCAAATGTAGGGGCGCCTGGGTGGTTCAGTCAGTTAAGTTTCTGCCTTCGGCTCAGGCATGATCCCGGGGTCCTGGGATGGTGCTCCCTGCTCAGCGGGGAGTCTGCTTCTCCCTCTCCTTCTGCCCCTTCCCCGACTCATACTCACTCTCTCTCTCTCTCAAATAAACAAATAAAATCTTTAAAGCAAAAAAAAAAATCGAATGTAGTTGAAGGGAGGAAAATGTTGAAAAGCATAAGTTGGCTGCAGCGGTTCTCACGCTGTGGCCAAGGACCAATCTCATTTTTGATTTCCCATCTGTCCTGGTCCTGTTGCATATGTCTAGAATGCAGCTCCTGCCACATGCAGCTTGCTCTGTGAATTTGACGAGTGAACAAGTTAAACCCCATTTAATGAGATGAGTTCACCAATCATGAGTTCATCACACTGGGAGGTCACAGCAATGTCATATTGTTAAAAATGTTTCTAAACACTTGTTCTCAATTGCTGTCATGGACCAGTAGTAACAAGAGTTCTCAGCCCGCACTTTGACTAGTGGGTAGTGATCAGCCAGAGCTCATGAACAGAGCTCCACCAGGCTGGATTGCTCTGAGTTCCAACAATCTGAAAGTGTACTTAGCTTACTGACAAGTGATAACACCTCTACCCATGTCTTGAAGGAACCAGAGGTGTGCTTCCAACCCATGACCCTGTCTCCAACCCAGGCCTATGGCTGAACAATCTCTGAGTCCTGTGATCATTCTGGTGCCTATTTCCTCCAGCTCCCCACATTTTCTCTCTAGCACAACCTGGCATAGAGGGGCACTAAAGAAAAACCTACTTTCACAAGAAAACCATTCGATAAATTAATTCAT
Organism: Potos flavus; assembly: GCA_028534135.1. Classification (NCBI taxonomy): domain Eukaryota; kingdom Metazoa; phylum Chordata; class Mammalia; order Carnivora; family Procyonidae; genus Potos; species Potos flavus. The sequence goes on from CM052900.1 coordinate 51,731,567, forward strand.
GCTACCATGTTAGGGACTTGGTAGGAGAAGGGAAGGGGAGGGGATAAAGATGGGATTTGAATTGCAAAATAGTAGTAAAGGAAGAATAATCCTTCCTATAAAGAAACATTAGACAGTTGCAAGGCTGGGTGAGAATGGGAAGGAACTGGACCCCTCACACACTGCTAGTGGGAACATAAAATGGTGTAGCCCTTTGGAAAACAGTCTGGCATTTCTTCAAAATGTTAGGCATAGAGTTTCCATAGGACTTAGAAACTCTATTTTGAGGTATCTACCCAAGAGAAATAAAAACATCTATACACACACACACACACACACATGAATGTTTAAAGCAGCATTATTCATAACAGCCGCGAAGTAGAAACAACCCAAAGGCCCATTCACTGGTGAATGGAGAAATAAAATGTGATGTCATCATAAAATGGAATACTCTTCAGCAATAAAAAGAAATGAAGTGCTGATAACATGCCGCAACGTGAATGAAACTTGAAAACACACTAAATGACAATTTAGGCAGGCAGAAAAGGTCGTGTATGGTATGATCCCATTTATATAAAATGTCCAGCCTTGGCAAGTCTCAGACTGATAGTAGATTAGGGGCTGCCTGCAGCTGGGGTGAGGTGGGCTGAGGGAAATGACTGTTAACGGGCATAGGCTTTTTGTTTGAGGAGAGACAAAAAGGACCAAAAATTAAATTGTGATGAAAAAAAGTTAAATTGTGATGATGACTGCATAACCCTGTGAATCCAGTAGAAAACACTGAACTGTATACTTTAAATGGATAAATTATGTTTGTTAATTATATCTCAAGGAAGCTTTTCAAACAAGTAGTAATATTAGCATGTAATTATATATATTATTATAAATGATGAGATGCTTCAGTTAGGCGATAGTTTGGGGAGAGTGGTGAAGATACTTCCAGAAGCATCACACCATGTAGGGATAAATAATCCTTATGTAGAATATACATAAATAAAAAATTTAAGCCGCATAGACAAAAAGACCAGAGTAATTTCCTTCACAAAATGAAGAGCAGTGTCTTGGTTTAGTGGAAGCAATTTTTTTTTCTCTCAAACCAACTCTTCTTTATTTAAAATGTGTTCCTGTGGTTTTGGGTTTTCATCTTATAATAGAGAAGCATGATTGCATGAACAGACATTTCTGCAAAA
>CM052900.1:51732835-51822444 GCA_028534135.1 Potos flavus
GCAATTGCACTACTGGGTATTTACCCTAAAGATACAAATGTAGTGATCCGAAGGGGCATGTGCACCCGAATGTTTATAGCAGCAATGTCCACAATAGCCAAACTATGGAAAGAACCTAGATGTCCATCAACAGATGAACGGATAAAGAAAATGTGGTGTGTGTGTATGTATATATACATACACATACACATAAATACACAATGGACTATTATGCAGCCATCAAAAAAACCAAAATCTTGCCATTTGCAATGACATAGATGGAACTAGAGGGTATTATGCTCAGCGAAATAAGTCAATCAGAAAAAGACAATTATCATATGATCTCTCTGATATGAGGAATTTGAGAGGAAGAGTGGGGATTCGTGAAGGGAAGGGAGGGAAAAATGAAACAGGATGGGACTGGGGAGGGAGACAAACCATAAGGGACTCTTAATCTCAGGGAACAGACTGGGGGCTGCTGGGAGGCGGGGGGAGGAATAGGATGGCTGGGTGATGGGCACTGGGGAGAGTATGTGCTATGGTGAGTGCTATGAATTATGTAGACTAATGATTCGCAGACCTGTACCCCTGAAACAAATAACACATTATATGTTAATTAAAAAAAAAGCATGATCGCAAAACATATAGGAGAGTGTTCTTTATATATGACCCACTTCTATCCACATGTGTTGACCTGTGTTGACATGAAAATCTAGTCCTTGTAAGTGTTGAAGACACATTGCCTTTAGCAGACGGGGGTTGTGTCATCTTCTGTTCCTGAGGTGCTCATGAGTTGTAGGCCACAGGCACTGGGCACTGGGAAGTCCTAAAGGTAGGAAAAAAACCCCACGATTCTCCCGAGTGCCCTCTTTAGGAGCCAGGGCATGGCTGTCATCTCCTCTTCTGAGAGAGGTTATACTGACAGTTGGGTTTATAATTCTGGTCTATGTAACCTGCCAAGGGAGAGACTTGGAGAGAGCATTCACTCGGGATTCATTTTGGGGTGGCTTTTTCAGTATCTGCCCTGGCAAAAAGAGATTCTGCTGAAGGTTTGGGTTTGTTTGCTTTTTCATGGCACTCCTCTCCCTTCCAAACTTAGTTTTTCCGCATCTTCTATGAATATAGTGTCCTCAAACAAATAACACATTTCAGGTATACATAACTGCTTTGCTATTTACAGAGCATTTGCAATGTAAATACGATGAGCTCAAGAGTATTCTTGTGTAAAGTGCTAACAAATATTTGTTCTGCTGGGGAGAGGCCCAGCCCTCCCCGGCTGGGTTGGCTCTGAGGCCAGCCAAGAACAGCCTCGATGAGGGCCCCAGGTCGCTAGCTCTGCAATCCCCTCACACTTTGGCAGCCAAAGCAGCTGACCTCCTAACTCAGTGAAATTAAAAAAACACTTAGTCACCAATGGATATTTAAACAGTTTCATTCCTTGGCTTATCTCAGAGTCTGTGTTTCTAAAACAGAACTTAGTTTAGGAATAAAATGGTACTTTCCTGCATGTGTTTGCCGGGTCAGAGCAGCCCATACCTGAAGCTGTCCTAGCGTAGTGGTGACCACATTTGCTGAGCCCTCCAGATCCTTTTCTGAACGCATGTGCTGAAGGCATCCTTAAGGCACCCAGTAGGGGTGCCACAAAAGCCACAATGAAACCTCCTGATGCAAAAAAATGACGAGTTATTTTCCTGAATGACCTCAGTCTGGGCAGAGAGAAGAGAAAGGGAGGCCAAGGCGGAGGAAAGGTAAGGAAGAGTAGAAAAGAGTTTTCCACAAGTTTTTCTACTTTCCACAAAGTATCACAACCCTTCAATGGACTCCTGTTGCTCTAGAGATAGAGCTCATGTTTGTCCTCTAAGGCTGTGGGACCAGTCCCCCCAACCCCATTGCACCATCTTGCTCATTTCCCCCTGCTCTCCAATCCAGCCACGCTCACCATACCCTTTCCCAGAACTAGGTCTTGCTGTCTTCTGCCTGCACCTCTCGTTCTTTCCCCTCTCCACCAGATAATGCCTTATCATCCCTCAGTGCTCAGCCCACGAGTCAGTTCCTCAGGAAGCTTCCCTGATCTCCTGTCCAGCTCAAATGCCTGAGTAGAGGCTGTCAGGGTATCTGCCACCTCTCCTATCAACACTTGTCATGGTTACGGTATGTGCATGGTTACGGTATATTGGTATTTGGTTGTTTCTCTCCCCTGACAAAACAGTAAGCTTGCAAGGACAAGAGTTGGAAATATTTTAGCTCGGTGCCTGGGACATAACAGGCATTTAGTGAGTATCAAATGAATGAGTGAATGAATGAATGAATGAAGCTAGGACTTTACTCAGGTCTGTCCCCTCCAAAGCATGTTTTCTTAGAACATTTACTGGAAAGGGGAAAACCCAGTCATATAAAAAGATAGGGAAAGAGCACTCAAGGTAAAGACTCTCTCGAGTACAGACTCCATGCTCCAGGAAGAGAGAGACAGCTAGCAGGGTAAAGTAAGCAAGGGAGGTGTGATCACAGGCCATAGAGCCTCTCCCCTCCCTCTCTCTCTACCTGAGCCTGATCACCTCCCACCCTACTGGAATGTATTTACAGATACACTGGTGTGACCCTGACATGGACCCCAGCCCAACTCCAACACATCCCCCAACGCCTGCATCCACATACACACAGAGACATTCTCTGTGGCAATGTCATCCCCAGAAATTCTAGGTTCCTGTGCTGTTTAGCTGGCCACTGCCTTAAAATAAACGTAAAGGGAGAAAAACATCCTCATTTAACTTCGCAGAGGTGTTTTTCACTTTTATCCTCAAATATCTAGAAATTCAAAGTTTCTCTGTACATGCAGTGAGTGAAGAGGGGAAAAAAGAGGCAGACTAAGAGAGAAAGCATCAATAAGAAAAACAGTTTATTTGGCAATGGCACAAAAATAGGCTGCCTGAGGCTACGACTCATGAAAATACACTAGAAAGAGATCCCAGAAAAGCCTTCAACTACCAGGTAAAAGGGTAAAAGTTCTGTTTTTTCAAATTTGTAAATATTCAAGGGAAAAACATTTTTAATTTTACTATGATGGAGACATCCCAGCCTAGGCATGTTGATGGGGCATGCTAGCAGCATGCTCATCAATTGTGAGGACAGACTGCCAATACTCCATATCCTTTTTCTTAATTTAAACAGCCAGTGGCAGCAAAAAAATTCAGTTTAAAGCTCATGGATTTTCCCATTTGCTGCTCTAAGAGCCCATAAACATATGTATCTTTGGAAAACTATCATGTGTTTTCAACTTCCTGAAGAATTCTTGTAAAATATAACTGAACCACATTACCCTTTGTCCTGAGCTTTTATTCCACTAATGGACAAATTGGGAGGAGGCTGAGAACAAATGTGCTATTAATTACCCAGATGGCTTTTTAATAGAACCTTGGATTATTCTTCAGCCACTAAACATTGTCCAGAAATTTCTTAATAACACTGGTGTGCAAGGCATTCCTGCCAGAAGAATAAAGATCTCATTGACTGGCAGGCTCAGTCACGTCAGGTTAGCTTCGGAGACGGCAGACAAAGGGTGGGTATTGTATAGACCAGAGAGAATGGCACACCGTATCTGAGCTGCCCAGTCTTCTCAGCAATGACAGATTTTCTAATTCACTGCAGATTCTCACAAAACTGGGTGGTCAGCTTTGGAGAGAACCAACAGTGGGCCTATTGATTCTGGGTGGGAGCAACATAATTCTGAATTAACCTGAATTGATTCAATACAACAGAAAGTCTTGGTATCGGATTAAAATTAGGATTAATACATCAGATGTTAGGTCAGAATGTTAAGTCGCAGTGCTGAAAGACCTACATGAGGTAAGTCAAAGCAAATGCAGGCAGGTATTTTAAGCCAGAAGATAATTTGTGCTTTTAAACTCTCGAAATACATCACTCAAAATTCACTGGCCCAGATGAAGCCTTTTATGAAACTATGTGTTGTGTTCTGGTTTTTGCTGCTTAGAACATAAACAGTCATTTTGAATGTGTGCCTCTTAAGTTCATTGTGTGTACGTGTATGTGCGTGTGTGTGGAGAGAGAGAGAGACAGAGAGAGAGAGAGAGAAAAAGAAAGAGAGAGAGAAGCTTTCATCTGACACAGTAATGGCTGAGAGACAGCCTGGCTCATTATTTGTTCCCGCTTTTGTAAAATCATCTTGCCAGGGGCAAACTCCACTGCTCGGAGCTCTCCAAGTAGACAGCAATTAACTTTCACTGTGCTCGTTAGCAGACACATGTTCCTATTAAATCATGAAGGATGCAAACTCTCATTTTGAATATGTTTTCCCAACTCCTAGGTGAATGTATTTATATTTAGGAAAATAAGAAGAGAACTAAATACCTTACAGTTTTATGGAGTAATTATTTTAATATAAAAATTTTAAAACCCTCTGATTGTCAAACCATATTTAAAAAAATATCCAAATAGCTATGTCTAAAAAAAAGAATATGAGGGGGCGCCTGGCTGGCCCAGTCGGAGGAGCATGTAACTCTTGATCTTAGGGGTCATGAGTTTGAGCCCCCCACTGGGTGCAGAGATCGCTTAAATGAACAAATAAGTAAAAATTTAAAAAAAAATAAAAGGATATGAGCATCTGTTGCAAAATAGCCCTGGTACAACCAAGCAAAATAGTTCACAAAGGGGCTGAGGTAAAAATAAAATATGGGGAAGCAATGAAACTGAATATGACATTTTGTTAGAGAATGTAGTTCCTTAAATATTTAACATCACTTAGATATTTTATTGCATATTTTGTTGTGGTTAAAAGAATGAAGTGCTAAAAGATTGAAGTGGCCTTTAAGAATGATCTAACACATTACAGAGTACCCTTTCATTTAAAAAAATGAGATGTTTTTGCTTACATCTTGATAATTTACAAAATACACCTTTGAGCCTTCCTCTTTCTCTATTCTCCTTGTCATGTGATCACCCTAAAGTACAATCAACAAGGGAATTTTTAATAAATTTGAAAAGACTGCAGTCAGTAGCTCTCTGTGTACTGTAACCTGGCACATGATCATCTAAGAGCATCACGTATTACCAACTATAACAGTAGGTACATTTTGCCTTCACCTAGTCAGGATGTACTTTCAGGTCTTCAGACAGACCCAATCATAAGTAACTTCTTATTTATAGTTTCAGTTTGGAGTTTAACCTCACAGGGGCTCTTTCCAAGTCTTACTAACCGAAATACAGTTTTCATTTCCATCTTCCATTTTGATGCAAGTTTGTTTTCCCAAAGCTGCCTCCTGCCTAGATTTCTAGCACCTGCACACTGACCCCTGGTGGCGGCAAAACCTCTCGCGAGGCAATTAAGCCCCTCGGAGCTGAAAAGTTCCCTTCCTGAACCACTCCAGATTAAAACCCATCGTCCTGTATTCCGTTCTCAGAGTTCTGCTAGATAAGGCAGTTAACTAATTCAAAAGAAGTTGTGAATGGGAATTTCTATCCCTCCCCCAATGCTACAATGTTTCACATCAAAGGAGTTTCTCATACCTAGCTGGACAAAGGAGAAACTTGGAGGCAAGGGACATTCACAGGCAAATCATATCACAGAGGTCTTCCACTCCATGTACTCCCAAGATCAGCCTGAACCAGTGACACTTCCCAGAGCCATGTAAAAAGAAGAAGAGGGGCTGTATAATCAGGCCTCACTTTAATCCTAATGTCTTGGTTTACTAGCTGTGTGGTCTTAGACAAGCTACTTAACCTTCCTGAGTTCTCAGTTTGCCTCTTTGTAAAACAAAGGTAGTGGTATTTTACCCCAAAGGATGATTGTAAGGAATATGGATGCAGGGTAACTGGACTATAAGTTCTCAGATAAATCTTTGGCATTGTTATCTCCAAAGGAAAGACGGAGGCACTCATATTTATGAAGATCACATTTTTTGTTTCAAAAATTATGTATTTGGGACACGAAAAGTGTAAATGACATGGGGAGAGAAAAGGACAAAAATATTTCAGGTCAGAAATGTCTCCGAGAAATCCACAGAGGCAACACATCTGGAGTACAAAACAGTATGTCAGTTTTTCAGTTGGAGTAAGTCCGTAGGCCATTGGAGTAAGTGCCTGGGGGTAGCCTTCCAAAAGAATGCTAGTTAACACCAAATCAGATTTCTAAATAAGCCCAGAGACCAGGCAACTCTGACAAATGGACAAGTGTTCAGGAGATGTTTGTTTACACAGACATCTTCTAACACTGTAAATAAGATAATAAGAACGCACACTCCTTTGTAGCAGTCATAAAAGGTCGGATGGAGTTAGGTAGTGTCTAGACGCCTTTGATCAAAAAACAGGGATTAGTGGTTACCGAATTTACTAACATAATTTTCTTTCCTTTTCTCCAATTATTTCTATTTTCAGCCTTCACTTTTAGGATTTAGTTACAACAACTTGCACTGCTTAGTCAGCAGACATGTGCCATTTGGGGGATGCCATGATCCCCTTTTTCGAAATTAAATTTTGAAGCCAGAAGTGTCATGTTTCATTTCTCATTTAGTGTAATTCTATGAGACTTTACTCAGCATTAAAAGACAAAGTCAGTATCCACTGATCATCACATGTTTTCAGGCTTTAAGCGCACTGACTCATGCCCAAGGTCTTGCCATTAATTATTTTATCATGTACTACCCACTACAAACTTTTATCAGTTAAGTAAATACTCATAACAAAACAGAGAGATGCATGCTCATACCGATAATGAACATAGAGTGTAGCTAGAGAGCCAACCTATGCAAATTAGCAATGGTAAAGTATTATAGTATGAATTATACCAAAACACCACTAGAACACTGTTTAATCATTAATATTCCTTAGGAAAATAATCTGAACCCAATGCCATGCTGACAGGTATTTTTTTTCTTACTGCATTGTTTGGCTTGCCTAATGTTGTATTCCCTGCAGGTCAAGATTTAATAACAGACCATCCATCGTAGGTGGCCCTGCGTTTGCTATTTCCTGCAGTATCAGAGAACCTCTTTCATTACAAGACAGGCTCAACCATAAGATAGCCTGAAAACATGGACTCAGGGGGCAATTTTACAGAGAGATTTCTGTGTATATGCTTGTATGCCAGGGGGATGGAATATAAAGGGAGAACCTAATCCTCTTCTTGTGAAGCTCGTGGTAAGTGAACATTCCAATTGTGTCTTCTCTCCTCAAGCCCTTCCTTGCTTGTTGCAGCTAACTGGTCACCCCTTCACAGAGAAGGGGGCTTCTAGGCAGAGACTTGTCTGCTGCTGAGAGAAAGGAAATTCTTCATTCAACCCCAGCTGCTATAGGATGTAAACCGAGATTCATGGGGAACAGAGACCAGAGAAAAGATGAGAAACGGTCTTCATAGAGATGATCCATAGCTGTGGTGAATTTTCCCCACCTGGAGTACGAACTGGAAACTCAGATAAGACCCCACACCCACATCCACTCTCCTTTCTAGGTAGTTTTCCTCTCATAACTTCATATCCTTCACATTCTAAAGAAGATTATGTTTAGGTTTGGTTTTGGTTTTGGTTTTGGTTTTATTCACAGAGTTCCCCCGTGTTTGGCAAAATTCGTTGTTCTCTAGAAAAACCCAGTTGTTTTTCTCTTAGGTTAGGCAATTATATATGTATTTTACACTGGGAACTGGGATATCATTTGCTTCTAAAGATGGATTTATTCTCTTTTTAACACTCTGAAACAGCTCCTTCCTCAGATGAAAATCTGATTTAGGTGCAGGTCTCTGAGACGCAATACAACTCTTTGGGGGGAAACGATTCTCTCAGTCTCTGAGATGTACAAGTCTGCCTGATGTATGCGTGGAAAATGGACTTGAACATGCTGTCCAAAACACTCATAGAAACATGTTAGTTTTAAAAATTATTGGAAGTTAAGACAATTATAAAACATTTTTATTTATTCTTTTCAGGAAATACTCAGATGTACAAGCCTGAATTCTTAAAATTACTCATGTGTGCTACTTAATAAGAAATTTAAGCAGAATATAACTTTACTAAAAATATTTTTCCTATTATGAGAAAAGATAAAATCGGAAGATGGCATTCACTATAGTGACCAAATTATCAATTTTAAAATTAGATTTTAATTTAAAAGTCCATGGTTCCTGATCCCTGGAAATTTTCATAAGTCTTCATCTAGAAATGTGGTGCCCAAATCTCCAAGCTCCCAGGGCACTATGTGAACAATGGAGATTTACTTGGAATTTCTTTCCCCAAGGTCTGTTAACATATGGAAAAGAAAAAAAGAAACCAGATTTTGGTAAAGAGAGGCCTATTACCTTTCATTGTTACTTAAAAAAAATAATTTGGCGGCACCTGGGTGGCTGTCAGTTAAGAGTCTGCCTTTTGCTCAGGTCATGATCACAGGGTCCTGGGACTGCTTCTCCCTCTCTCACTCCCTCTGCTTGTTCTCTCTCTCCTTCTTTCTCTGTCAAATAAGAAATAAAATCTTTAAAAAAATATTTTGGCAGTTGGTGCCTAAAATTTAAAATTTAAAATTTAAATATTTTGGCAGTTGGTGCCTAAAATTTAAATATTTGAGTTTGGTATTACTTAGTATTTAGCCAAATACTTACCTGTTTTAAAATGGCTTCAAAAAAAATTGTCCCAGTTTTCCCTTAATTTCTGAATCAAAATGTATTTCAAGAAAAAATGAAATCCATATGTTCCTAGTCTATCTCTCCCAATTCTTCAACATTTTATTTATCTGGCAGCTAAAAAGCCTTAATTAATTTCCAGGTTTTGTCATTTGATTATTAAATTGTATTTGACTGGGGCGCCTGGGTGGCTCAGTGGGTTAAAGCCTCTGCCTTCAGCTCAGGTCATGATCTCAGGGTCCTGGGATCGAGCCCCGCATCAGGCTCTCTGCTCAGCAGGGAGCCTGCTTCCCCCTCTCTCTCTGCCTGCCTCTCTGCCTACTTGTGATCTCTCTCTCTCTGTGTCAAATAAATAAATAAAATCTTTAAAAATAAATAAAATAAATAAAATAAATTGTATTTGACTAACAACTGTGAAATCATGAATTTGGAAAACTTACTATTTATTATGATCCTGAACCCTTTAGATCTTAAAGAAATACCTTAATAAATAAATGAATAAGTGAATTACAAGTAGAGGACAACTCAAAAACAACCAGATATTACCTAAATAGGTTTTTAAACTCTATTAGTAATGCCTAAAAATTTTACCCATGCTGTACACCTTAAATTTATACATTGTGGTATATCGGTTATATCTCAATAAAACTGGAGGGAGAAAAAGAGAAAGAAAAAGAAAACTTTATTCCAGTGCCAGAGAAAGACTTTCTTTCCTCCAAGTATCAATTTGGCCATTATATATACAATTTTCATACATTTTTCTACGTTCTTTTATAAATTCTCGTGTGCTCTATATAAACCATTTTTGAAATGTAAATCTCTCCAGACTTTGAAATAATGCATATGTTTACTAAAAGTATGGAAAATATGAGCAAAATGAAAATTCTCATTTAAAATGGGAATATACCAGTAAAAAATAGGTAAGACTTACGGGCTGGCCACAGAATGTGATCCTAGAACTGACAAAAGCTACTAAGACTTATGTGCTGGGCATTGTGCTTTGTGTACCATATACCTTATTTCATTTAATCCTCACAAAAACCCTAGGAGGTAATACTTGTATCCCCATTTTGCAGAGTTGCAAACCCAAGTTCGGAAAGTGTGAATAAGTGACCCCAGGTTACACAGTTGGTAAGGTGAGCCCTGGTTTAAACCTCAGGACTATGTGTGTCCAAAGCTGGTACTCTTAAGCACTCCTAAATGAAACAGCAGTAGGGAAGGCCTTTGATATTATTAATATAAACAAGCAGTCATTTCTCCCTAAGAGGATCTTCCCAGCCCACACTCCTCCATGAACAATTGCTCCCGCCTTTGCTTTGGAGCTGTTTTTTGGTTGCCAAGGAGGGTAAGTAAGAGATTAATGTCAAGGCTTCCATAAAACACGATGTTATAAAGGTACCTCTCATCTGAATCTACATATTATCCGGAGAGATCACAGAAAAGATCCTGGGAAACCACAAAAGTCAAATATAGTTGTCAACTATGATCACTTTTTAACTATCTGCAAGGTGAAGTATTTCTAGGATACAAGGAGCATCTCGTATCTCTATTATGCTAGGACTAGACTAATCCTGCTGTTACAGTGAGAACTTGCTTATGACACTTTCTTACCTTACACAGAAAATAGGCAGAATCATAAATGAAAATATAACTGTTCAATAAGCATTACCCAAATGAAAAAGATAAAAACTCTTTTCAGTGACAGAAATCATGATCTGAGAACAGCAGGTGTATGGTTTCTTATCTAGTTAGAGGCTTTGGAAGAGAGTATCATTACTTTCTCAGCAAGTACATTGTTATTTCCAGTCTACAACCTGTACGGTTTTATTTCTCCAGGTTACTCTTCCAATAAAAACAAAGTAAATATCTAATGATCATGAGCTCATGAAATGGAAGTGTCTACTCTTTTTGCAGTTAAGCAATTTATCAAAAGGAGATTCATACCGCTAAGTCCACAGAGATGGAGAATGCTAACTTTCATCAGGGTAGCCTTATAACTACTCTTATGATGTACATAAGAAGGATGTAGAAGTTTTCAGACCATTATCAGAGCCACTTCCACATCTGGTTTTTTGTTTGTTTTTTTGGTTTGTTTTTTAAAGACTTTCTTTCTTTCTCTTTCTTTCTCTCTTCCTTCCTTCCTTCCTTCTTTCCCTCCCTCCTTCCTTCCTTCCTTCCTTCCTTCCTTCCTTCCTTCCTTCCTTTCTTTCTTTCTTTCACAGAGAGAAAGAGCACACAAGCAGGGGGAGCCACAGAGGGAGAGGGAGAAGCAGGCTCCCCACTGAGCAGGGAGTCTGAGACAAGGCTCCATCCCAGGACCCTGGGATCGTGATCCGAACTGAAGGCAGACGCTTAAACAACTGAGCCACCCAGGCGCTCCTCCACATCTAGTTTTAAGATCTGAGACAATTTCTAAAGAAACTCTGTTCCTTCACCTGGGGTTCCTTAACAGTGAACTCCCCCTCAGCATGTTGGATTAGCCACAATTTCCAACTGAGATTGTACTTTTTTGTTTCCTTAAGGAAATCCATTCCCCTCTTCAGATGTGCTGTCTCCATGGGCTTGCTCTGGAGTGACTCTAACCTGCTATCTGTTTTCTTTTAATTTTTGTTGAAATGATAAGCCTGCTCAGAACCGAACTCACTAGCCTAAGTCAGGCCATGTCTTACCTGGAAATCAACCCTCATCTTCTCCTCTTTAGATACAAAGCCTGCATGTCTCCCTTTTACTGTTGAAGTTTCCTCTGATAATCCTCACAGAAAGCATTTGCTTCTTCCTCCGTAGCGCTCATGTGGCACGATCACGCTTTTCCTGAAACAGTTAATAATCTTTTTATGTTTAAATCATAATTTCACTAAAATTATCAGTCTTTACAGTGGAGAATTAATATAGGACCAAAGCCATTGAAATCCTCCCCAAAGTGCACCTGTGTCAGCACCCAGCATGCCTTCCACACAGTAACTGCTCAGTAAGTCAGAACCTGAGTTCTCTACACTCTGTAGACAGCTCATGGTGCTAGAGTTACTAGGCTTATGTGGACACTCTTGTAAAATGCCACCTGAAGAGTGTAAATAAACGGTGAAATCTCAGCAAGCCCAGCTGCTGAAAGTTAACCCAGAGGATGTGAGAGGACTCTGGCAAGCTAGGTTAAAATTAGTTACTCTTCTCTCCCACCATAGACTGTCTCATGAATTGTTGTATTTGGTTTTTCTTTCACACAAACAAAATTATCTTTACAAAAGAGATTTATATGTACAACCTTTGGTATCTTTCTTCCCTGAACCAAAGTTTTCAAGACTTTCTGGAGTTGGGCTTTTTCTAAGTATAGTGAACTCCAGATCCCAGGCTGGCCTTTAGGTTTGACTTGGGCAACGTTTTGAAATTAAAAAATAATAAAGCTGATGGTTGCCCAAACAGTGAAACATAGAATTACCAAAAAACCCAGCAAGTCCAGGCCTAAGTATATACCTAAAATAACTGAAAACCCATACACAAATACTTGTACACAAAATTTCATAATACCACGGTTTCTAGTAACCAGAAGGTCAAACAACCCAAATGTCCATCATGGATGAAAGAATAAACAAAAGTGTTATATCCCTACAATGGAAATATACTCCGCCATAAAAAGGATTGAAGGCCTCATACATGCTATAACCCTGAAAGCATTATTCCAAGTGAGAGAAGTCTGACACGAAAGATCACATATGATTCCATTTATAGGAAATGTCCAGGCCTCACAGACCCATAGAAACAGAAAGCAGATTGGTGGTTGGCAAAAGCTAGTGGGAGGGGAATAGGAACTAACCGCTAATGGATATGGAGTTTTATTCTTAGGTGTTGAAAATGTTCAGAACTAGACAGATGGGAGTCCCCAACCCTGTGAATATAGTAAATGCCACTGAATTGTAATGTTCAAAAGGGATAATTTTATGTTGTATGTATTTTATGTCAATACAAAAAATAGCAAAGCTTGTCAGACACCTATAGCTCCTAGAGGTCCCACAGAAGCAGAGAGAAGAGCAGCCTAACTCAGGCATTAAACACTTTTTGGAGAGGATGACTGCGAAGCTAACACCTGAAAGTCAAGTAGGATTTAAACTAAGTAGGAAGACAGATGTGGGTGGGGAAAGAAAAGGGAAGAGAAAAATATCCCAGGAAGATGTGCGTATGATGATTTCATAATATAGCACTGACATAAATATTTCTCCTCACCCATAAAATCAAATTAATAAACATGTACTAATTATCTATTATTTGTGGGAACCATGCTAGGTGCAGGGAGAAACATAGACAAAAAAAAAAGGCATAGTCTTACAAGAGAAATAAAACTAGAGTTTCTTGAGCACCTTCTAAATGATGGATATTTTATATATATTACCTCAATTAATTCTTTAAACATACCAAAGAGACGACTATAATGAATCCTTTGGAGTTAAGTAACTTGTTCAATATTGTACAACTTACAAATGGAAGAGATGAGATTCAAATCTAAGTGTGTCTGACTACAGCACCCACATTTTTGCCACAACAGCAGGCTGTCAGTCATAAAGGACATCGTTATAGCTGCTGGAAGTTGAATAACTTATTGAGACATCAGTGAAGAGATGTCATAAAGTAGAGTGCAATCCTCCCTGTCGGTGACAAAGGCCATGGAAAACACTGGGACCAGATCTGGGGAGGAACAGAAGTCCCAGATCCCAGATCCCAGATCCCAGGTCCCAGGGCCAGAAGCAGAGGTGAGGAGAAAAAGGCCCAGCCATCACCTGCTCCTGAAACCCTTCCCCAATCCCCATCATACTAAGATGAGAGAGCCTCCTCTCTGTGCCCTGCACTTACCCCATCAGAGCACTCCACAAATTCAATGTTTGGTTTTGGATCTCTATTCATATCCCAGTTCCATCATTTACTAGCTTTGGGTAAATTACACAAAGGTGTCTGACTCTCTGTGCCTTTGTTGACACGTCTGAAAAACTAGAATAATATGAATAACAATTCTGGATCAAATGAATTAATACCTACAAAGTGCTTAAGGGTCTACAATACAGCAAGTGCCCAATAAACGTTGTGTTACTATTTATCTTATCAGGAATTCTCAGCCTCTTAAAAGCAAGGACCATATCTTTTTTTTTTTTTTTTTAATCTCTAGCCTCAAAGCCTAGAATGCAGTTGGTAAATAGAAAGGTTTGAGTCAGGGTGGTAGTGGACCCAGTACTCTACTCATTAGTGAAATTTTCAGGACAGAGACTATGCCATCCTCTAAATTCTCACTCTTCTGTTGTAAACCCCTTGACAATTATAAAACAGAGGTTGTCAGTCATCAAACATTTACTGAACACCTACTATCTGGCAGGCCCGGCAGCGGGCATATAGTTCTCTAAACTTCCAGGACTTAATTTAGTCCAAATGGTTGATTCATCATTCAGTTTAGACAGGGAAAAAAAATAAGAAGGCACACACTTGTACAGCCTCTAGAGTAATACCTGCGCAATGTCAAAGTTTTGGCTATCATTACAAAGAAAACATTGCTACTCATGTACAAAACAAACTATGATCCATTAACTCAGCACAGAAGTTCTTTTTGGCTCCAAAAACTCTGGCACCCAAACAAGGTTTGTAGTCACACAGCCAAAAAATACCTGGCTGATACATTTTAACATCCTTCCTTGTTTTCTTTCAGACATATTTCAGTAATAGCCTGTCTGCAGGTACGAGATGCTTACAGGAAGTGATTAATCTTTCATGAGACTATTCTACTATTCCTCAATGCAATACGATAAGAGCTTGAAGGGACAGACACCCTCGTGTCAGGGCATGCTTCAAGGAAAGGAAGTTTTCATGGGAGATAAATCTGATCACATGATAGCAGCCGATGATAAAAATCTCTTTCTTAAAAGAAAGCAACCTAACAGAACAAAACCACTCCCCTGGGAAAAAGAGAAGGGGTAGGGGGGCGGGGGGAGCCCACCTCTAAACCTAAAACTCCTTTTTTTTTTTTTCCTGGTAGAAGGCCAGATGGAATCCTTGGACATCATGAAACACTAAGCTGGAAGCTGAATGGTTCATCTATACCCCCAGCCCCCAATACGTAGATACTGGAGATGAGAAAGCCTCTTGTTTGCTGTCTGAAGCAGGTGTGGTTGGACTAAATGGGGAGAAGATGTCCAGCTGGAAGAACCCATCAACCAGCTGCCCAGGGCAGTCTGCTTAGATAAATACCACCTGTTACTAAACAGCCAGAGAAAAATTAGTCCTATCCCAGGAACCTGCTGATTCTCTCTATTATGCTGGGGCTTTTGTGTCTTTTGACATCCCAAATCCCATGTGTCTCAGAGCGATGGTCATTTTTACTGCACTTAATTTGATTCTGGACAATGGCAGAGGCTTTTGAAGCATTAGGTTAAAGTATTTCCTGGGGGCTGGGAGCACATACATGAGAGAATTATAAACACCTAGAAGCAACGGGAAATGATTCCAAAAGGTACACAATCTCAGTGCCTGATGGAGTCTCCCCACTTGGAAGGACAGGGCATGGCCCCAGATTTTACACCCTGTTCCCTCTCTTTCATTGCTCCCGGCTGGACCAGCCCTCTCTTGAGCACTGACTGACTAAATAGAGACACACACACACACAGACACACACTCATACCTGTGCTCATGCTGTTCCCACACCTGGAATGTCTTCTCTTGAACTTTCCAAACCCCTTCAAGACCCAAATGGAATCCTGCTCCTCCTGGAGTGTTCCCTAAAAACTGTAGCCCAAAATGATTGTCTCTTTGCTGCTATGGCACAGACAGTCTGCATGGTACATTTTGTCACTGTAACTTGTTGCTTTCTCCTCTTGTCCCCAGTAAACCTCACCCCCCAACAAGATTCTATAAGCATAAACCTTGCCCCTCTGAGGCCTAGCCCCTCATTTAACACAAGGTTTGGCCTAGACCAACCCCATAAATGTGTTCTCAACGGAAATAACACCGACCTCAAAGTTATTTTAGGATGACATACAAAATGCTAGGTCTAAACTAGAGATCCCACAGGAAAAAACCTTTACTGATTTTCACCTTAAAGCTATGGAAAGTCAATAGGCATGTAACCAGAAGGCTAGGGACTGAATCTCGGTTTTCCTAGTGATTAACTTTATGATATTAATTATTAATATTAATGATATCATTTTCCTCACCTGTAAAATGGAACTCAATCTCTGAGTCAGGGTTACTGTTGGAAAGCTCCCATGAGGGAGTCTACGACCATCACGGTTATGTGCATTACCAAAACCAGGCATTAGTGGTTCTTTAGTAAACTGCACAATGCCTTCAACATCAAACTGATGTGAACAAAATGACTTATTATTCTAGACTGACTTTTGAGGCTTCACAAACTTGGATGACTAGCAGAATCATGTGAGGACCTTGTTAAATCAGATTGCTGCATCTCCGTTTTGGAGATTCTAATCGTGGAGGCCTGGTGGGCTCAAGTGAATTTAACAATTAGCCAGGTATAGGAACTATTGGATAAAATCAATTTGCCCACATTTGCTTTTCCCACTATGTGACTAATGAAAACTTATTGGGATTATGAGCTTTTAGAAATATATCTTAAATGGTAAGAAACCAACTGATGACATTTGGTGGCATTCAACTTAAAAATCTAAGTTTTTCTTATAATTAAAATCTATATAGTCACATACACACACATATGCAGGATGTTAATGTGAGAAGTGTGTGTGTGTGTGTGTGTGTGTGTGTGTGTGTGTGTGTGAATTTCCTGGAGGTATGTGCAGTAATTACCCAGTATTCCGGAACCTCTCATATATCAATTTATCTCTGTAATCTGATCATTTGCTGCAGTCAGGGTATGTCCCATTTCTAGTCCTCCACAAAGTTCACTCATGTTTGTAAAAAATTACTCAAACCAAGAAATAAGACAGTACATTTCAAAAAGGGAAAGAAAAGTAACATACCAAGGAAAAGACAAAACCTAAGCAGTGAAATTTAGTTTTTAGAAAAGCAATTTTGGGCACTTTCCTGCCCTAAAATCTGCCGGCATCCAGCAGCCTTGAGCAGAGAATACAGGCACTCCTAAGAAAGCCCTCAGTCTGAGGCATTTAGTCCCTCAGCTGGGCAGAGGTCAAGGCAATCAACAGTAGTTTAGACTCAAGGAAGAAAACCAGCTCAATTAATGTGACAGACCCAGGAAGAGTCATCCCATTTAGGAACAACAGAAGTTTGAGAAGAACTTGGTTGCTGAGAGTTGGCCGATACAAGCAGATAAATAACTGCCTCGTCCATCCCTTTCAAATGTATCCGGTAAATTCACCAGATTTACAAGCATTGCATTGCACATAAGTTCCCCGCAGAGTGTTCCCGAAAATCGACTCAATCTCTTTCTAAAAATTGTGCCAGACATGGCTTCTGGTGCAGAGGAAACCAAGCATCCCTTTGCCTGGGCCCCCCCGTGTAAGGAAAGCCACTAACTCTCACAGGAGCAGATTGTTTCAACTTAATTGAATGAAGTAAACTTGGGGAAATACCTGACATTGCCAACTTGACCTCTGCTAAGCCTTTTGAACTTCAATCACTGTCCTCCAACACAAAGCCTTCTATTAGGCTTCCAGCTATTTCCCCCGCTTACACAGGTAGCTTATCTCAAGGCATCCATGGTTTCAGTTATCATTTCTGACCTGATTGTGAGACAAGTATTATTTCCGTGCTGGGTTTTATGACTAAGCCTGCAGAGGTATTTGCTGGTTTGATTGAGGAAAGAGCGTCTCATTTCAGTTTCTTATCCACCAAGATCCAATAACTTATTTCAAAGAAAAAGTTTTAATTTATGAGAACGCATAGGGAAAAGACTCCAATAAATTAACCCTAGTCAGAAACTATCCAACATTATAATCTTTGGTGTTTTGTATAGATTTCAAAGTGAAAAATAAAATTTGTAACATGGGGCGATAAACATGGAGATTGTTCCCAACAACAGAGATGAGAAAAACAAAACAAAAACTGTCAGAATCTCTCGAACAAGCAGAATTACTTATTCCTCATCTAGTTCCCTTACAGAAGTAGCAAAAATTGAGGCTAATGTCAGAAACATTTTGAATTAATTACCCATCCTGGCACATAAAAAGTGTTTTAAATCTGAGACTAATGATGTGAATAGTAGTCATTTTAAGTGGTATTTAGTCCCAACTAAGCACCTATTTTCTTATTCTTAACTCTAGAGTACATCTACCTTTTAGAATTATACCAGAAAAGATTTAAGCATATAAAATATTCAGAATCAACCAGTTCTTCATTGCAAAGTAAAACAAAATACAATTTGGCCTCAGCAAATTGTCAGTGATTTAAAAGACTGCTAACAGCCTGCTCCAGCAAACATGGGGAAAGTATACAAATACAAATATACAAATATAAATCATGGAGAAAATATACAAATTTTGTGGAAAGTAATTTGGTTGGCAATAGCTATTGAAATTCGAAATGTTTATACCTGGCAAAGCTATTCATTGAAAAATTGTTTATAATAGGAAAAAGAAGGGGAAAAAAGCTAAACAAGTGGAAAAAATTAAAAATTTAAATAGGGGAATGGTTCAATAGTAACAATACAGACATTAAAATGTTAAAAAAAAATCTTGCATGAAGTGACCTAGAAAAATGTTTATATTATAGTAAATAAGACTGATTCTAGATAAGCATATTTAATAATATTCTAATTCAGGGTATCCAGTGTATAAATGCACATAAAGTATAAACCTAGGAAAAAGGAAGAATATACATCAAGTAGCTACCTGATAGTTTTTAACCCTGAGAGAAGGAAATGTATGGATGGAAGGAGTCTTTAGCTCCTTATTTAATAAAAGCCAAACATAAACAGGTGAATTCTATTTATTTTGATTTTGCAGTGTATTTCAAAAATGTTTAAACTCTAAAACTGTTTAGAAACCAGAAACCTATATTTAAATAAATATTAAAAGGAGTCAATATTTATTCTCATCATCTGCAGAAATAAAACATCTGTGAAATAATTAACCTCTTAATTTCAGAATAACTACGGTTGTTAAAATGAGTTACATCAACTTGGACTCTTCCATTGCCATCTCTTATAGCTGATATCCAGTCAGTCTAAATATAATAAACATGGATATTTATTTCTTTATGTATACTTTAAAAGTAAATTTGTTGAAGGAATACACACATTGCTTGTGTTATAAATTCACGTGACTATTGCAAGAGTTGCCTCAAGAAGCTTTATTATGTTGTTGGGTCCAGTGAATGGGAATTATCTTTTTCTAAATGAAACTGTGGAGGACTAAGGAATGGAATATGATCATGTTCCCAATATGATCATGTTCCCAAGTGTTTCGATTAGGAGTTGTTTCATTTGCTTCATTAAAAAAAAAAAAAAAAAAAAACACCTATTTACCAATTCAGAGCCTACTGAAAGAAAAGAGATTATCACACAGTAAGTTTTTGTTCCTATTTTCCAAAGCCACACACCTTATTTCTAAAGCTGCCCAAATTTCTTATCAAACCAAAAATGTTAACATTAGCCAAGCACACAAGTCTCCACAACCTCGTAAGTGTCATAGAGGGATGTTAGTATTGGCAAGGAAAGTGCATGAAATCTATTTCTTCTGCCGCAAGTGCCTGGAATTTCCTGGCATCCCATTTCATCAGAGTATCAGCTGAACGGTATAGCCCGGCAATGACCGAGGAGGCCAGAGTCAGATGAGCTCGTGTTTATTACACCATCCACACAATTAAGGGACTCTATAACGCTAATGTCATTTTTTACGTAACAGAAAAATGTGCAAATTAATATGCTTACCAAATCTTCCTTCTTTTCCTTCTTCCCCGTCACTCTTTAGGACACTGCTGCTTTCCGTGGCCTTGGAAAATCTGTTTAACTCTTCCGACCCTTGGTTTCTCATCTGCATGATGGGAGTAATGGTATGACCATAAAGATTTACTGTGAAAATCAAGTGACTATGTTGCTTAGAACAGTGCATAGCTTAAAATAACTGCTCCAAAAATAGTAGTTTCTTGTTGTAATCCATAGATATTAATGGTAGCAAGAGCCAAGAGGGGTACTCTGCTCTATCTGTAAGGCAGTAAATCCCAATCTCTAGAGAGTAAAAAGTCAAATCTAAACCTTCAAAATGAAGAGTTGGGGGCCCCACCCCCCAAGATTCTGAGTCATTCCATCTGGGAGTAGGCATGGTAATTGGAATCTTCATTTTTCACAAGCACCCCAAGTGATTAGGACACGAAGCTGGAGACAGGAGGAACAGCAGAGGGCCTTGGGAAGCAGCAGAGGGAAGGAGAGAGGAATAGAGTCCATGACTCCTGCTCCTGAAAGGTCTTCACTCTTCTACTAACATTAACTGTTTTCTCCTGACTCTGAGACCTTTTCCTAAATCTAATTTATATTTATGTCATGCCAGAAAAAAAAAAAAAAAAGGAATCAGAATGGGTCTCTCACTTCATCTCCACTGATTCTATTTCCTCCCAACTTGACAGCACATTCCTCTATGCCCTAAATGCCCTTCATGCTCCATTAGGTTTTGTTCCTTTGGATTCCTGTTAGTGTTGATTCCTTTCGACACTAGTAGTATAGGATTGCAAGATTAAGATGATTGCTGTAGAACTGCATATTTGATTCCTATGTATTGATCCCCCGGTCTAAAAGTTTTCATAGCTCCATCGGAACCTGGGATTTTCACATCAGCCCCTATGTCCTCCATGTCAAATGATGGAGGAATCTCATACTTGCTCACTTCCCCTACACTACATCCCGTCTCAGGTCTTCCTCTCCTGCTGAACAGTTGACCTAATGAATATCTTGCTCTCGGGCAGAAGGTGGACACACGTTTCATGGGGCATAAAGCCTATCCTATTTGGAGGGCACTTTTTTTTTTTTGGAGGGCACTCTTAAAGACAAAGAATATAAAAAAAAAAAATCTTACTTTTCACAAAAAAAAGTACCATCATGTGAGTTCAAGGTCAGGTCCCCTCTAAGATCCTTAGAATTATTATAAATTATTTTGTGTCCCTATCGCCCCAATTCCTATGTTAAAGCTGCAGTCCTCAATGTGACTGTACCTGAAGATAGGGCCTTTCAAGGGATAATTAAGGTTTAATGTGGTCATAAGGGTAGGGCCCTAATCCAATACAATTAGTGTCCTTCTAAGAATAAACAGAGAAACCAGCGATGTACATACACAGAAAAAAAAGCCACGTGAGGACATAGAGGAAAGGTGGCCATTTATAAGCCAAGGACGCAGGCCTCAAGAGAAACCAGCGCTGCCGACACCCAGATCTTGGATTTCCAACCTCCCAAGCTGTGAGAAAATAAATTTCTGTTAAGCCACCCAGTCTGAGGAATTTTGTTATGGTGACCCTAGTAGATTTCTACAGAAGTGGTCCATGCAATTGAGAGGCTCTGAAGCTCTTCCTGTATCCTCCTCTCCTACCAGGCAACCTGAATTTCACATCACCATTACGGAAGTTCCCATGCTGACCCCACACCAGTGGTTCTCATTGTGCTGAATGCACCCATGCTTAAAAATCCAGTTCAAATATTACACTCTTCTCTAATCTCTATACATTAAATATATATTTTCCCTACTCCAGATCCTATGCCACAGGTGTCTGCACCTCTTCTGTTGGTTTTATTTAATTCTCTTATATTGTCTTCAGTCATTATTCATATTATACTATCATATTCATGTTATCATTCATATTCATTAATATTTACATTAATTTGTAAGATAACATTCACTTTTTAATTAATCATTTAAATTCCTTGTAGGAAGACACCATGTCTAATTCCATGCCTGATACAATATTTGCACATAGGAAGCCATCAACAATGTTTATTTATTTATTTTAAGATTTTATTTATTTATTTAAGAGACAGAGAGATCACAAGCAGGGGGTAGGGGCAGAAGGAGAGAGAGAAACAGACACCCAGCTGAGCAGGGAGCCCAACACCAGGCTCGATCCCAGGACCCTGAGGTCATGACCTGAGCTGAAGGCAGACACTTAACTAACTGAGCCACCCAGGTGCCCCTATTTATTTGTTTTTTAGAGAGGGAGAAAGAGAGAAAGAGGGGGAGAGGAGGAGCCGAGGGAGAGGGAGAGAGAAAATATTAAGCATGCTCCATACCGAGCACAGAGCCCAACACCGGGCTGGATCTCACAACCCTGATAAGATCATAACCTAAGCCAAAATCAAGAGTCAGACCCTTACCAGACTGAGTCACCCAGGTGCCCCAACAAATGTTTATTAAATTGACTGATAGCTGTAAAAAACCTTGAGATCTTTAGCAAATGGGATATGACAGTTAATTATCTATCTACCTAGCTGCCTATAGAGAATATACATAAAATCAAAGAATTTTACAATTAAAAAGGTCTTTGAAGCCATCTATTACCAGTTTCTTATTTTACCAATTTACCAAGCATCACTGAGTTAATATCAGATCCATGACTAAAACAGAAGTCTCATGAATTCTAGACCTCATCCCACCAAGCAATCTGGACAGTCATGCAGACTTGATTAAAAGCCATAGATGGACAGACACATCTAGGTATTTTAGAATCATCTCAAGAACACTGTGAGCAACCTTCATATTATGATTTGACTTCCACTGGAGGTCTTCCCAGAAGTATAAAATGCACAGACTTCATCTACATGAGCACTCTAATTTAGATTATTGTTTTATTTCTTATTGTAGTTAAATAAATAGACATTCTGTTTTTTTAACTTAAACTTGAAGCAGATTGCGAACTTCTTGGAAATAGTTCAACTACCGTGGGTATTTATTTAAACTCAAGAAAAAGAATTTCTCTCATTTCTAATTCAAATACAGCAAAGTCTCCTGCTCAAAGTAATTAGCACACATTCAGCCAAACTCGGAACCAACTGGCTCAGGTCAGAGTGAATACCTGATTTAGCCTTTGTGTTTAAACTCTTCACTTCTTCACTAGAAAGGTGAAAAAGGCTCTAACAGTGATGCTACTTGGAACATGAACTACAACATTCGGAAACATATACCGACCATCAGTTCCTCCCATGCTGGTCTCTGAATATAAGCAGTGACGACAGCCATTAGACAGACATTGCTAAAAATGAAGTGCTGACGAGAGAGGATTTACATCCCATTACCAATCCCCTGAGCCACGCCATGGACCTTTAACTAGACATTTTATCATGTTGGTTGCCGCTCTCTGAATTTTCTCTAATTTGTCTCTTTTTCAACATGTGGCATCCCAAACTAAAAGCAGTTGAAATATGTTCAGGCAAGACTAGTGCCAATTTGGAAATAATTTTTTTTTTTTTTTTTTTTTTGCTGTTTTAGAACATAATGCTTCCATTAACGCAGACTGATATCACTTTGAAAGGATTTGAGGGATCTTTTTCTTTTTTAACAAATCATGCTGTTTTGTTGACAGCTCTCAAATTCTGCTAAGTGATGGTGTGGCAACCTATAACTCAAATGCCAAAGTGGTAGATAATTTTGAGAGAGATGAAGTTGGCCTTCAGTAGTCATTAAGTCCTTCCATTTGTCCCCTCCTCCAGGCCCTCCTCAGTTGGTCCATCATCCTCCTTCCTCACAATTCAGCCAGCCCATCTCATCCATACATTAGCTTATCTTAACTAGACTTAAAAGTTAAAGTCTTAGGGGTACCTGGGTGGTGCAGTTGGTTAATCGGCTGCCTTCGCCTGGGCTCATGATCCCAGGTTCCTGGGATCAAGTCCCGAATTGGGCTCCCTACTCAGCGGAGAGTCTGCTTCTCCCTCTGCCTACCACTCCCACAGCTTGTTCTCTCTCTGTGTGTGTCAAAAAAATTTTTAAAAATTTAAAAAAAAGCTAAAGTGTTAGTAGATCCAGGCTCACATTCTCCTGCTCCACCGCCCCCACCCCCAACAACTTCCAGCCACTAACTTCTACGTTTCTACATTTTTTTTTTAAAGATTTTATTTAGGGACGCCTGGGTGGTTCAGTCAGTTAAGTGTCTGCCTTTGGCTCGGGTCATGATTCCGGGGTCCTGGGATCGAGTTCTGCATTGGACTCCTTGCTCAGCCAGGAGTCTGCTTCTCCCTCTGCCTCTGTCCCCTGCTTGTGCTATCTCACATAAATAAATAAAATCTTAATAAATAAATAAACATTTTATTTATTTATTTGAGAGAGAGAGAGCATGAGAGAGGGGAGGGTTAAAGGGAGAAGCAGACTTCTCTGCTGAGCAGGGAGCCCGATGCAGGACTCAATCCTGAGACACCAGGATCATGATCTGAGTCAAAAGCAGTCTCTTAACCAACAGAGCCACCCAGGTGTCTTAGGTTTCTACATTTTTAAAGTGATTCTCAAGAATAGAAAAGAATTTTTTTTTATTTTAAATATTTATTTGAGAGAGAGAGAGCGCACATGAGAGAGATCACGAGCAGAGGAATAGAGGGAGAAGCCGACTCCCCACTGAGCAGGAAGCCCGACATGGGGCTCGATCCCAGGACCTGAGACCACGACCTGAGTCAAAGGCAGACGCCCAACCGACTGAGCCATGCAGGTGCCCCTAGAACGGAATTTAAAACCTCAAGCAATGAAGTCACTCTGTCTATTGTGAGATCATATTTTACTTGGGAATTGGGTTCTAAAGTTAATGTGAAATACAAAAATCAAGCCTGGTGAAAATTACCATTGAAATCTTAAGAAGAAGGTGACTGTGGCAGGCAGAATTCTAAAGGTGGCCTCCTGAGTTTCCCATCCTGGTTATTCAATCACACTCGAATCTAAGTACCACTGTGAAGGGATTTTGCAGATGCAAAGTCCCTAGTCAGTTGGCCTTAAAATAAAATAGATGGCAGATTAACTGTGTGAGCCTGACCCGATCAAGTGAGCCTTTTAAAAGCAGAGTGTTTTCTCAGGCTGGTAGCAGAAGGAGAAATCAGAGCGATTCAAAGCACTGAAAGAAATCGATAAGCCGGGGCACCTGGGTGGCTCAGTGAGTTAAAGCCTCTGCCTTCGGCTCAGGTCATGATCTCAGGGTCCTGGGATCAAGCCCCACATCGGGCTTTCTGCTCAGCAGGGAGCCTGCTTCCTCCTCTCTCTGCCTGCCTCTCTGCCTACTTCTGATCTCTCTCTGTGTCAAATAAATAAATGAAATCTTAAAAAAAAAATAATAAATCGATAAGCCATTTGCTGCTTGCAGATGAAAGGCACCACGTGGAAGGACCAGAGATTGGCCACTAGTTGCTGAGAGGGACCCCTGGCCAATAGCCAGCCAGCAAACAAGAGCCTTGGACCTATAACCATCAGAAACTAAATGGGCCTATAAGCAGATTTGTCCCAAGTCTCCAGGTAAGAGCCCAGCCCTGCCCATACCTTCATTTCAGTCCTTTGATATTCTAACTGGGAACTCAAAGTATCCCAGACTTTTGACCTAAAGAACTGTGAGGTGATAAAAGGGTAAGTAACCTGCTAAGTTTGTGGTAATCTGCTATACAGAAATAGAAAACTAATACCATTCAGTACAGTAGCATGATGCTGTTTCATTGAAATGAATTTTTATTAGTTTCAATTTCTCTGTCACACAAGCCACATGTCAAGTACTCATAGCCACATGTTGCTACCTGTTATCCTATTGGACACTACAAACTATAGAACCATCATTGCCAAAAGGTCTATTGGACAGCACTGCTCTGGAAGATCCAAAAGAACAAGTTTTCTTATAGCTTTGGCCCATATGACTATTTCTTTTCTTGAGCAGCAAATAATTAATAGAGTTGAACTAAAGGACCATGTGGTAAGTAAAATACATAATATATCTTTAATACTGTAATCATACTTAGCCCAGTGAGATGCTCACACCATGGAGAAACAAAAGGGAACTAAGACTGATCAAGGGAAATTGATTTCTGCCTTCCATTTCCTGCTCGTGCCCAGATGTATAATCAATTTATGAAATGGTGGGTAGAACCTATGCTATTATCTCCACCCGATCTCTCTGAACTCCTATAGTTGGACATGTTTTAGTTAAATGTGCACATGATGTCATTCCACAGACCCTTCCTACTCCTTCTTTGCACCAGGCTAGCAATCACATGTCTGGGCCACCCGGGAACAAGAACAAGCTGGGACTGAGTTTGGAGTCTGACCAGCTTGGCAGGAAGCATACTTTGGCAATTTAAGACCAAGTCCAGGGAGGTATGACCTGGGCTAATAGTGTGGGGATAATATTGAGACACAGACAAAGGAAGAGCGCCCAGGCTTTGAGGCAGCAGTGATTCTAGATATCCATCAGAGTGTAAATGGCAGGCCACAAAATTGTTTTCCTAAAATGTGGTAAGATTTTTGTCAGTGTTACATCAGGCATTTTTGTCATTTGCATACAGTTCATGAACAACAACAAAGCTCACAATATAAACCTTTTTTAAAAATTTTGCAACAGATGACTTCACCCCATGGGGTGTGCTTAGGAATGTCCCTGAGGCTGTGGGGAGACTACACAGCGAAATGCCAAAATGTCCTAATAGAAACCTGGAAATCAGATTTTCATTTAAGCCCTGGCAGAAATGGAAAATACAGGAATTAGATAAAAGGCCAAGTTCAGACTAAAGTCCTTCCAGGGAGATGGAAGGAAAAACCACATACCAGGGCCTAGGGAAGATGGGGAAGTAGGGAAACTAGGTACAACAAATACAGTCAGAGGGCTCTATACCTATATGTAGTGCACAGCAGTCCACAAACATGTATTAATGGTCAGGAAGTCTACAGCTCCAGGTTCAAATGGGCCCTGCCACTCAGTGCAGTCTGAGATAAGTAGGGGATAGCAGACAATTTCCAGACCGTTCCCAGACCATTCTTATAAAAGAGTAGAGAGGGTTTCCTATGTACCACCACATCCAGCATCCATTGATGCCTATGGTCTAGGCAGAAGGTACAGATATCACAGAGAGCCAAAATAGGCTCGAGCTGACATGGGGAAGGTAAGTACGTGGATAGGGCCAGGAAAGGAGGTGTAAGCCGATGGCCCTCCACCCCTGGTTTTGTTGCCAAGCCTCTAGAGAGGTTCTTCACCCAGAAAAAGTGGGTCTATCCTTCCTTTCCCCTTGGCTAATTCCCATGTCTATCTTGTAGCACTACTGGCTGTTACTACTTCTCAACCTGGACTGGGCACTACCCTGTGTCTTATCTTGTTTTCAGCTTTCTGTCAAACAATCTCGGTTCAGGACTGTTTAGCTGTTAGACCCAGTCCTTTACATACATGTATGCATTATACATGTGAAAGTAAAATCCTGGCAGTTCATATAACTTTTGTAAACCCACACACTTAATGGAAGATTAACTGTCAAATCCAGGCATGCCAGGTCTCCTGACTCCTAGTCCAATGGTCTGGTCATGCTGCCTTCCAGCAGCTGTTCTAAACCTTACCAAAGCATTTTCAAAGGTGTTGTTCCCATCATCTTCATGCGTTGGTGGTGCAAAGAAGAAAATGCCACAGAGAAGAAAATTGAGCTTCAAATAATAAGTTACTTGTGTGTATTTTGTCTCTGTGGTTAGTAAAAATTAAGATTGATTGAAATAAACAGTTCCCTCCATGTCATACCCCAAGGCCTTGTTGAAGTGAATTAGATGAAACACATAAATTTATTAAACTATGTTCTGAGGCAAACTTATCCTTTGCTGTCTCAGTAGATGTTTTATGAAAGAAGTGTTTAGTGGTTAGAACTGTTTGGGAAAAGTTGGGTTAAAAAGGGGGATAAATTAAAACAAAAAAGGGGGGGGTAAATGTTTTTTAAATTCCCAGAGCCTTTAATATCTAAGAGAGCAAAGATTGGTTATAAGGTACGTGGAATATTTTTCCACTGAAACAACCATTACCATCTTGAAAACATTAGTGTTCCACAAAACATAGTTTGGGAAACGCTGTCATAAAGTTTAGAAACATCAATTATATGATGTGTATTTGTAATGTATGAGAAAGTGCTCTGCATATCACTATATTGAAATTGGTGCCTGCAATCATCTACTCACCCACTTCAGAAATTCCTATCATTTTTTTCACTTAGTTTAATAGGTACATTTCTGTCTAAGGTATTTGTTCCTTCCTATATTCCTGTGTCCCACCCCGGTTTCTTCCTAGAGAGCCAATAGCAATTTCTTTATTATCACGATGGCCTCCTCTGCATTTCTTTTCCATACTGCTTTTTAGTCTCTCCTCTATTAGCTTATCATCGCTTCCCCCAGTTGGCCCTGTGTATCCCCTTTTCTTAAACAACACTTAGTATTCATTAAGTGCTCATCATGTACTCACTACAGGCATGAGCTGGGTTTTAAGACTAGTAGTTTCTTTTATTATCCCAACTATTCATCTCTTTTTTTAATTTTTTAAAAGATTTTATTTATTTATTTATTTGAGACAGAGAGAGAGAGTGTGAGCAGGGGGAGGAGCAGAGGTGGAGGGAGAGAGAATTTCAAGCAGACTGTGCTCTGAGCACAGAGCCCAACCTCATGACCCTGAGATAATGACCTGAGCTGAAATCAAGAGTTGAACACTCAATTGACGGAGCCACTCAGGGGCCCCCAATTTAATGTCTTTTTTTAATGCTTAAAATTTATCATATCAAGGGGTGCTTGGGTGGCTCAGCCAGTTAAACATCTGCCTTTGGCGCAGATCATGATCTCAGAGTCTTGGGATCGAGCCCCGAGTTGGCCTCCCTGCTCAGCGGGAAGCCTGCTTTTCCCTCTCCCTCTGTCCTTCACTCCCGCTCATGCTCACTCTCTTGCGCGCTCACTCTCTCTCTCAAATAAATAAATAAATAAAATGTTTAAAAAGAATTTTTATATCAAGAAGAAGGATTAATTTCATAAAGACGTTATACTTGTAAACATTAATAGCCACAAAATGAAGAGCTTCCACTATTTATTTCCAGAGTTGTCATTTGATTCTATGATGCTGGGTGTATTCCAATTGCCACTGGTATGAATATGGAAAAATTTATCTTTCCTACCTTGACAACTGCCTCACATACTTCATCCTTTCATCCATATATCCATCCATTCATTTTTTTATTCGGCACATACTTATTGAGGATTTCTACATGCTATTGAGGGTCCATTTTGTCAGGCATTAAGGATATCAGGTTTAACGAGATCTGGTTCCTATTCTTAAGGAGTGTATAGTCTAGCCATAGGAGATAGGCATATAAACAGATGGTTATGTACATCCTCATGAGTGCTATAAAAAGTATGGAAAGAATCCTGCTGGTGGACCCAAGAATCTTATGAAGCTGAGTAACCCTCACAGGGAATGCAACTGAAAGTACAAGAGATACAGAATGGTTTTAGAATGTGACAATATGATACAGGTTATCAGTTCAACAGGCAGAGAACATTGTTTTAATGACTATCTCTGGAAGCTGATGTGGGCAGAAAACCTGAAGTTAGCTTTTCACACTCCTGGCCTGGGATTCCCAAATCCAAATTCAGTTTCTTTGATCCTGCAATAGTGAATGATATGTTTTAGAGCCAACAATGAAAGAGTGGTCTCATTTAGTGGGACAATGCTATGCTTGGTATTGTTTGATGAGATACATAGGGAATTTGGGGAAATGTAACTTTTGATATGGAGATATTTCATTCTTTTGTCCCTCCTTTTGTTCTGGGCTTCAAGTGAACTTTTATGAATTTAATGGGTCTCTGCAGAGGACATCCTTGAGGTAGACGTCGTGCAGAGAAACTTTTCCACAGTCTGAAAAACAGACCAGTGGATAGACGTGTGCATGCATAGGAGTTTGCCAAGCAGAGAAAGGAAAGAAGCAGAATCCAAGCAGAGGCATAGCATGAACAAAAGCCCAGAAAAGTGATGGTTTCAGCATGTTTGGAAATTGTTGAGTTCACTCAGGAAGCTCCAGTGTTATGGAGGGAGATGAGACCAGATGATGTGTAAGAGCCAGAACATGAAGGAACTTGTAAACAAGCTTGGGAATTTAAATTTTTCCCCTGTGGATAATGGGGAAGCCAGAGGAGGATTAAAGTGAGAGGCTCACGTAGTCAAATTTGCATTTTAAGAAGTAAATCTAGTGGTATTCTAGAAGGTAGACTGCATTCACAATAGCCAGGTAATTGAAAACAGGATAAGAAGCTGTTAAGAATGGTCTTGGGATGATGGGCTTGAGGAAAGATGAAAGTCTGAACTAAGGCAATTAGAAATGAAGAAGAGAGTCAGTTCATAAAATTGTTTCTGAGGGAGTATTAGTGGCATTTGGAGCCATGTTGTACCAGCTTGCAATGATCAGTTGTTACACATTCATAACTACCATAAGGCACCTGGATGGCTCTGTGGGTAAACATCCAGCTCTTGAATTTGGCTCGGGTCATGATTTCTGGGTCCTGAGATCAATATTCACATTAAGCTCTGCGCTCAGTGGGGAATCTGCTTGGGGATTCTCTCTCCCTCTGCTTCTGCCCTTCCCCCACCCACTCACTCACATGTTCTCTCTTTCTAAAATAAATAAATAAATCTTTAAAAAAGAAAAGAAAAGAAAAGAAATACCATGAGCTGGTTGTTAAACCATTGGTAGCTTGGTAGCTGTGATAGACATCGGCCACAGAAATTAACACACTATAGATCAGGGCTTTTTATTTTTTGAGAACCAGTTGACCAGCATACCGCCAGATGGATTAGACAGGACTTGGTGACTAGATATAAGGAGCAAGTGGGAGATATCAGGATTTTTGGGGCTAGCAACTTTTATAATTTAGAGGATCCTCCTTAAGAATATAGAATTATGAATTCAAAATTAGGCATAAGTAATGGACAGTAGGAGTATTCCTGGAAGCCAGCAATAACTTAAATATACACGGAAGTGACTGCAAACCGCATAAAAATATCCCACTAAACCCAAACTAAATGTGTCCCCAACTCAGCTTCCCCTTAGCCAGACACTAAAAGTGCCCACAACCACCCCAACACCACATCACATGATGGGAAGTATGTCAGAGGAGAAGTCAAAGTGGAAAGAAACAGCAGTCTTAACCCACTGTGGTTAAAATGTCTTACTTTTGCACATTTTACAAAAATATGTAACCATGTGAACCCCTTGTGAGAGCAACTCTCAGAACCTGGGAAGGAGTCCATGCAACTGCAAGAATTTGAAGCCCAAGCTTCCTCAGCTTCACAGCAAATTTGGCTCTGAGAGTGAGGGAGGTATCCTGGGCAACAGGAAGACCAGGGGATCCAGAGAATGGCTCATTGATTTACTTACTTGTACTCCTGTCTAGTTCTACCACAGATTCAAGATGGCTGGCTGGATGGTGACACTATTATCTGAAGAAGAGATGAGGGTTGAGTATTCCTGTGAGATCACAGAGCTCTCTCCCTTATTTCTGTTGGAAGCAAACGGTGTTCATATTATCACTGGTAACTATTAACAAGGACTAACCTTAACTGATAACCTTGTCAGGCCCAACATCCCAGAGCCCTTTTCAAAAGCACACGGGTTTCTTCCCTCTGTGGACCCTTGTAGAGAGCCACCTGGTCTTCGGCAGTGATGCTCCTGGAGGACGGTCACAGTGAGGAAAGGTGAAATATTTCTAATGCAAGCCAGAATAATCCATTCCAGACACATGTGTAATGCAGGGGAAACAGGTGCAAACAATTGAACTAGCTGTCAGCAAGCTACAGGGATCGCTTTTGATATCTTAATCGTTAGTTGATCCATGAGCCACGTTGGCAGCATCACTGTCATAGCTGACTGCACATCTGTAAACCTTTTCGAGTCTCTTCAGATGTCCATGTGAGTCTGTGAAAAGCCTGACATCACGGGAGAATTAAATTGAGCATGATTGCTGCTGTTTCCGTTTTCCTGCCACAGAACCAGACTTGACAAATGCCAATAATTGCTAATTTTTCACTACTGTTTGTCAT
The DNA here is from genome assembly GCA_028534135.1 of Potos flavus. Lineage (NCBI taxonomy): Eukaryota > Metazoa > Chordata > Mammalia > Carnivora > Procyonidae > Potos > Potos flavus. The sequence continues at coordinate 51,764,364 of CM052900.1, forward strand.
GTGCGATGCAAGGCAAGAGCAGAGAGAGAGTCTGCTGTCCCTGAGAGCATCCTGTCATTGTTGGTTTGAGGGACTGCATATCCTTTCTCTATCAGATAAGCCATTTGCCTAGCAGCCAGTGTAGGGAGGGTTTATGATGTGTTTATCTCAGCCTCTTTATCGCATCAACAAAGATAATAGCCCATAATCTGCTGGGAAAGATTTTAAATGGATGAATATTTACATTGATAAATGTCTTCATTCTCCTTTCTATTCAAGAAAAAATGTCATCACTATGATTACCTCAATAGGTAATTATTCCCAATAAGGGGATTAGAAATCTGTGACATTATCTGTAGTGACTCATTATCTGAGATTGATATAAAAAGATTTATATAAAAATCTTTTCATATAAGCCACTATTACTAATTGGACACCTTTGAAAAGAAGTTGCTTCGTTTTATTGGATTCTTTGATTTCTGTTTAGTACTGAAAATTATATTTTTATGTTAACATTTTTAGAATCTTAATTTGGAGGATTTTTTTTTCCATATTTTTTTCTATATAATTTTTTTCCATATTTCAATGGAAACTTAGATCTGAGTGAAAAATTCAGGCCGTTTCTACTCAGTTGGTGACCTTGAGCAAGCATCATTTTTTTGCATCTATAGGAATAATAATATCTGGAACTGTTGTGAAGACAGTGGGAACATATTTAAAGGACTTGGCCAATGCCTGATGCACAGTAGAGGGTCAAGAAATGGTAGCTAAGGAAAGCATGTAGAAAATGCTTATTTCACTTACTCTGGTAAGAGAAGTTAAAATATTTTTTCTTGCTTGCTTCATTTCAAAATAATGGAAACAATTACTCAAAAATGTAGACAGGTTACTAGGAGAACATCACAATCATATCCTAACAATTTGAGAAAGGTAAGTGCAAAAATTTTCCTTAAATGATGAACTCTCATACATTCTTTTCCCTGAATTATTTTCATTTGAAAACTAGTGAACTCATTTAATTCCACATCATTATTTTTGGTGTTCTACCAAAAAAGAAGATGTCATATTTCATATCCACTCTCCAAGAACAACCTTTAGCAATTCAAGTTTAACAACCTTCATTTTTGTGCAAATGCCAAAAAAAAATTCTGGTAAGTAAAGTGTTGTTTAATTTTCAGATTATTTTTCATGATCAAATAAAAAAATCTTAATAAAAGTTAATATGGGAACATAATTTACTGTCAGTATACTTTTTAATGTGGGAATTTATCTTTTCATTTTTCAATAAGTCTCATATTTAATATTTTTAGGCAAAATTTTATCATTAATGTAATATCCACCATTAATGTAATGTTTAACATTAATGTAATTTCACAATGAATCCACTCTTAGTTACTGTAATGAAAATTATTTCATTAATGGGGAAAAAACCCACATGTATTCCTAAAAATAGGTGGGAAAAATTATTATTATTAATATATATTTTTCTAAAATTTATAAATACATAATAAATAATCTTAATAATTCATTATCTTCTTTAAAACACCTGCAACCGCCAAAATGAATAGTTGTTGCCTCGTAGGCATTACATGCACTGCTGCTGATACCAGCAGACATTTATAAGTAACTATATCAAGATCTTCCAGAAAGAAAGTGGTACCCATGGTGTGGGTAATAATAAGAGTTTATAAATCTCCAACATCTCTCAAGTGAATCATAATATCCGTACAGCATTTTAACAATTCTGAAAGCCCTAGGCAAAACTATAAAGAAAGAAAAGTTCAATTATCTCAACACTTTCAATATTTGAATGTTCCTCTTCCCAATCCTGATGCCCCCTGCCTATCTGCTAGGGGCTATCATGGTTATTTTGTATACTGCGGGCACACTACATACAAATGCTTTGCCTGACCGCATGGGGCAAGCAGCCCAGGGAGGAAGACAGCTGGCAAGCAAACAATTGCCAAGAATAAAGGTATACTCTGTAATCACTGTAATATAGGAAGGAAAGAAAAAAAGAGAATACTTCCTTGTAGAAGTAAAGAATAAAATGAGCAGAATTAACCGAAGCATACGCAAGCCATTCTTCCTAAGTTGCTAAAGGACTACCCTGGAATACCCTAAAGCATATCAGTGATACCCTACTGGATACTCCATTCAGGCCTGACATTCAATATTATTTCTTCTTTCTTTTTTTTCCCCACCTTCCTCTAATCAAATCATTCACTGCTACAAATATTTTACCTTTGGCAGACAAAAAGAACTATTATTTATAGAGCAAATGTAAAAACATTTATCCCAGCATATAAATGACCAATAAGAGGGAGAGAAACTATCATTTATTGAACTTCTATGCTGTACTTGGAACTCTGCAGAATGCTTTCACATGTTAGCTCACTTAATCTTCCCCCAAAACTTCTATTAGAAACATCTTATTATGTTCTTTTTTATCAGGTAGAGAACCCAAGGCTCAGAAGAGTTAGGAATGTTACCTAACAGATGTACACTATCTGTTACAGATGGTGTAAACAGCAGAGCTGAAATGTAAGTGTCTGACTAGCCCAAGCCCTTGTTACTGCACCAACCATGCTTCCACCGTAAAGATCCCACGATCTATTTGGATGCTACCTCTGAAATACTTTTAGTTTTATAACAACAGAATGACTAAATCTGAGACCAGTATTGCTCTTTTTGCAAGAGCTCTCCAAGACCTCTTGGCTGGGACTGAGTTGTTCCCTGTTTGCATTAACTAGTTTATATACTCCAGTCCGGGAACTAGAGATTATCCATGCCTTAATCTCTGGCTTGGTTCCTAGATTCAGTTTCTTTGTATCTGAGGGTTTTATTTCCTCCAAGTCTTTCCAAGGACAGGAGCCCTCCTTCTTATGTACAATCCCTGACCTATGTTCTCACCCTCTCTGGATCTCCCTAATACAGTCTATCTGCTACTTGCACCCATCTTTTTTGGTTTCCTTCTACATTGGTCTCTCCCAGTCTCTGGGTACTCAGTCATTTCTTGTCCAACCCGCATAACTGCTTGGTAGGGATAAACAATGACTAAATCCAAAGGAAAAAATTCCCAAAGATAAAATGCCAAGCAATTTAGCAGGCACGTAGAAGATTCTGAATCGAGAAAACTTTCCCACTGCCCCTTAAATCTTATCCTACAGAGGACTGCTGGTTCTACCTACATTTAAGGCAAGATCTCCATGTAACTCCCTATACTACAATTAATAACTAATGTTTGGGGAGCACTTACTATGTACCTGGCTTTGCTCTAAGTATGTTTCAGGGATTATCTAATATAATCCTCGTCATAACCCTTGAGATAGATAGTAGCTACTACTATCCCCATAGGGGTTGGAGGGTGAGGAAAGAGGCTTACAGAGAGATATGTAACTTGCTCAATATCACACCATTTAGGAATCCACAAAGCTAGTATTTGAATCCAAGCAATCTAGCTTAAAAGCCCACATGTTTAACTGCTATGCTTTTAAAGATTATGATAATCCATGTTTACAAGATGCTAACATTTGGAAAAAGCTGACAGTTTCAACTGCGCCATTTATTCATTCTTTGAATAAATATGTATAAAACCAAAAATTATAGGGGTGCCTGGATGGCTCAGTCAGCTAAGTGTCTGCCTTTGGCTCAGGTCATAATCTCAGAGTCCTGGGATCAAGCCCCATGTGCGGCTCCCTGCTCAGCAGAGTCTGCTTCTCCCTCTCTTTCTGTTTCCCAACCCCCACTTGTGCTCTCTCTCTCTCGCAAATAAATAAAATCTTTAATAATAATAAAAATTAAAATTAAAAAATAGGAACTATAATATTCTAGGAACTAGACACAGAAGTGAACAAGATAGATAAGGGCTCTGACCTCCTATAGTTGATATTCTACTGGAATGGAATAGATCATAGGCAAATAACAAATCAGGAAATTTCAAATAATAAAAAATGATATAAGGCAAATATGATTAAAAGAGGAAATCTACTTTTGGTAGAATGATCAGGGAAAGTCTTTCAGAAAAGGTGTTATTTGAACTGAAAGGTAACACTGACCCAGCCAATGGTCTGGTGAAGCATTCTAGTTAAAGGACTGTAAGGATAAGGTCCTAAGGCAGAACAGATGGGGTTAAGGAACAGACATGAAGTGAAGGGAAGAAGAATAGAAGGTAATACCAAAGAAGTGAGCCTAGCTAACTCATGCAAAGCTTGGCTGGCCACATTAAAGTCTGGACTTTATTCTAAGAGCAATGAAAAACCATCAAAGAGTTTTATGTAAGGGATCTTATAGAATCTCTCTGGTTTCTTTGTAAAAAGTGGATTGACTGGAAAATATTTTAAAGGATTCAATTATATCTCAATAAAAAAATTTAATAAAGGATTGGTTGATGATAGGAAAGAATGGAAGTAGGGAGAACAGTAGGAAGACTCCGGCAGTTGTCCAGGCAAACGATAACAATGGCTTGGACTAGGGTGTTGAACACAATATGTAAAGAAATAGCTAGAGAGATATATGAAGGTAGGACTTCAAATACATCAGAATGGATTGTATGTGGGGAATAAGGGAAAGAGAGTATCAAGGATGGAATCAAGGGTAAAAAAAAAAATGTAGTGCACTGCATCCTACAATAAACTAAGTTTCTGACATCTATCCCATTTTTTATTGATTCTGATCAACCAAATCAGTTAACAGCAATGAACACATTTTGGGGCATTACAACGTGATAACTTCCATGAATGATAAGAAGATACAAAACTACAAAGGAAAAAATTAAAATACATTGCTATTTCAGGTTGGATTCTCTGGAAGCAAACACTGAGGAGGAATTTGGAGGGCTAGATATTTATTAAGGATCCACACCATGAAAGAAAAGAGGAGGAAGCAGGATTGGGCAGATGGAGAATTTAAACTGCGATTTAAAGATGACTAATCTTTGGCCAACCTGGTAGGGAGCCCTGGAGTGAGTACTGCCCATCGGAAATAACCTCCACCTCTCAATCATAGGACACAAGGTGCCAGGGAAAGGTGTGACTTCTAGCAAGGCAGCCCTCAGTAGTTAAAGCAGATTCTTTAAAAGCTGATGTCCGAATGCAATCTACTGATGACACTCTCCACAGGTGGGTGCCAAGTCTTTCCTTAAAGAGACACTTAAGTGGAGTATGCACCACAGTTCTACTTTATGTCTTGTATACTTCACAAATTTTCCAAGACAGCCCCTTTACAAATATTTGGTAACATTATATACCATATATCAGATAATAGATTCCCATTATTATTTCAGAAAATGTGTTTGTGGGGGTCACGTGGGTGGCTCAGTCAGTTAAGTGGCTGACTCTTGATTTTGGCTCAGGGTATGCTCTCAGGGTCCTGAGATGGAACCCCATGTCAGGCTCCATGCTGGGTATAGAACCTGCTTAAGATTCTATCTCTCCCTCTCCTTCTGCCTCTCTCCTCCTGCTCATGCTCTTTCTCTCTCTCGCTCTCTCCGAAAGAAAGAAAGAAAGAAAGAAAGAAAGAAAGAAAGAAAGAAAGAAAGAAAGAAAGAAAACAAACATGTTGTTTGTGGTACATATACTTGAAGAGGGGAGAGAAGGCCAGTTCAGTCTCTATTTATCTTCCTTTATCTTCCTGTTACAGGTGCCCTTGCGCAGATCTCTTGTGCAGAATGCTACCATTTGAGTACTGAATCTGAAATAAATTTCTATTGTAGTCTCTTACTGAAGTGAGTTAGGGCAACACAGCCAAGAGGTCATTAATTAACCTTAACGGTTCAGCTCAGGGAGTAAAAAGCTTGAAAGAGCATCACTCCTACATATAAAACAAGAAAAAAAAGATGGACGAATTGAAAATTAATTATTTTTTTTGAACCTGTCATAGAACTGAGGTCACAGAACAACTAATTCCAAAGTAAGAGAGACTGGCACCTGCAGGGAGGACCTGGAGCTGAGCATTTGCTTATCTGGAGCAGACGTAAGTAAAAATCATATGAACCACTGTATTAGTCATCTCGGATTTCAATAACAAAATGCCATAGACTGAGTGGTTTGAAAAACAGAAACTGGGGTGCCTGGGTGGCTCAGTGGGTTAAACCCTCTGCCATCGGCTCAGGTCATGGTCTCAGGGTCCTGGGATGGAGCCCCGCATCGGGCTCTCTGCTCAGCGGGGAGCCTGCTTCTCCCTCTGTCTGCCTCTCTGCCTACTTGTGATCTCTCTCTCTCTGTCAAATAAATAAATAAAATCTTTAAAAAAAAAAAACAAAACAGAAACTTATTTCCTCATAGTTCTGGAAGCTAGAAATCCAACATCAAGGTGCCAGCATGGCTGGGTTTTTGCAAACAGCTGCCTTCTCACTTTATCCTTAATCGGAGGGAGAGGGAGAAGGGGGAGAGAGAAAGAGAGAGAGATATAGCTTTCATTCCTCATGGTCATTTCTGGAGAAGAGAATAACAGCCGCTGCCAAACATCCAGACCTATCTCCCTGATCTCCCCTATGGAACAAAAGCTTTAAACATCAGGGGAAAGAGCATAAAAACTGGCCAGAGAGCATTGGTAGAAACTCACTGCATGTAATAGAAACAAGAAGCTCTACGCCTGGGAGTAGGGAAATGATTCAGTCCAATACCACATCTACAGAAGATGTGGAACACCAGTGAAGGCCATATGCCTAAAACCCAGGTTCTCAGTGCCTGCATAAAACTGAGGCTTAATCAGAACATCAGAGAATGCTCTACCATCTCTCTTTTTACGCACCCAAGTAAAAATGACAGTGAAATACAGGTGAGAGAGCTTCAAAAAGACAGACTCTGGGGAATAGTGCAATAGATAAGACACAAAGGCAAGCAAAGAGACCACTATAACCTTAATATCAAAACTGAATTTTTTGAAGAAATAAAATTTATGGTCTAATCTCTTTCATGAACAATCCGAAATATATATATGGTAAAATACATATGTATGTATATATATGCAAACTGAAGCCAGTATTCTGTAAATAGACTATTATATCATAAAAAAATTGGTTACATTTCAGGAATTCAAAGATAGCCTAACATTTGAAAATCAATCAATGTAATTTCTTATATTAAAAAGAAGAAAAGAAGAAAAAAAACATATAATTCTTGTAATAGATAAAGAAGAGAAAATCTGGTAAAATTCCAAACCTCTCAGCAAACTAAAGTTAAAATAAAATTACCTTAATCTAATAAAGTATATCTACAAAAAAAATTGTAACAAACATCATTTTTAATGGTGAAATGTTGGAAACCTCTACATCAAAATAAGAAGACCCTCTAGCATCATTTTTTATTTAACAGTATATTTAAATCTTAACCAAAGCAAATAGGACAAGATAAAGAAATAAAAGTTATAATGTGGGAAAGAAGAAATAAAACTCTCATTATTTACAGATGATGTTATTGTATAAATAAAAAATCCCAAAGAAGTTACAAATTAATGGTTAGAATTAAATGGATTTAGCAAGACTCCTGGACATTAGGGTAACACACACACACAAATGAACAACACATCGATATATCAGTAGTAAACAACTAAAAAATAAAAATGTTTAGTAATACCAAAAACATCAAATACCTAGCAACAAGTCTCATGAAAGATGCACAAATTCCTGCACAGGAATCTGCAAACCATTACTGAAGGAAATCAAGAAAGACCTAAATAGGCCTGGATTTCTGGGAAGATGGTGAAATAGAAGGACCCTAAGCTCCCCCCATCCCACAGACACACCTAAGTAACAGCCACATTAGTGCAACCAACCCAGAAAATACCCAAGGACTAGCAGAACAGATTTTCACAGTTAATTGTAAAGAGGAAGCCACATAGCAAAGGGTAGGAGGGGTGAAGATGTGGTCAGAACCAAACTCCTGGAGAGACTAACCATAAACAGGAGGGATACCACAAGCACAGAGAAGAGAGAGGAGCAGAATCTATGCCAGGCATCCCAGACATGGGGGACCTACACTGGGAAGATGAGTGCCTTATAATTTGGCTTCAAAAACAAGTGGGTCTTAACTTCAGGAGGATTTATAATCAGCAGGGCTTAACTCTGGGTACTTTAAAAATCAGCAGGCTTCACTCTAGGAGAACCAGAGGGTGATGGGAAACTGAGTCCATGCCCTTAAAAAAGCAGCATTAACAAATAACCCTGCGAGATATATAGTATAGAAAGAGAAGTTTAAAAAGTGCCTGGGGTATATGAGAAGATTTATTTATCAATTTCAGAACATGTGTCACAGGGCCAGGAACCTTCAGGAAACTTCTCCAAAAAAAAAAAAATAGAGTTATTAGCATTTATTAGCATATCTGTCCCCTACCCCCGGCCTAGATAATGAGACACTTGCAGGAACCAGTATGAACACCCTCCACCTACCTTGCTAACACTGCATTCTCTGTACTCACATTCTCCTACAGCTCCAACCACTCAGCAGGAGTGAGTCCCCCCAAAGGGGCTCCTGCCATGTCACATTCTGCAAGCAGCCTCATAGGGGCCAGCACTACTCCAAATAAACCCTTGCCCTAGAAAGAGGGAAAGATAACAACACACACTAGCTTCACTGCAGCCCCAGAAGACAAACAGGGGGCAGACATATGATCTGACTGCTGGCCCTGCCCACCAACAAAAATCTCTCAGGGGGCAGCACAGGGAGAACATCTGTAGTTCGGTGTTGACCACAGCTCCAGTGAACAGGCTGAGGGCAGGCATCTGATCTGACTACTGACACTGCTCAACTATAAGCCATGGCAGCACCACACTGGCCCCTTAACAGCACAGGGACCAAACCCTGCCTGGTGCACCCACAACATGCAAAGTGGACCACTGAAGCTGACAGGACTGAAGGCAAACAAGGCTCAGCCACTACACTAGGGTGCACACAACCCACATAGGTGACACCCCTAAAGCTCCTGCTTCTGGTGGACAGGAGACATTGCACTGCAAGGCAGCACAGGACTTCTTATTAATAAGGCCACTACTTTCAAGATCAGGAGATGTAGCTGACTTTCATAATAAGTAGAAATAAACATGGCATGTTAGACAAATTGAGGAGACAAAGGAATATATCCCAAATGAAAGAACAGGGCAAAACCAGAGCATAAAAGTTACATGAAATGAAGATAAACAATATGCCTGATAAAGAATTCAAAGTAATGTCAAAAAGATACTTACTGGACTTGAGAAAAGAGTGGAGGATCTCAGTGAGACCTTCAACAAAGACATAGTAACTATAAAAAAGAACAAATCAGTGATAAAGAATTCATTTACTAAAATTACAAAATACACTGGAGGAAATCAATAGCAGATTAGAGGAGGCAGAAGACCTGGAAGACAGAGTAAGGGAAAGTAACCAAGCTGAACAGCAAAAATAAAAAAGAATAATAAGAAATGAAAATAGGTTAAAGGAACTCAGTGACATCATCAAACATAATAATATTCACATTATAGGGATCCCAGAAGAAGAGAGAGATAAAGGGGCAAAAAATTTATTTTAAAAAAAACAAAAACAGCTGAAAATTTCCCTAATCCAGGGAGGGAAACAGACATCCAGATCCAGGATGCACAGAGAGCCCCCAATAAATCAACCCAAAGAGGTTCACACCAAGACACATAATAATTAAAATGGCAAAAAGTAATGACAGAATTTTTAAAGGAGTGAGAGAAAAGAAAATAGTTACATAGAAAGGAAACCCCATAAGGCTATCAGCTAATTTTTAGCAGAGACTTTGTAAGCCACGAGGGAGTGGCATGATATATTCAAAATGCTGAAAGGAAAAAACCTATAACCAAGAATACTCTATCCAGAAAGTCTATCATTAGGAATAGAAGAAGAGGTAAAGATTTTCCCAGACAAATAAAACCTAAATAGTTCATCAACACTAAACCAATCTTACAAAAAACAAAAGGCATTCTTAAAGTGGAAAGGAAAGGCTATAATCAGTAGTAAGAAAATTATGGAGGGAAAAAATTTCACAGGTAAATAGAAACATAATAAAAATATAAAATCGGTATGGAGGTTAAAGCATAAAAGGAGTAAAATCAATTATAGCTATAGAAATCAGTCAAGGGATTCACAAAATTAAAAGATGTAAAGTACGCTATCATATACATGAAACACGGTGGGGGGAAATATAATGCTTTTAGAATGGGTATGAAACGAAATAATCACAGGAAAAAATCTGGAAAGAACACAGATACATGGAGGTTAAATAACATGCTACTAAACAATGAATAGGTCAACCAAAGAATCAAAGAGGGAATAAAAAATACATACAGACAAATGAAAATGAAAACTCAATGGTCCAAAAACTCAATGAAGCAAAAGCTATTCTAAGAAGAAAGATTATAACAATACAGGCCTACCTCAAGAAGCAAGAAAAATCTCAAAAGCACAACCTAACTTTACACCTAAAGGAGCTAGAAAAAGAAGAGCAAACAAGACCAAATCCAGGAGAAGAAAGGAAATAATAGAGGTTAGAGCAGAAATAAATGAAATACAGACTCAAAAAAACCATTAGAACTCATCAGTTGGTTCTTTGAAAAGATCAACAAAAGTAATAAACCAATAAAAAAGAGAGGACTAAAATAAATAAAATTGGAAATGAAGGAAGAGAGATAACAACTGACACCACAGAAATACAAAGCATTATAAGAGAATATTATGAAAAATTATATACAAAAATACTGGACAATCTAGAAGAAATGGATAAATTCCTAGAAACATATAACCTTCCAAAACTGAAACAGGAAGAAACACAAAATTGAACAGACTGATTATTAGAAATGAAATTTAATCAGCAGTCAAAAAGTTCCCAACAAATAAAACTCCAGGATGAAGATAGCTTGACAGGTGAATTCTATCAAACATTTAAAGAAGAGTTAATACCTATTATTCTCAAACTATTCCAAAAAATAGAAGAGGAAGGAAAATTTCCAAATTCATTCTATGAGACCAGCATTACCCTGATACCAAAACCAGATAAAGACACTACAAAAAAAAAAAGAAAGAAAGAAAAGAAAACTACAGGCCAGTATCTCCAATGAACATAAATGCAAAAATCCACAACAAAATATTAGCAAACTGAATCCAACAATACATTGTAAGAAATAAATCACCACAATCAAGTGGTATCTATTCCAGGGATGCAAGAGTTGGGTTCAATATTCACAAATCAATCAATGTGATACATCACTCTAACAAGAGAAAGGATAAAAGCCATAGGATCATCTCAATAGATGCCGAAAAAGGATTTGACAAAGTACAACATCCATTCGTGATAAAAACCCTTAACAAAGTAGGTTTAGATGGAACATACCTCAACATAATAAAGACCATATGTGAAAATCTCGTAACTAACATCATACTTAATGGTGAAAAACTGCGAACATTTCTTCCAAGATCAGGAACAAGGATGTCAACTCTTACCACTTTTATTCAACGTTGTACTCGAAGTCCTAGCCACAGGAATCAGACAACAAAAAGAAATGAAATGCATCCAAATTAGTAAAGAAGGAGCAAAATTGTCCACTATTTGCTGATGACATGATACTATATAGCAAAAACTCTAAAGACTCGACCAAAAAATTACTAAAACTGAAAAATAAATTCAGTGAAGTTATACAAAATTAATATACAGAAATTTGTTACATTTCTATACATTAATAATGAAGAAGCAGAAAGGGAAATTAAGAAAACAATCCCACTTACAATTGCACCAAAAATAATAAAATACCTTGTAATAAACTTAAGCAAAGAGGTAAATGATATGTATTCTGAGAACTATAAAACATTGATGAAAGAAACTGAAGGTGACACAAATAAATGGAAAGATATTCCATTCTCATGGATTAGAAGAATGAATATTGTTAAAAAGTCCATAGTACCCAAAACAATCTACAGATTTAATGCAATCCCTATCAAAATATCAACAACATTTTTCACAAAACTAGACTAATACTAAAATTTGTATGCAACCACAAAAGACCCCAAATAACAAAAGCAATCTTAAGAAAAACAAAGCTGGAGATATCACAATCCCAGATTTCAAGATGTACTACAAAGCTGTAGTAATCAAAACAGTATGGTACTAACACGAAGGTAAACACATAGATCAACAGAACAGAAGAGAAAACCCAGAAATGAACCCATGACTATATGGTCAATTAATCTTCGACATAGCAGGGAAGAGTACACAATGGGAAAAAGGCAATCTCTTCAACAAATGGTGTTAGAAACCATGCAAACAGCAACATGCAAAAGAATGAAACTAGACTACTTTCTCATATCAAACACAAAAAGAAATTTAAAATGGATTAAAGATCTAAAGGTAAGACCTGAACCCACAAAAATCCTAGAGAACACAGGCAGTAGTAACCTCTTTGATATGGGCCACAGTAAATTCCTTCTAGATATGTCTCCAGAGGCAAGGGAAACAAAAACAAAAGTAATCTATTGGGACATCATCAAAATAAAAACTTCTGTACAGTGAGGAAACAATCAACAAAACTAAAAGGCAACCTATGGAATGGGAGAAGATATTTGCAAATGACATATCTGGTAAAGAGTTAGTATCCAAAATAAAGAACCTACAAAACTCAACACCCAAAAAATATATAATCCAATTTTAAAAAGGGCAAAAGACATGCATAGACATTTTCCCAAAGATATCCAGAGGGCCAACAGACACATGAAAAGATGCTCAACATCAAAGACCATTAGAGAAATACAAATGAAAACCACAATGAGATATCACCTCATACCAGTCAGAATGGCTAAAATAAAAAACGCAAGAAACAAAAAGTGTTGGTGAGGTTGTGGAGAAAAAGGAACCCTCTTGCACTGTTGGTAGGAATGAAAATTGGTACAGCCACTCTGGAAAACAGTTTGGAGGTTCCTCAAAAAGTTAAAAATAGAACTACACTACAAACCAGCAATTCCACTACTATTTACCCAAAGAATATAAAAATACTAATTCAAAAGGATACATGCACTCCGATGTTTATAACAGCATTATCTATAGTAGTAGGTGCTCAAGAAATGTTTATTGATCTGAAATATTATTGATCTGTTTATTTATAAACAGATTATTTTAATGTTGTGTGATAACATATTAGGCGAACGTTAAACAAATGGGTCCTGGGAACTCCAGGGAGGGTCATCTCATCCAGACATCTAACCCAGACATGAAGACAGGGAAATGAAGAATACTCTCATAGCTTGAAGAACAAGTTGATATAGTGCCAGCAAAAAGGGATTTCCAGGTACGGGGACCAAAGTGAGCCCAAATTACCAACAAGAAATGGCACCATGTGAACTGCAAGTAGCCCTTTTTCCAAGAACCAAGAGTATAAAGAGAGAAGTTCACAGGCAAAAGCCAGATAATAAAAACCATTATATGACTTGCTAGAGAATATGTACTTTGTCCTATAGGCAGCAGAAGCTATCAGAAACAAGAAGTAAAAAAAATGCGGCCATGCAGAAGATGGATTAGTGAGCATGAAGACTGGAAACATAGGTAGATGCTATCACCATAGTGCAGGTGCAAGGTAATGAAGACCTGAAATGGGAAAATGGTGGCAGAGGCTCTGAAGATAACCATACAGTGAATCTTTAGAACAGGGATTCTTAAACCCTGCTTGCCCCCATAGAATTCCCTGATCCCATGCAGACCTCCTGAATTAGAATCCCGAGGAGCAAGGCCAGGTACTTTTGTAAAAGTTACAGGCGATTCTGATGAGCACCTTGGTCTCTGAGCTGTTCTAGGGCAGGGATCAACAAACTACAGCTATGACCCACTGCCTGTTTTTGTATAGCCCATGGGCTAAGAATGGTTTTTACATTTTTAAGTGCTTGGAAAAATCAAGAAGAACATTACATGACACATGAAAATTATATGAAATTTAAATATCAGTGTCCAAAAATAAAGTTTTATTGAACACTGATTTGTTCATATATTGTCAATGATGACTTTGACACTATAATGGCAGAAGTAAGTAGTAACAACAAGGATCATAAAGCCTAAAGGCCCCAAAGCCTGAAATATTTACTATCTAGTCCCTGAGAGGAAAAAGTGCTAAGTTCTGATCTAGAGCAGTCATTCTTCTCTTGGCTGCACATTGTAATCATCTGCCGTTTCCCAAGTCATATCTCTGGGGATACAACCCAAGCATCAGTATATTTTTTTAAGCACCCTGGTAAACTTTAGCCTGTGCAGCCAGTGTTGAAAATGGCTGACTTAGAGAGCTATACTGACAGAAATTAGTGATTGTTTAGGTGTGATTGGTGAAGGAAAGAAAGATTATATGGATTTAAAACACATCTATTAGGATTGTTATTATGAACTCCTTGAAGGCAAAGAATGAAATCCTCTTTCTATATCCCCAGTACTTAGTACTGAATCTGATGCAGTAAAGATACTCAGTAGGAGTTTACTGTATGAATGAATGACTAAGTATTCCTCATTGAAGCAGTCTCAATACAAGGTACTTGAGAAATAGTTTATGTTCATTTCAGTGCCACAGAAAACTTTTGAAAAATGGGCCTATCTACTTGCACAAAAATATAGGTTTCACTTCAACTAGACCTCCAGAGATTAGTAATGTTACAAAAAATTAAGAGAAAATTATAAATAAATTATTAGACAATTGCCATTAAAAGTCAATTTTTAGTTACTAAATTTTCTGAAATAATAGTTTCCTTTTAACTCTGACAGAAATTATTTTATAAATCTATTTTTAGCATTTAAGCTAATTCAAATAGTTAAATAAGATGAGGTTATATCAGAATATTATTTTTTGGCTAAGTGTCTGCAAAACTTACAAAGCAAAGAATAAATATGATGTGATATTTTAAATAAATGATAAAGATCAAAACAGACTTAAGTTAGAGGTCATGTTTGAGTATAAGAAAAAGTAACGACCATTCACAAATTATTATTGTGGTGTCTAAAGTAGATCTAGATATCAGTCATAGAGAGTTAACTATTTCTACACTGTTTAAGAATAGATACTAATTAGATTATGTCCCCCTCCTGACTCTGCTATGCTCATCAATATTTTCTACCTTTCTTCAGGGTACATATGCTATTGTGGAGACAAGAAGAGAAAGAGAAGGTGGAGAAAGTGGGAGGAATTCTATACATATGGGTACATCACACTATAGAAAATCCTTAGTCAATGAAATGGGTATGGTGTCAGTCCAGAATACCATAAAGGCATTTCTGATTTTGAAAAGCAATGTAAAATAAGAAGTGTAATCTATTCTATTACTATTAACTGTTTTTAACTGCACCAATTTTTATACAAAACAGCATAATGACAATGCTTTGATCAAAGATCTAAGATGGCTGACTTCTCGAGAAAGCATCTGAGTTCACGGAGATTGGCCAGCGATGAAACAGTCCATGAACTCCAACTAGAACCCTTATAGGTCTCAGGCAGGGAGAGCACAGTGACTTTCATGGGAAATGGTGACTGAAATGTGTTAGCGTGCTTCACATTTCCATTTTTAAATGTTGCACATGATTCTGACAAAGGCAAAGCTGTAAGACAGACAACAGATCATCAGTTGTTGAGGTTGAAAATGGAGAAGGGGTTGACAACTAAGGGGCAGCACAGGGAAACTTAGGGGGGGTGACAGAACTACATCTTGATGGTGGTGGTAGTTATGCAAACTATACATTTGTCAAACCCATTGAGTTGTGCATCAAAAAGAGCTCATTTTATTGTATGTAAAATTTTTTAAATATATAGTTAATTGTTTTAGAATAAATTGAGTTGACCTACAGAACTGATAAGAAGATAAGACTTGGTTAGATCAGTAGTAACTTTCTAATATTACATATGTTATTTTTATATATATTATATATATAATATATATAATAATATATTCTAATATTACATATGTTATATTACATGTTATTTTCTGTTAACTAAAAGCTCTAATTGCCAAATGAAATGCACTATTTTTGATTAAATGTACAAATGAAAGCTAAACAGGACCCTTAGAAGAAATAAAAATTAAGAAAATTTAATTAAGAAAAATTAAGAAAAATTGACATAAAGAATATATAAGGTAAAATAAAAAATAGGTAATATAAAAATGAAGCATATAAAAGGAAGCAAGTTTTGAGGACAATTTTGATAGTAAAAAGTAACCAAACAAAAAAAAAATATTTGTTATAAAAAGTCAACTAAGAAATGCAGTTCTGATGGAGGCTGAGACTCGTTTCAGTTAAGAATATTTAATGCCAAGATTCTACAATCACTCAAAAAGTCTAAGGGTAAATAAACCAGCCTACTGTATGTAAATTTTAAGATAACAAATATTAGGATTGCCTGGGTGGCTCAGTGGGTTAAAACCTCTGCCTTCGGCTCAGGTCATGATCTCAGGGTCCTGGAATCAAGCCTCGCATCGGACTCTGCTCAGCAGGGAGCCTGCTTCCCCCCTCTCTCTCTGCCTGTCTCTCTGCCTACTTGTGATCTCTCTCTCTCTCTGTCAAATAAATAAATAAAATCTTTTAAAAAATAAAATAAATAAAATAACAAATGTTAAATACTGTATACATATAAATCGAATATCTTCGAAAACTTTCTAAGTTTTTTCTTACATTCATCATCCTTTATATAGACATCACTACAGAAAATCATGTCTGTTAAAAGGAACACGTTTATTCTCCCCATTTCTCTTGAGCCAACATTTCAGAAGGAACACAGAAAGGATAGACAAACATCTTCTCTACTTCTTTCCTTGACTCACCATTCAAGGTTAATGGTAGATAATTTATGTAGATAAGTGTTTACTTTTCAACCAATGGCTTGTGTAGCCAATATTCACTATAGCCCTCAAGGAGATTCAGAAATCCCCTTAGGTCAGCAAATGGAGAGAGCAGCATGGCCTTGAGAATACACCCCACCTGTGCCTTCTTTTAGTCCTAGAACTGAAAGGCTGTGCACATGCATGCACAGAAGTTAATGTGTTGTGTTGTTTTATTTTGTTTTTTCATCTTGCTTTGTCAGCCCTCATGGGATGTTCTATAAAGTTTAATAATATACTCAAGTCTAGGAATCACATAATCAAGTTCTTTCTATTCCAAAACCATACTTAGACCGGTCAGACAGGTATGAAAACTCTACTGAAGGATTCATGAGCCAAGTATGCTAACATGTTGGGGTTTCTTTTTAATATACCATTTTTGCATTGGCTGCCAATGGTGAAGAATATAGACTAAATAAAATCATAAATAAACCAGAGGAAGGTCTGAGTGACTTTATTTAAAATCTGGGGGGGAGAGGGGGGCTGAGAGTGGGGAGGAATTGACCCTTCTAACTAAACACAAACCCCAAGCAGTTATCAGAAAAAGGCATGCAATGGTTTTATTGTTCTTATGAAAGAATGTTCAACCTTGACCATTATACAAAAATGTAAATCAAAACAAGATAGCTTTTTCACTTATCAAACTGCAAACATTTTTAAGTTTCTAGTTGAGCATAACTGTGGAGAAATGGGCATTCTCCAACCGTTTGTCAAGGTGAAGGTCTGATTCCCTAACTAGCAATTTACCCCACAGATATACTCACAAAAATATTCCAAAACACATGTATGAAAGGTTGTCTCAGCTTTGTTAATAGCAAAAAATATATAAACAACTTCTTAAATAAACTATGATACATTCATAAAATGGAGTACTCCGTCACTTTAAAATGAACAAGCAAATCGGTATGTGTTGATATAGAAGCATCTGCAAGATGTAAGTTTTTAAAAATCAAAGATGACAATTCCAGCCAAAATGGAGTAACTCTACTACAGCTCTCTCTCCCACTAGTGTAACTAAAAACTCTATACAAATTAAAAAGCAACTACAAGGGAACTGTGAAAAATTAATAATTGGAACCAAATTACACAAGGGAACCAAGGCTTAAAAAATGATCTACAATAGAAGTAAGTTTTGCCATCTTATTTCATCCTTTATCATCCAGTTTTGACCCAAGGGTGACCCCAATGCAAAATTGAGCAGTGGATACAGGCAGCAAAACCTCCGAGAAAACCTATCTTTCTGGAGAGAAGACTGGGAAAAGGGATCGCAGTGAGTTGAAGAGTATGGGAGACACCCACTTATTCTTATTTGTTGTTCTCTTGTTTTACATCATTAAAGTCCCTGGAGGAGAGAAGAAAGAGACTGATGCAGAAAGAAATGTTTGAAGAAATTTGTTGAAAGCCATAAATTTAGAAATTAATGAAGCTCAGCAAACCATAAACAGCATAAACTCAAAGAAAAGCATGCACAGACAAATAGCAACCAAGTAACTGTACAACAAAGATAAATTTTAAAATCTTGAAAGCAGCCACAGAAAAATGACATATTACATAGAGGAGAACAAAATTTTGACTGCAAAATTCTCATTAAAAGACAAGGAAGCCAGGAGACAATAGGACATCCTTAAAGCATAGAAAGAAAAGAACTGTTGAGTTCTACATCCAGCAAAAATATCCTTCATGAATGATGACAAAATAAGGACATTCTCAGCTAAAGAAAAATAAGATAATCTAAAACAATAACAAATTTAAAAGAATAGAAATCTTACAAAGTATGTTATTGAACTATAATTAACTAGATATTAAACTAGATATTGAAATAGAAATAGGGATGCCTGGGTGGCTCAATTGGTTAAGCATCTGCCTTCAGCTCAGGTTGTGAACCCAGGGTCCTAGGATTGAGTCCTGCATTGGAGTCCTTTCTCAGTGGGATGCCTGCTTCTCCCTCTACCTGTGGCTCCCCCTGCTTGTTCCCTCTCTCTCTCTCTGACAAATAAGTAAATAAAATCTTTAATTAAAAAAAAAAAAGAAATATATCTGAAAAATCCCCAATTGGTAAAATGTAGTCAACACACTTCTAAACAAACTGTGGGTCAAAGAGGAAGTCTCCGGGGAAATTAGAAAATATTTTGACTGAATGAAAATAAAAAGATAAGATATCAAAACTTGTAGCTTGCAGCTAAGAGTTCTTAAAGAGAAATTTATAACATTAAATCTTATGTTAGAGAAAAAAGGTCTCAGGGCACCTGGGTGGTCTAGTTGGTTAAGCATCTGCCTTAGGCTCAGGTCATGATCCCGGGGTCCTGGGATTGAGCATGCTCCCTGCTGAGCGGGGAACCTGCTTCTCGATTTCCCTTCGCCTGCTGCTCTGCCTGCTTGTGCTCTCTTGCTCTCTCTTGCTCTCTCTCTCTCTCTGTCAAATAAATAAATAAAACCTTAAAAAAAAAAAAGAAAGAAACAAACAAAAAGATCTCAATAATGAAAGAAAGTGGAAAAGGAAGAACAAAGTAAACCCAAACCAAATAGAGACAAGGAAAAGCCAAATCTAAGAACAGAAATCAACAAAACTTCAGTAAGAAATTTGATGAAACCAAAATATGGTTCTTTGAAAAGATCGATAATATTTGTAAACCTCTAGACAGACGGACCAAGAAAAAAGAGAAGATGTAAATCACCAGTAGAAGGCATAAGAGATCCTACAGACATTAAAAGGATAATAAGGAAATACAACAAACAACTCTTTGCTCATGAATTCAAGAAAAATCAAATGCACCAGGGCTTTAAAAGACAGAAATTAACAGAACCCATTGAAAAAGAAATAAATAAATAAATAAAATAAAAAATAAATTTAAAAAATTTTAAAAAAAGAAAAAGAAATAAATAGCCTGAATATTCCTATATATGTTAAGGAAATTGAAAACCTTCCCACACAGAAAACTCCTGGCCCAGATGGTTTCACTGGAGATTTCTACCAAACATATTTACCAAACATTTCTATGAAAAAAATATCAATTTTATGCTATCTCTTCCAGAAAATGAATTGAGAAAACACTTTCCAACTTATTTTATGAGCCAGCATCACAATGATACCAAAACTAGAAATAAGACATAAGAAACTGCAGACCAATATCCTTATGACGACAAACGCCTAAATCAACAAAATTCTAGCAAATTATATTCAGCAACATATAAAAATGTAATACATTATAAGCAAACTGGGGCTTATCCAAGCAATATAAAGCTGGTTCAATATTTAAAAATCAATCAATGTAATTCATTATTAAGAATTTTTTAAATCATAGATAATCTCAATTAATGAAAAAGGAAGCCTTTAACAAGAGTCAACATCCATTCATGATAAAAATTCTCCACAAAGTACGAACAGAAGAGAATGTTCTCAACCTGATAAAGGACATTTACAAAAAATCTGTAGCTAACATAATGCTTACCCAAGTTTTAATCCAAGTTATCCAAATCTTAATCATCTAGTCTGTAAAAGGAGGATATAAATAATTGCCTCTTGGACTTATTATGAAAGTTAAAGTTATTACCATAATGCATAGTGCATTAAAAATGGTGAAAATAGTCTTCTTTTCCAGCTGGAACCATGGAGGGTATAGAAGAGAAGAAAAAGAGAGTTTCTACTATGCCAGAAATCCTTAAGAAAAAAGCGAAGGAATTTCACAGAGTAGAAGATCAAATGTCTCGGAAAGAAGTTTGCCCAAAAAATGCTTCGAAAAGCAAGGAGAGGGGAGCCTGAGTGGCTCAGTTGTTAAGTGTCTGCCTTCGGTTCAGGTCATGGTCCTGGGATCCTGAGGTCCTGGGATGGAGCCCCGCATTGGGATCCCTGCTCTGCAGGAAGCCTGCTTCGCCCTCTCACACTCCCTACTGCTTGTGTTCCCTCTCTCGCTCTCTGTCAAATAAATAAATAAAATCTTTAAAAAAAAAAAAAAGAAAGAAAAGCAAGGAGAAAACTTATCTATGAAAAAGCTAAGCATTACCACAAAGAATATAGGCAGATGTAAGGAACTGATATTCGAAGGGCCAGGATGGCAAGAAAAGTTGGCAACTCCTACATACCTGTAGAACCCATATAGGTGTTCGTCATCAGGATCAGAGATAGCAGTGGTGTGAGCCCAAAGATTCCAAAGGTGTTCGCCAGATTCTTCAATGGCACCTTTGTTAAGCTCAACAAAGCTTCAGTTAACATGCTAATGATTGTGGAACCATATATAGCTTGGGGGGACCCAACCCTGAAGTGGTGAATGAATTGATCTAAGAGTGCAGTTAAGACAAAATCAACAAGTGAATTGCCCTGACAGGTAACACAGTGATTGCTCAGTATCTTGGTAAATATGGCGTCAGCTGCATGGAGGATTTGATTCACCAGATCTATACTGTTGGAAAATGTTTCAAAGAAGCAAACAACTTTTTATGGCCCTTCAAATTATCTTCTCCACAAAGGGAAATGAAGGAAAAAGACCACCCACTTTACAGAAGGTAGAGATGCTGGTAACAAGGAAGACCAGATCAATAGGCATATTAGAAAGATGAACTAAAATATCTACCATGATTATTTTCATAATTCAGACAGTTAATAAATGACTAATTTCATACTGAAAAAAATGGTGAAAATAATTATTATTATATATGCAATAATAATAAAAATTTATATTCATCACACATCAGTACTGCATTATTGGCTGGAATGTTGCATAGTCCAGAACTCAGAATATCTGTAGTATTACCACATACAACAGACACATACACACACACACAGAGCACACACTGTAAAAAGCACAAGGTGATTTCTAAAAAGTCAAACAAATAGGAAATAAAAGTGGAAAAGGAAAATAATATCCTATGACTGATCATTCTTTATGATAATGAGCACTAGCAGTCACTTCCTAAAATCTACTCCATTGAAAAACAAAATGGAAAACATTGCAATGAATTTAAGACAAAATCTGCTGACAAAGTTGTCCCTGTAAGAAAATCCAATGCAAGACATAGTTTCAGACTCACAAAATCAAAGTTTCCTAGTGAAGGTATTACTCATGATTTTTCTTAAATCACAGTTCTCATTCATGAAAGTTCCAAGCAGTCTTCTGGAATTTGTGTCACTTATGGATTTTTTACTTTTAGGGAGTTTATATAGTAAGGTTGTCCAAATTACTTCAAAGTACAAGTTTTTATTGATAAAAACTAGGGACCATTTTTCATGCTGGAGAGATTAAACTAAGAGCCAAATCTACGCGAGAATCAAAAAAAAAAAAAAGGGTACTTGCCCACCCACCCACTTGTTAAGAATAAATATTCTGATAAACAAAACTAAACTTTCTGAGGTTCATACTTTCTGCATCTAAGACTTGGTAGACGCCTCAGTAATTCTAAAAGGTCAGGTAGTATGAAGGCTTTCAGATACTTTAGCTTTATTTCAGAGTATGGAATTCATACCACTCTAAGAGTATTACTTTTATATTGTGTTGTAATTGTTCCTGTGTTATATATTTTGGGGTGTTCGTGTGCCTACTATGCTCTATTTAAGTCCTCCTGAATTTTTATTCCTGCACATTTATGGTTTACTGATATACTAGGAATTTAGCTTAGTTTCTACTACCCCCAATAAGCATTTTATAGTTAAAATTAAATAAAGGGGGGGGTTTTCGTTTTTTTTTAATCTTGAGTGTCTCACATTATAACAAGGGCTAGCTTAACTAAAGAGTTTTAGTCTTTCAGACTGCAGAAACTCATGCAAAAATAAATTACTGATGGGTGGTCAGCAATATAATAAAACTTCATTGAATAATTCTTTATATACATTCTTTTTTTTTTAAAGATTTTATTTATTTATTTGACACAGAGAGAGAAACCACAAGTAGGCAGAGAGGCAGGCAGAGAGAGAGAAGGGGAAGGAGGCTGCCTGCTGAGCAGAGAGCCCGATGCAGGACTTGATCCCAGGACCATAAGATCATGATCTGAGCCAAAGGCAGAGGCTTTAACCCACTGAGCCACCCAGGTGCCCCTATATATATATATATTCTTTAATGGAGTATACCAATCCTGCATCCTCATGGGAAGTTAAATTTAAAAGTTTCATACTGTTCTGATTCTTATGATGTATATAGATTCCTTTACACATCCACTGGCAGATGTTACTATTTTAAACACTCAGAAATCATTAGCTTAAGTACAACCATCCAGTTGAATGAAAAATTTAATTTCCAAATGAAAAATTATTTCTAATGTAATTTATACAACTTCATGATGCTTTTTCTTTGAGGATATGCAGTATTAAATGTTCTTTGTAAAGAGGACACAAAATACGTATCCTGCTATATAAAAGTTGATTTTATATCAGTATCAAGAGATTTTGACGACATAAGAATACATGTCTTCCCGCTAAGGCAGGCCATATGGCCAAATAGCACAGACCAATTTTTCTGCTATAAATGGAAATATTCTCTACTTAAGGATTTCACAGTCCTGAAAATCCCTGGTTGTAAACCACAGTCTCATAAAGAGACTAATGAGCAAACTCAAACGTGTAAGATAGGGAAAATTTTATGCACTGGGGTTAGAGAGAGGCAGCTGACTGTGGAATCCTCTGCTGTAATATAATATGGCGGAGAACAGATAGGCTCTTTCTAGATACTATATATTGCTAAAAAAATAAGGTAATGGACATGGTCTTAATGCCTTCTCCTTCTAGGTATAGAAGTCTGATATTCCTCATTCTCAGCTCATGTAGTTTGGGTGAGACTGACACTAACCACCTCCATGGATGGGTATGTGACCCAAGACAGATAAACCAGAGCCATTGAAACTCAATCCTTATACTTTGGTTGGAACTATTGGGAAAAAATTTTTCTTACACTTGAATTGTTTGCAAAATAGGACATAAACCTAGAACTACCAACAGCTATTTAATCACCATGAGGGAGAAGCCTGCTCAAAAAAATGGGGCCAATACAGAGAAGCAGAGCCAAGAAAGAAAGACAACCTTACTGACATCATTTGAGTCCGTGGATCAGACCATATGAGAGAAGGTCTTGACTTTTCAGATATGGAGTCAATCCTTTCTTTTTCTTTTTTCTTAAACCAGTTATCAAATTAAAGAAAGTTCTCTCTAAAGTATTAGTCTAAGATACACTCATGGTTTACACTTTTAAATATTTGAGGAGAGTCAATACTACAGTCACATAGCTCATGTTTCAATATTAAAAGATTCTTTTGTTTGCAATGGGGAGAGTCTCTAGCAAGCACCATACTTTTGTGTTAATATCTTATTGTTTGTTTCTTAATTTGTGTATATTTCTCATTACAGATACTTCAGCATATTCAAGGCTTTCCCCCATTCATAGGGATCTCTGGCAGAGAATAAATTCATAAATAAAGAGAAATGTACATATTAACAGAAATATCAGGATAGCCTATTTTAACTTTCATTAAGTTATTTATCGAAGTAAAGGTTATAAACATTAATTAGGAACAAATTAAATGAAAAAACATGAGACTAGTTATCTTTTTATCCTCATCACCTAGCTCAGTACTGGGAACTTAATATTGGTTAAATGAATAAATGTATGGATGAATAAAGAGATGAATAAATGAATTTTTCTTAATGGAAAATCATTACTCAACATCTGACTCTTGTATTTTTCCTATATAACATTATTTTTGTTGATTCAGTTTCTCTACATGTAAAGTATAAGGTATAAATGGTAACTTGGAATCACTGTATGTTATTAGTACAAATCTGGGAAATCCACTAACACTTTTACAAATAGTCCACTCTTGTGGCTTAGGAAAATACCATGTTTTCAGATTTTGCGAATGACACACTTCTCATTGCCAGCAGAGAAACAGTTTTCCCCTTATTTCTCTTTTCTTTTCTCTTGCTCATAAGGCTTTTAGGAATGAAAAGAGTGATAAAATCATATGGTCCAAGTTCCACTTGGAACATTTTAGTTAATATGAACTTCTAATTTATTTTGATCTTTCAGAGGCTTGGTAAATATGTAATATCCATATAGTTGTCTTAGAAATAAAACTTTCTCAGATGATTCTACAGTTATTATCTATCTCCACAATAAACTGATGGTATAAACGTTACTATCAACTTTTCAAAAATGAATAAACTGAGAACCAAGATGGGTGATTGACGTTCACGTGCACAAAACACCTGACTTCCATATTTTATGAGACCACACAATGGTGGCTACCATTCCAAACCACAAGACAAGAAGCAGTGCAAAAGTCTAATAGACTAATAGTGCAATAGTCTAATAGAACATGCTTTCAGAGAATTCTCTTCCTTCTAGACGTTTCTGGGCTGATGCCGGTCTGATTCTTTCCTGTGCTACAATATATGTGACCAGACTCTCTCAAACGTTGGCATGAAGTCACTTTTCAAACTCAGTCACTGGGCGCCCGGGTTGCTCAGTCGGTTAAGCGTCTGCCCCTCTGCCCCTACTCGTGTTCTTGCTTGCTCTGCTCTCTCTCTCAAATAAATAGCTTTTTTAAAAATGATAAACAACTCAGGGGAACCTGGGTGGCTTTGTCGTTAAGCATCTGCCTTCCGCTCCGGTCATGACCCCGGGGTCCTGGGATCGAGCCCCGCATCGGGCTCCCTGCTCAGCGGGAAGCCTGCTTCTCCCTCTCCCACTCCCACTGCTTGTGTTCCCTCTCTCACTGTATCTCTCTCTGTCAAATAAATAAATAAAAATCTTTTAAATTAAAAAAATGATAAACAACTCAGTTACTAATACAAGTATCATTACTAGTGTATTCAGATTATGAACTTGCTGGGAAGGCTCTATTTTCTCTATAGTACCTGACACATTTGTGGCACATTTGCATTTGATCAATGCAAAATATTAATAAAAGTTATCATAACTGGGGCACCTGGGTGGCTCAGTGGGTTAAGCCTCTGCCTTCGGCTCAGGTTGTGATCTCAGGGTCCTGGGATCCAGCCCCGCATCGGGCTCTCTGCTCAGCAGGGAGCCTGCTTCCTCCTCTCTCTGCCTGCCTCTCTGCTTACTTGCGATCTCTCTCTGTCAAATAAATAAATAAATAAATAAATAAATAAATAAATAAATAAAAGTTATCATAACTATTTGAAAGGAAAGAAGATGTAGTCTTCTTATCTTTTTCTGTAGGACCGCCATATCTTAGAAAATACACTAATTCCCATGATAAACTTGTCAAAGAGATTGGCACAATTTTCCTCTTTGAAAGAATAAAGAAACCAAAGTTACTGTGCCTGAGTAACAGAATTTAGAACTGAAAGAAACTCCAAAAAATCAGCAATCTGAGCTTCTCTGTTTATGTCATGTATCATTTTCATTCCTACTATGTGCCAAGCACTGAACCAGGCAAAGAAAACTGGGGCCCAGCAAGGTTACATGACTTGTCTAAGACTGTTTGGCTACCTCAAAGCAAAAGTGATCCTCCAAAGTTTCCACCACTATTTCTGAACCACACTAGCTTAAGGTACCAAAGTAAAATCAGAAAAGTTTTCTCCTCTCTAAGATCTACTCTATCCCACCTAACATGCTGATGCCCTAACCAGTACCTCCAAACTGATATGCAAAGCCTGTTACTCTTAAAATATAGTTTTAAAGCTTTTCTTCTCAGATCATACATTAACCTGCAATGGG
The DNA here is from genome assembly GCA_028534135.1 of Potos flavus. Taxonomy (NCBI): domain Eukaryota; kingdom Metazoa; phylum Chordata; class Mammalia; order Carnivora; family Procyonidae; genus Potos; species Potos flavus. The sequence continues at coordinate 51,790,831 of CM052900.1, forward strand.
TAAGGAAGTATATCAAATATTCTCTTATGAGAAAAAGAATGCAGACTCAAGATTAAGATGAACCTATTTGTCAGCCTAGGGGAACCTCCTTGATACCTAATTTCTTTGTTTTTCTCCGATCTGTACAACAGAAACAATAAAACCTACATTACAAGGGTGTTGTAAGGTTAAAAATAATGCATTTCTAAAAAGGTTCATACTTAGGATGAGTCTCATAAATGAGAACTATCATTCTTATTATTTATTTAAATATCACACTCCAGTTTTAGCAGGGAGTTGTTCTATTGTTGGAATGCAAAATTTCTTTCCATTATTCCATTGGTCTAAGACAAGGAAATGGTCCAACCAGTCTTTAATCTTTCTAATAAATCGTGCTCCCAAGCTCAATGGAAATTCCTTTAGCTAGCTTAAGTGGCTCATCCTCTAATTGCCTGGCTAAAGCTCTACACATTATTATCCAAATATGTAACTCTCCAGTGAAAACACCACTGCACCCATAATCACTTCCATTCCCCATTCCCATATTCTGGCCTTTCCTGTTAACCTCTCTGGTTTTCTTCTCAAGAATATACAGCAGGAAGTAACCAAGCATTTTGTAGACATGGCACGTAGTGAAAAGCATATGGGCGTCAGAGACAGACGAAGTTACAATGGCAGCTCCTCCACTGCAGAATTTCAACCCAGATAGGTGAACTTGGGCAGGTGTCTTGGTCTCTTGAGTCTGAGTCTCAATTTTCCTCCTTTATAAAATGGAGATGATAAGAGATAGTTTACAATGTTGTCAGGATTGATGAGACTATACATGCAAAGCAACTAGCACAAAGGAAAATCTCGGGGAAATAGAAATTGTCATTATTTTGAAAAGTGTTGTATCAGTCCTTCTAAGGTTAAACTGTTGGATCTCATAACTTGATCAATTCAAGCTATTTTATAAAGTAAATCAGTAATAAGATCTTATTTTTTGAGCACAGACAACCTCAATACTTTCCTTCACCCTATATATGTTTAAATGCATCCTAATCAGATTAATTTTAGAAAATAATGAGCTTTGGGTAAAGGTATATAGACACCTCACTTTCAGAAAGACAGGTTTCAATACGGAGAATGCAGAGTGATTTTTTTTTTCTTCTATTATCCCTTTCAATTGAGACCATGAGTACTCTTATCCATTACAGATATGACATGAATTTTATTAGCCACTGCTATTCTGCTCTACCTCTTTAAACTGATTCAGATGGGATGAATATTTTCCATAAAAACTGTAGTGAATCACCCGGGCTTGCACTTCCTAAAAAACAGAAAAATAAAATAAATTCGTAGTTGTAATGACTATTTTTCACTTTTGAGACAGTGAAATTCATAGTCTTGCACTGGAACTCTAAGCCCTAGCTTTATAATACTAAAAAGTAATTATGAACATAATAAATTTCACAAAAGCAAGTTTAATTAGGATATAGAAGTCTTGACTGGGACAGAATTTCAGGGTTGATCCCAGCCTCAGAAGGCATCTGACCTCTCTCTTTCCTTAAAAAAAAAAAGTCCAGAAGGGCTTTTGATCAATACACATAAAAGATTCTTTCTGTTGCCTCTCCAAAAGACAAATTCTTCCTTGGGGAAAATTCTTCATTCCTTTAAGTAAATTCTCTCTACCAGCAAATAAACTAACAAAAGTACTACACCCCCCTTTTCCAGGTAATCATTTTCAAAACCTGGACAAATAGGAGGAGTGAGGCATGTTGATATATAACAACTGTCTCGTGGAAAAGTCAACAGAGGAAAATGTCAGGTTGCCCTACTTTCTAATTAGAATTACTCACAGAAAACATTATGTTTTCTTGCCTGACTGAAGGCCACTTCAAACTAAAAGGGTTGAAATAAGCCTGGTCAGATAGTTTTCAATGAATTTCTGTTGAAAGTTTTTTGATAAAACATAGTGCTGGGGTTTGATAAAATATAGTGCTGGGGTTAAAACTTTAGGATCTGGAAAGGTTATTTTGGAGATCGTCCACCCTGGGTAATGTGGTATCTAGAGACCCGATGAGGTTAATCCAAATTATCCGGGAGATTACCCCTGAGACAGAAAACGGTTCCATAAACATCACCATTGCTATCCCAAGTAGAGAAATGATATGCTTCACTTTTGTTAGAATTTTCAAGGAGACTAAACTTGAAAATGTCGGTGAAATGAAGACTTGAGTTTATAGGCAAAGCTGTCGCTGGACCTCTGAATTATGAGGCTAGACTTCCAGTAGCTGTCAAGTTATAGGTCAGGCCCTTCTAGGTCAACTTTCACCTCTTTCACAAAACCCATGATGAAATTTCAAAGGCTTTCATGGGAAGTTTTATTAACTTAGGTTAGTTTGAAAGAAAAAGGTAGGCAGGGCAAAATGTGAAATCCCATTATCATTGTCCATTGTTTTCTGCCCTTTTTGCTGCAAAGCTTATAGGATCACACACGGATAATCAATTATTCTAGGCACACAGTGGGAAGGCAGTGTGAAAAGGTTTAAAGGATTCTTAAAACATTCAGGACAGTTGGCATACAATATTCAAAAACTAAAAAACGTAACTTCTTTTTCCTTTTACATTTTTAATACTTTTAACCTCTAAGCTATTCAAAACGAAGTTGAAATGGTTTAAATTTTTTCAGAATTATCACACATGTTATAAAAGTATGGGGGTGGGGATACAAATTTACAGATCATAAACTAACACCTGTTATTACCTGGCACATAGTAGGTGCTCAATAAATGTTTGTTGGCAAATTCTGTTTAATTTCTGCATTAAAAACAAAGCCAAAGAGTTAGTCTGTGTTAGGACTGACATGTGTAAATTATGTTATTTCCATACCCAAGTGATTATTTATACATGCAAATAATTGTTTGGAAAATGAAAAGTTTAAAATATATCCAGATATATACACATAAAAAGACATTTTTATATGGAGAAAAAAAAAAAGAATCACTATGTTGGTGTCATTTAGTGATTTTTGTTTACCTTTCAGTCAAGTTCCCTAATTCTAGCTCTAATTTGGGGATTTGGTTCTACGAAGTCCAAAACTGTGGCTGTTCTCTATCATTCATCCTAAACAAAGACCAAACCAAGCCATCTGTGTCTTTCCAACTCCACTGCCATCAGCCACAACATGCCTCTAGCATTTCCTCTCAGGACTACTGCCATAGTCTCCTAAATGATCTCTCTAAATTCTAGGTGGTCCCTCTAAAATCGGGTCCATTTATATTGAGAGTTTTTGTTTTGTTTTGTTTAAATTCAAGTAGCTAACATATAGTACATCATTAGAGGTGTTTTTTTAATATGCACGTCTGGCTGCATCACTTTCCCTTGTGTGTGACATGTCAATAGTTACTTATTCACAACCTGTCATGGAGACCACATGGCCTCACATTCGTGAAAAGCCACAGATTGAAAGTTCGGCCCTACCTCCAAATGAGGATCTACTTACAGTCACAGAGATGTAGTGCCAGGATTGAGAGAAGATACTCATCATACAATTTTAAACTGGTGTTCCTTTACCAACTCATACCTTCTGAGGTATACTTTAAACTGATCTTTTGTAAATTCTGTAATTTTCTTGTAAATAGAGTGCTTATACTGAATTGCATCTTTTATATTTTGAGAGTGTGAATATTATAGATAGCCCTAATTATTAGCTTTTTTTTTTTTTTTTTTTTTTAGCATTTCTTCATTTCTTTCCATTTACCCGAATCCATGGCCTAAGCTTCTCTCAACAGCTGAGGGGTCCTCTCCCAATGAATTAAATAACATGGGTATTTAACATGGCCCACAAGGCCCTAATTGCTCTGGGCTCCTACCTAACTTAACGCTATAGCCTCATTATTTCACTACACTCCTTGCCTCTGAACTCTGGCAACTCTCACCTTCTTTGGGCTCTTCAGACAACCCATACTCCTTCCTGCCACAAACTTTTGCATAAGGTGCCCCTGTATGCAATAATCTCCTTCCTTAACTCCCTGACTCCTCTTTAGTGTTAGTCTCTGTTCATCCTTCAGATCTCGGCTCAAGTGCCACTGCCTCTAGGAAGACTTCTTTAGCTTCTCCTAATATACAATACACTCTCCAATACCATGTTCTTACCCCAGTTATAATTATTCCTTTATTTACATGATTATTAAATTAATATGTCTCCTCACCAGATGTAAGTTATAAGAGAAGAAATATCTTTTCATCAGGAGCAGGAGGAGGCGGCGATGTGTGTGTATACACATACTTTCTCTTCACCCAGCACAGTTGGCTGACATTTATTAGAAGTTTAAAACATATTTGTTTAATGAATGAATTTTTTTATCATTCCATGCTGCCTCTTAAAAAAAATCTGAACAGATATTAATTATAATCTATGTTTTAAAAAGTAATTATATCCGAAGCCTAATTTATCTAAAACAAACAACTTTAAAAAAATAGGTATTATACCAAAATATTATGATACCCATTCAAAAAATCTCTTTTGCTAGTGACTTTGAGTCTAAAATATAAAACTCTAACCTCAGGTGCACTAATCAGCTAGAAGAAAAAAGCACCAGAGATTTAAGAGACTGTGTGGGATTTTATGCCACAAACAAAATGGACTGAGCCAAAACATTCAGTTGACTCAGTTCTCCATGCCTGTTTAAGCATCTGAGTCACATGGAGGAAAGGGGAGACATCCATCACTGCTTCCCAGCCATCTAGACATCCCCAATGAATCACATCAGTGATGTGCTTTGGTTCTCATCCCATCTCACTTGTTCATACAGATAGAGGCTAAAGAGAAAAAATCTCTCCCACACCACAATCAATCATATTGTATGAGTAAAATGGGTAAGTAAAAAAATTATTATATAAATAATACAATTGTAATATCTATGTCATTATAATATATATGTAATACATATACTACAAAAATTTAACTTTCTAAATATAAAGGAAAAGAACATTTTGAATATAAAGGAAATAAGAACAATTTGACTGTGGTCACAGGAAAACTTCCCATGCTAATGGAAAGGCCATTAAAGATCAGTAGTTGAAGAACTAACATGTATACAGTGCTTACTAAGGGCTAGGCCCCAGTCTAAATACTTTCACATATTTTAACTTACTGAATTCTCACAACTGTCTTACAAAATAGCTATTTGATAAATAATTATTTCAAATATTTCAAACCCACTTTATAGATGAAGAAACTGATGCACAGAGAGGTTAAGTAACTTGCCCAAGGTCACACAAACTAGTGAGCAGAGAAACTATGATTGAAATCCAGGCTGAATGGCTCCAGATTTTACCCTCTTAAAATTATTACACTGGCTCTCAATAGTTGTCAGTCTTGGGACTCCACAATCCTAAATTCACATATCCCTCTAAAACATCCAAAATTGTAGTTTTTTCCACAGACACTAACCAATAACTTTTTGAAGCTGCATATAGTCATTTTTCTCAGCACTAGAACTAATATTTAAGATCTGGAAGAAAAACATCTGAGAGAGAGAAGAAAGTTAAAATAGAGGAAGCCAGAATCAACCCCTCCAGCTTGGTATCATAATCATAATCATAGCTAACATTTTTTGAACATTGTGTTAAGTGCTTTAAGAAATTGTCTCATTTAAGTGACACACAACATACATAGATCAATGGAATAGAATAGCGAGGCTGGAAATAAATACACACACATATGGCTAATTAATTTATAACAAAGAAGCTAAAAATATACAATAAAAAAAGGACAGTCTTCAATAAGTGATGTTGGGAAAACTGGACAGCCACATGCAAAAGAATGAAACCAAACTACTATCTTACACCATAAATAAAAATTAACTCAAAATGGATCAAAGATTTAATGTTAAACATGAAAACATAAAACTCCTACAAAAAAATATAGGCAGTAAGCTCCTTGATATCGATCTTGGCAATGATTTTTTAGATTTGAAATCAAAAGCAAAGGCAATAAAAGAAAAACTAAAAAGTTCTGCACACTAAAGGAAACCACCAACAAACTGAAAGGACAACCACAAAATGGGAGAAAATATGTGCAAATCATATATCTGATATGGGGTTAATGTCCAAAATATATAAAGAACTCATACAAATCAATAGCAAAAAACTAATCTAATTTAAAAATGAACAGAAGATCTGAATAGATATTTTTCCAGAGAAGACATCCAGATAGCTAACAGGTACATAAAAAGGTGCTTAACATCACTCATCATCAGAGAAATGTAAATCACAACTACCATGAAATGTCACCTCACATGAGTTAGAATGGCTATCATCAAAAAGATAAGAAATAACAACTGCTGGCAAGGATGTGGAGAACCCTTGTGTACTTTTGATGGGAATGTAAATTAGAGCAGCCATTGTAGAAAACAGTATGGAGTTTCCTCAAAAAATTAAAAACAGAAATACCATATGATCCAACAATTCCACTTCTGGGTATTTAACTGAAGAAAATGAAAACACTAATTTGAAAAGCTCTGTGCACTGCCATGTTCATTGCAGCATTAATTACCATAGCCAAGACATGGAAACAACTCAAGTGTTCATTGTTAAATGAATGGATAAAGGTGTGATATATATATACACAATGGAATATTACTCAGCCACAAAAAAGAATGTTAAATCTTGCCATTTGCAACAACTTGAATAGAACTTAAGGACATTATACTCAGTGAAATAAGTTGGACAAGAAAAAGAAAACTCTCACTTGATCCCACTTATAAGTGGAATCTTAAAAAAAACAAAATGACTTCATGAATACAGAGAATAGATTGGTAGTTGCAAGAACTGGGGGTGGTGGGGTAAGTGAAATTGTTGAAGAGGATTAAAAAGTACAGACTTCCAGTTATTAAATAAATAATAAATAAATAGGGAATACAATGTACAGCATGGTATAGTTAACAATACCATACTGTACATTTGAAAGTTGCTTAGACTGTATATCTTAAGAGTTCTCATCAGAAGAAAAATATGGTAACAGAATATTATCCATAGGTAATGTTTTCTTTTAAAAATCAAGGTTATAAAAAATAATAATAAAATAAAATAAAATAAAATAAAATGAAAATCAAGGTTACTCTCTGTTTTGAAATTATTAAAACAAAAGCCCATATTCACAGTACAAATAATACCTCAAGTCATTTCCATAAAGGATAGACAGAATGATACATCATATTTTTCAGTTACTGACCTACCCCAAACTCTGTGAATTTAGATTCAAAATTTTTTACTCACATAAAAGGCATTTCTTCTTTCATTAGAAATGACTACTCCTTTAACACTTGTTTCCTCAAATTTCCTTGGGACTAAAAGAGTATATAGATCAACTTCTAAATAGATTTGAGATACAAATGAATTCCACAGATACTGTAGTAAACATTTCTCCTTAACCATCATTCCAGTCCAAAGAATTACTGTTAATCAAGCTTACTAATCTCTATCCCTTTGCCAGTAGGTGCTTCAAGGATGCATGAGCCTCTCATGGGGCTTGGGAGTATCAAAGTGAATCTCCTCTCCTGGATCAAGCTGACCTGATAACAGCCATATTATGACCATAAGAAGGAGCCTAAGGATGGAGCAAAAGCTATGAATGACAAAGTAGAGACACAAAAGAATCTCAGTGTCCAATAACAGTGTTTATCCACTGAATTAACCAACTCTTCAAATTGCTTTACTTTAGGATTTTCTATTATAGAAAATAACAAATATTTTTATATTCAATTTAATTTAAGATAGGATTTCAGTTGCAGCCGAAAGTATTTCAATACATATACATCAATGAAAAAAGCATAAGATCAGAGAAAATCTCCTACGAAGGGGATAAATCGTAAAATATGCTTTAAAATAAAACAAAGTATCAGCCATAGCCCTCAAATTACTTAAGAGTTTCCATATATCAACCAGTTTCTGGAAGGGTAGAGTACTGCATAGGTGGATTTTGTAAGCAAGAGTACGGAGGTCCATAGAAGATAAAGGAGGGGTATGAAGAGAGCTAAACCAGCCAACCAAATTCAAAAGCTTTTTTGTTGTGGGGAAATCTCCAAGTTTCTTACTTATATAAAATATTAGCAACATATTCTGTCTCAAGTTTTGCTCACAAGTTATGGTAACTCAATGCTTAACATTCCAAAACATGGGTTAGCCAAGCCCAGGAGATCAGAGAGGTGAGTACAGCAAATAGTCCCATCAAGGTCGCTGTGGAGAGCAGTTACCATAAGTTGCTTGTTAAAAATGTGTGCTCTTAAGACCAACCGAGGGACCACATTCAAAGCACAAACCCCAGTAGCCATGTTTGACCTTTAGGATGACATACACAAAATGCTGACTTGGAGAATTGTCAGATGGAATGGAGAGATGAGATGATAGCTGAGAGATAATGTTAAATGGGTTCTTACCCAACCAAAGCTATCAGGTTTCTCTGAAACGGCATGTGACTTCACTGGAGTGTCAGTTTACTTAGGTACCTGCCATTTGGTCTGGAAGGAGATTCCATGTAGGGGGATTGCCATCTGCTGGTGGCTCTCTTCTTAGGGACAGATAATCTTGAAATTTAGGGACTGTGCCTTACTTAACCCAGAACACACATGATCATTCAGCAAGTAATAGTTTCTTTTTCATTGTTAAAATTAGACTGTCTTGTTAGTTAGACAGATACAAAATTCTGAGGAAGTTGAGCAAGGTATCTCAAAAAAACAAAAAAGAAAAAAACAATAGACAACAAATGAATTTTTGTCTTTGCTACACTAACAGTTTTTATCCAAGTGGTACACTAAAATCTTGCAGATAAAATTGTCTTCATGTTTAAGCAAGTATTAACAAATTTTTATAAAATGGATGGTGACTCCTATGCTTGGAAAAGTAGAAAGGTAGTACATTGACTTATCTATCTGACCATATATTTAAAGACCAAGTTTTAAAATCTCCTAAGAGTCCTAATCTCCCAGGGAATATATTTTCCATGTGGCATATAAAAAGAAAAGAGAAACACTAGCTTCCAAGCACAAGGCTGCAGATTCAGCCTTCAAAACAGAGGTTAAAATTCCTATTTTTTTAGTGAAATTCCTTGGAAGCATACTGCTTTATATTGTAAATACAGTTGTGCAGGCAAAATTCAGTCCCTCAGGATACAGAATATGGGTTTTAGACTATGAAATTTCCCTATCTATCCAATATATCCCCAAGCCATATAAGCATAAGAAATATGAAATTAGGTCATATTATTTCACCCACATTTTATTCTTCAGAGCAACACTCTTCTCCTTAACAACATTTCAGGACCTCTATATTAGGAAACAGCCCTTCAGAACAGACCAGTTTATGCCATTTTCTTTAATGTTCAGTAATAGTACAAAAATCAAAATAAAAGCATAAGCAGCCTCAAAGCAGACAGAAATCCTGTCACAGGCTACAACGGGGATAAATCTTGAAGATGTTGTGGTGAGGGAAATAAGCCAGTCACAAAAAGACAAATACTGCATGACCCCATTTATATGAGATATCTAAAGTAGTCAAATTCATAAGGACAGAGAGTAGAAAGGTGGTTGCAAAGAGCTTGGAGGGAAGGGGAATTGGTGTTCAATGGATATAGAGTTTCAGTTTTGCAAGATGAACAAGTTCTGGAGATCTGCTTCACAACATGAATAAAATTAACCCGCCTGAATTACAAACTTAAAATGGTTAAGACAGTAAATTTTATGTTATGTGCTTTACTTTATCTCAATTTAAAAAAGACAAGCAAACATAGTAGAGACTGTAAACATGATCTATAAGCGAAGGTTAAAGGGTTTGCCATCACAGTATTTAGTCTAGCAAGATGGAGAATACGCAGTTGCTTAATCACATGGATTTGAAAATGTCTCCCAAAGAGCAAACCCTTGACCTGTTTTCTCTACCTCTGCAGAGGACAGGATGATGACACTCACTAAAACCAGAGAACAGCTGCAGGACATAGTGGAAAGAACAACCACACTTTGAGTAAGAAATTCCACTCTACTTCTAACTCTGTGACCTTGGACAAATTTAGTATCAGAGAAAGAACCTCATAACTTTGAGGTAACGGGGACTTTGGGAAAAGAAGTGACTGCTTTTGACTTTCAGTTTTGTTTTGTTTCTGTTCACTGAATATATGCATTTGGGCCAATTACTTAAAGTCCCAGAGCCTCAGTTTTCTCACCTGTAATTTTGGGGGTAGGGGTATCTATCTGACAGGGTTGTTATGAGGCTGTGAAGTCGAACTAACAATGACAAAAATGCATTTAGCATGCCTGGCGCATCATGGGTATTCAGTCAGTGCTCATTCCCTGAGTGTCCTGTGGTCTGTTTTCTTTTCTATAAAATGGAGGTCGATGGTAGGTGTCTAACAAAATAACATCATAAAATACCTGATATGTGGTCTTTCTTTGCCTTCTCTGAGCTTCAACTTTGCCATCTATAAAATATTTCACTAATACTACATAAAAGCGTTGTGAGAACAAAGAGAGATAATAAATACACAATTGTTCTGTACTGAACGTGGCACTTAGTAAGTACTGAACAAATCTGTTATCATTGTTATTATTATTCTTATTCAGGAATATATTCAACAATCACCTCTTGAAGAATATTTTCTATGATCATACCTGGTCCTACGTTAGCTGGTCTTTTCAGCATTCTTTAAATCTTCTCTAAAGGAACCAATATTTTCATCAAACTGTTAACATCAAACCACTGAACTTTTTTCTCAGCAGTGATGTCAAGATTTCAAGCCCTGACTCGGAAGGCGATTTTGTGAAGGACCATAAACTTGTAAACAGGAGATGTTCATTAAAAACCTCAAGACATTTCATTCAACATCAACATTAGTTGATTATTGTTTTCATCACCTTCACATTAGCTGCTTCTAATTAGTTAAATGTTGAAATAAAGAAACGAAAAGAGAGAATGTGCATCCTTCATGACCTGGAGACCCTAAGAGAACACTGCTTCTCTCTTAATTTATAGGAGCCATGGAAATCCAAGGGTAACAATAATTCAGTAGGTGTTTTTGTTGCTTCCAAACCATTATTGAGACCAGCACAACCAGGACTTGAGTAATTGTGAAGTTTGCGAAGTTTGTTTCTCTTGTTCCATTCCTTCGTTTTCAGTCCCTTACCCCATACCTGGTAGCCTTTGAGCCCCTTTGCCAGGGCTCAGACTCAATGACCTGCCTCCAGGGAAGCCTTCTATTTTATATTCCACTTCCAAAAGATTTCTCTGTCCTCTGTCCCATCTCTTCAGCTCCCTGCTCTGTGCACTGATAATCTGACGAATTCACAATAATATGATAACATGTGTTTATATGGTTTCCTACTTCAAAGATTCTCATTTAAATTCTTACAAATCCCTGGGGTGCCTGGGTGGCTTAGTTGGATAAGCATCCAACTCTTGGTTTCAGCTCAGGTCGTGATCTCGGGATCCTGGGATTGAGTCCCGCTTCAGGCTCTGTGCTCAGCATGGAGTCGGCTTGTCCCTCTCCCTCTGCTCCTCCCACCACTCGCACTCTTTCTCTCACTCTCTTTGTCTCTCTCTCAAGTAGGTAAATGAATAAAAATCTTTTTAAAAATAAATAAATTCTTACAAATCCTTGTTGAGAACTATGTCTTAACCCCAAAAAGCTATAGTAAGTCATTTATTCACCAAACATTTACTGAGCACTTGCTATTTTCTATGTAAAAACTTGGTACTAACATTATGGACGTAAGTGAAATACGTATGTGATTCAAGAAGCCCACAGTCTAGTAGAGGAAACAAATATGTGTGCAAATAATTGCAATAAAACTAAATGAGTGGTATTAGAGGTACATACAAGAAGCTATAACAGCAGGTAGTTGGAGGATAACGTTAAATAACCTGTTCCAGATCACACAGCTGTGAGCAGTAGAATTGGAATTTGAACCCAGGTATTCTGGCTCCAGAGCCTGTGGGCTTAACCACTATGTAGTAATTGGAATATTCTCTAATGTGGCCTATTATTTTGAAATAAAAATCACTAAATAATTTAGAAAATGTACCCGATCAATTTCATAAAAGAAAACCTTAAAATAATATGTTAACCCAGTAAGGGAAAAAACATGACACATATTAAGATATCAACTAATCTTTACTGTATCCCCACTGCCTAACACAGTACCTGACATATTAGACGTTCGATATTTAGTTTTTAAACAATGAAATAATATTTATAAAACCAAATGTACATTTACCTGTAACCCAGCAATTCTTCACCATGTTATTTACCTAAGGACTACAAAGACATATGTCCATAGAAATACTGGTACAAAAATGTTTACAGCAACTTTACTTATAATAAATAAGAACTGGAAAAACCCAACTATCCATCAATATTTGGCTTATAATGGGTTTAAAAAACTGTGGTGTATTTATTTAGTAATGGAATACTAGTAAGAAATAAAAGAGACTACCAAGACAGGCAACAACATTGGTGAATATCTCAAAAATAGTGTGCTGAATAAAAGAAACCATCACAAAAAATTAGGTAATGTGCTTCTATTTATATGAAGTTCTATAACGGGCAAACTAATCTGATGTGAAGAGAAAAAAAGAACAGTGGTTACCTTTGGGAGGGAACAGGGATTGACTGGAAAGGGACTTGAGGGAAACTTCTAGTGTGACGATAATGCTCCATATCTAAGAGGGGTTTAGGTTACACAGGTGTATTCATGTGTCAAAATTCAGCAAATGCCCACTTAAGATTTCTGTATTTTTGTGTGAAAATTTTACCTAAAAAAAGCTGAACAAATATTGAACTCTACTTATATATTACACATACCGAAATGATTAAGGGGAAGCATACTGATGTCTATCTTTTACTTTGCAATGCACCAAACAATAAGATGGATAGATATGATAGGACAAATACAGCAAAATGTTAGTGGTAGAGTCTCTGTGGTGGGTATATGGGTATTCACTGTAAAATACTTTTGACTTTTTTGTATGTTTAAAGTTTTCCGTAATAAAATATTTTCTTTAAATGAGGATAGAATGAAACAAAATAAACTAAAATCTTAGAGTTGAAAAGAGTCTTGAGATCATCTATTCTAAAATTACATTTAGTGCAGGAATCTCCTATACAACCTCCCAAAACAAGTGAATTGTGCCAGCCTCAGTTAACATATGGATAGTGCATGGGAGCTGGCTACACCCCAAGGTAGGTTACTGCATCTCTGAACATGGCTAAAATAGTTAACTTAGATTTAGACTATACTTAAGCAGGGCATGTAGGAGGGAGAGCATGATTTTGTGTAAGAAATAAAATCCAAAGAATTAGAACCCTGGGATTTGGTGTGATATCACTTCTCTTCCCAGATCTTTACTCTTTTGGCTGACTACTTGTGTGCCCATATCAACTTAATTAACCTATCTGGCCTACAGGCTTTTATGTCATTAATTCATTCATTCAATAAATAATTATTCAGCCCACATTATATATCTTAAAACCTTAACACCCGAATGCTTTAACGTGAAGAGGTAAACCGATGATGCTGGATCCCTGCCCATTCTAAAGCCTAATGGTTCTGGATAAAGAAATAAGAATTAGCTAATTGCTCTATTCCATGTATCTAATCAATTGAAAAAGAAAAGAAAACTTACCTTTTTCTTAGTAGAGGGGTTATATTAGAATTATATATAACTGTCTTGTTTCTTTTCCCTTTGCAAATAAAGACTAGCTTATCCATTTAAAATTTCCTATATAAATGTCATTTTTAAGAAAGATCATTTTCCAAGATATGGCCTCTTTTCTAGAAGATTATCTTTGAACTGCCTCTCCCAATTGGAAGAAGCAAGCCTCTTCCTTATTAGACCATAGCTCCTCCTTGTGGTTGACAGATGTTAAGACCCTTAAATTCCAACCACAGAAACCATTAATAAAAATTTGATGTGATCATATTAGGATTAACTCTGAGGTGAAAAACACCAGTATGATTTTGTCTTTACTCCATTTCCATAGATGCTCACTCACTCATCTTATTAACTAACTCAGTTCAATGAGTGTTACTTGAGAGAAAATCCAAAGTAGGATTTTCAATCTCGGGATCTTTCTTAAATCTGTGGTGGTTTAAAGTAGCATCTATGTTTTAGCGACTCAAATCTAGTTCTCAACAATAAATTCAGTGTGTTTGTTTTGATCCATGCTAAATCCATACTCTAGCATGGTAAATTATAGACTCTCCATCACTGGGTAACAGGTCCTACCCTACTAAGATAATTCTTATCAATGGCTTAAATAATACATAGAAGGATTTTTATCAAATTTGTGAATAACAATAAGATGGAAGGGGAGTTAAAATACGAGGTAACCAAATTAATCCAAAAAACAGTTTGGTAAGCCGAAAAGATCAGACAAAACTAACAAGATAGATTTTTAAGTGAAAACTCTACCTCAAAAATTTAAAAATGAAATATAATTGGGACAAAATATAAGGTCTTGCATTAAAATTTTTTCAGAAAATGAATTGCAACAGGATGGGAAAATCATAATTAGCAGCATGATATGTAAAAATTAATCACCAGTGGGAGCTGGCTATTCAAGATAATATAAATTTGGAGTACATTAAAATAGAATATGATGTAGCAGTGAAAATCAATGGACAAAAACTTCATATAACAACATAATTGAATCTCATACACATAACAGTAAGTTGCAAAAGAATATATATATTTTTTATAAAGTTTCAAAATTTTTAAATGCAAAATAATACTACCTGCTGCTTAGGAATACATGAGTATGTAATAAAAAAAGAGAAAACTACATGGCTACTTTGGGTAAGGGAGTGTATTTGAGGAAGGTACACATGGAGTTTCAACTATGACTTGATAATATGCCATTATCTTTAATTTGGTGGTGAATCTATGGATATCTATTGCATTATTCTTTATCTCTCTTTGTATGTCTTAAGTATTATATATTTCTTATATCTTAGATTGTATTTAAAGAAAGAAGGTAATTAAAGTCCTCTGTATTACACTAATGAGACCATATATTGATTTCTATGCTTTCTCAGGACACTAAGTATCCCTGGAAAGATATAGAAAAAAAAAAAAAAAAGGAAGTATAGTGAGAGGGAAAGATACCGTGAAGGTATTCAAATCAATGTCAAAGTGAAAATAGTTTTTAAAAACTTGTTTTTTGATTTTTTTTTATTTTTTATTTATTACTACAGCTATATACTGTAGTATATCTTGAAATTTGGAACTGTGATACCTCCAGCTCTATTTTTCTTTCTCAAGATTGCTTTGGCTCTTTGAGGTCATTTGTGGTTCCATACAAATTTTAACATTATTTGTTCTAGTTTTGTGGAAAATGCTGTTGATATTTTGATAGAGATTGCACTGAATCTGTAGATTGTTTTGGGTGATGTGGACATTTTAACAATATTAATTCTTCCAATCCAAGAGCATGGAATATCTTTCCATTTATTTGTGTCCTCTTCAATTTCTTTCATCAGTGTTTTATAGTTCTCAGTGTACAGGTCTTTTCACCTCTTTTGTTTATTCTCAGGTATTTTATTACATTTGGTACAATTGTAAATGGAATTGTTTTCTTAATTTCTCTTTCTGCTACTTCATTATTAGTGTATAGAAATGCAACCAATTTCTGGCTACTAATTTTGTATCCTGCAACTTTACTGAATTCATTTATTATGTCTAGTAGTTTTTTGGTGGCGTCTTCAGGATTTTCTACGTTTAGTATCATGTCATCTGCAAATCGTAACAAAAATTGTTGTATTTTTTTAACATAAAATGGCCTAGCCCCGGATATTCTGATATAATGGTCTAAGGTAGGTCCTAGACATATTTTTAAGACTCCCGTGTTTCTACTGCACAGCCAGAGTTGAGAACACTGGGATGGAGTTTAAGGATTATGCCTTCTACAAGACACTTCACATTTCTCACGATTTTTTTACTAATACATCTCAAACCAGAGAGTAACATCTACATATATTTTACCTTTTATTTCTTTTTTTTTAAAGATTTTATTTATTTATTTGACAGAGAGAGAGACAGAGAGAGAGGGAACACAAGCAGGGGAAGTTGGAGAGGGAGAAGCAAGCTTCCTGCTGAGCAGGGAGCCCAATGTGGGGCTCAATCCTAGGACCCTGGGATCATGACCAGAGTCGAAGGCAGATGCTTAACGACTGACCTACCCAGGCACCCCTTACCTTTTATTTCTGATACTTAAAATGTTTTTGGGAAAGAGCTTGTCCTGTATTACATTAAATTCAAAAATTAATGAGGATCTGACAGAAATCTCAAAACTACAATAAACAATAATTTCAATGCAGGCCAAGACATGTCTATCTCAGTCATTGCTGTGACACTGTTATTTGCCCATTTGCCTGAATTTCATGAAAATTATAGAAAATAATTGCTATAAATTATAATTCTGAGAAATACAACTAATTCAAATTGGTAAAATTCTAAACATTCTCTCCACCATCTCTACATAGAGGTAAGCTCAATATTTGGGGGTGGGAAGGAAACCTGTATTAATTAGCTACACCTCTCCCCTGAATCTACAAAAGCTTCAGGGAAATTATACAAAGGTGCTTGAAGGAAGACATGACAAACCAATGAGAAATTTTTTTATTAAGCTTTTTATTTTAATTCCAGTATAGTTAACATACAGTGTTATATTAGTTTCAAGTATACAATGTAATGATTTAACAATTCTATACATTACCCAGTGGTCATCATGATAAGTGCACTCCTTAATCCCCATCACCTATTACACCCATCCCCCCACCCACCTCTCCTCTGGTAATCATCAGTTTGTTCTCTATAGTTAAGAGTCTATTGCTTGGGGACTCCTGGGTGGCTCAGTTGGTTAAGCATCTGCCGTCAGTTCAGGTCATGATCCCAGGGTTCTGGGATCCAGGCCCACATCGGGCTCCCTGCTCAGTGGGGAGACTGTTGCTACCTCTCCCTTTGCCTGCCACTCCCCCTGCTTGTGCTCTCTCTCTCTGTGTCAAATAAATAAATTCTTAAAAAAAAAAAAAAAAAGAGTCCCTTTCTTGGTTTGTCACCCTCTTTTATTTTTCCTTTGTTCATTTGTTTCTAAAATTCCACATATGAGTGAAATCATATGGTATTTGTTGTTCTCTGACTGACTTATTTAGTTTAGCATTATACTTTCTAGCTCCAACCATGATGTTGCAAATGGCAAGATTTCATTCTTTTTATGGCCTAATAATATTCCATTGTGTATATATATACCACATTTTCTTTATCCATTCATCTAACCAATGAGAAACTTTTTACACATTATTGCAAAAGGATTAGTATGGTTCTGAGATTAGAATGATTTTATTCACTCATCCATTCATTTGTTCATTTCATAAATATGTAATGAGCAAGCTCTAAGTGTCTGGTCCTGAGCCAGGCACTGGGGATATAGCAGTTTTTTAAAAGACAGATATTGATTTCCCCTCATGGGGCTTAACATTCTGGTAGAGAAAGTGGTGGACAGTACACAAGTAAATAATAACAAAGCATGGGAGGTGCTATTAAGTTTGTGTAGCAGTTCTACTACTTACCTGTTCTGTGATCACGAGTAAGTTATTAACCTCTCTAAATCTCATTTCTAAAACAGAGATAAAAGTATACCTTGATCACAGGTTGTTTCAAGAATTAAATGAATTAACTGTCTAGCACATAGTAACATTTAATAGAGGTTAGTTAGTAATATTAATGTGAATATCCCAGTGAATTCACAGCATTCCAAATTTTTATATTTTTTATGTTAAAAACTGCTACAACTAAATTTCCTTTCAGCTCATTCTCTCAACATAATTCCTTTTTTAATATCCTATAAGTAAAGATCCCCCCTCAATTATCTTTGGTCTATGTTGTGGGAATTCAGCACTTTTCATCCTTTTTTACAAATCTTTCTTCCACTCTAACAGTTATTCATGCCTATCTTTGTTAAGCACTTTCCATTTCTCTTTTCTTTTACTTGTACCCAAAAGGGAGAAAAAATTCAATGTCCAGGTCTAATGAATGCCCAAACCCTGTTGTTTGTGGAAATTTGAAGACCAAGAGGGTTTGAAAACTGTAGGTCAGTATGTCCTCATCTAGTCTGGAACAATAATGCAAATGTGATACTCTATAAGAATGAGCTCATAGAAGAGTGGGGCAATGTATTCATTTATAGAAAGGAAATTGCACTCAGGATACCTGCTTTCTAGATCAGTGAATAGATGGCTATCAAGCTAAAGTAAACCTCTTAAAAGTTAATTTTTATGTGTAAGTCAAGCTGTGCAGAATGACCCTGAGATGGAATTAGGTTTATGGGATGGGAACCAAGAAGTGCATTTACAGCTGCTCAGACACAGAAGAAAAACTGCTTCTAGGATCATAACAGGTGAAAAGAATTTCAATCATCCCTGCCAGGAGTCAGTAGGATGCAGCAGGAAAACACCTGAACTCCAAGCATGGCACCAATATTTACTAGCTGTGAGGCCTTAGGCAAGGTGCTAACCTAAGTTTGTTCATCACTGGTAAAATGGAAAAGATGATAATAGTATCTATATTATGAAATACTTTGAAAATCAAAGGAGATAATGATTAACGTATAGCATCCTGGGTCTAAACATTTATGACAACCAAACATGGGTTTTATCATTGACAGAGAAAGAAGTATGACTGATTTGGCCAATCAGCACAGATTGCTATAGGAGTAAAAATGCAGAGCCTTACCAAAAGGTGATTTAAACAAAAAGAGAGAGAGAGGGCTTATAACATGGAGACGAGATGAATGAAAAGAAGTCATTGCAAATAAGACATGATATAGTTCCTGATAAAGGGAAAATGAGAAAGGGGGCACCTGGGTGGCCCAGTCGGTTAAACGTCAGTTTCTTGATTTCAGCTCAGGTCATGATCTCAGGGTACTGGAATGGAGCCCCACCTCTGGCTCTGCACTCAGTGGGGAGTCTACTTGAGGATTCCCTCCCTTTGCATTTGCCCCTCCCCCGCTCACTCACTTACACACTTTCTTTCTCTAAAATAAATAAATAAATCTTTAAAAAAGGGGGAGAATAAAAAGGTATTAATGGATACTTTAATCAAGTTAATGGCCCACTGTATATATTTTAAATATAAATACTAACTCAACAAATGTTGTTCCCTTTCCTCTAGTAGGTTATCTGGAGCAGCAAGAATTTGAAATTTTCAAACCCAAAGAAGTTAGATCTTTAAAATTTTACTTGGTATACATGTAGTTTTTCAAAAACATGAAGACAAATGAATGAAGCACAGATTTGGAATTGGAAGATCTGGGTTCAAGTTCAAACTCTGCTATTTACTAGCTGTATAACCTAGGAGAAGCTACACACTTACTGAGAATTAGATAAATAAGATAATAATTCCATCTTATTCCACTCCATAAGGTAGTTGTAGGAGATGAAATAAAATTACAGAATGTATGTTAGAAGTGTTTTGTAAACTGTAATGTGCTGTATCAACAGATACTGGATACCTAATTGGTTTATAGAAGTATATAAACATATAAATTTATATATATATATATATATACATTTAGATAAATTTACATTTAATAAGAGACTTTTGCTATGATTATTGATGATAAGTTTCAATTACAGTAAGAGTAAGTGACTTCCTAAGCTCACACAAAGAAATGATTCCAAGTCCTTGAAGCTGACGAGTAAATTACTCTATTAATCAGGACTTAGTCTGAACTAGCAGTTGTTTTCATAAATCTTAAGAATGGTGGCTTTTCAATGGAAGAAATCACAAAGGAAGAAGATCAAGAGATTTCATTATATGAGCACTTAAAACTTCTGTACATGAAATATAAAATTAAAAAGAAGAAATATTTACAACAAATATGGCAAAGGGCTAATGTCCTTAATAAACAAAGGGGCTAATGTCCTTAATAAACAAAGGCCTCATAAAAATAAATAAGCAAGGGGTGCCTGGGTGGCTCAGTGGGTTAAAGCCTCTGCCTTTGGCTCAGGTCATGATCTCAGGGTCCTGGAATCGAGTCCCACATCGGGCTCTCTGCTCGGCGGGGAGCCTGCTTCCCCCTCTCTCTCTGCCTGCCTCTCTGCCTACTTGTGATCTCTCTCCTCTCTGTCAAATAAGTAAATAAAATCTTTAAAAAAATAAATTAAAAAATAAATAAATAAGCAAAGCAAGAAGACCTCAAAGAAAAATAGGACAAGGACCTTCTACAAATAAGTAAAAAAATTCATTTTTTAAATCAACCTATTTAATCATCAAAGAAATGAAAATTAAAGCCATAATGTGGCATCATGTTTGAGCATAACTTAACAAAGAATCAAATTATAAATAATAGTGTGTTGGTGAGGTGAAATGGGAACTTTCACAGGTACTTTGGAAACACAAATTAGTAGAATCTTTTTGGGGAAACAGTGAAAACACATATCAAGAGGCTTAAAAATAGGCCCTTCGTCCAAAAATTTCTACTTCTTAACACAGAACTAGGTCCTAAAGACCCCCAGAAGTTCTTGGAAATTAAAGTATGTAATAACAAACAACAATAATAGTTGTAGCCAGCACTCACTTCATGCTAATTGTTTTAAATGCCTTCCTTATATTTTCCTGTTTATACAGAAACCCTATTATCTCCTTTATATCAAATAAGAAATTGAGCCAGGGAAAGATTAAGTAATTTGCAAAGGTTACACATTTGGTAAGCAGAGGAGCTAGGATTTAGTTCACAATGGGGCAATAAATTCCATTCCTTTTTTAAAATGATGAACTACAACACAAGCATTTGTGACAATATATGACAAAGAAATATCAGATGTGCCATTTATTTTGTTGGTAAAAGTTATTATGGCTTTCCACAGGAGAATTTCTCTTTCTTTTAACAATGAAAGCAGGTTGGTGTCTTTACATGAGTTAATAATGCATGGTTCTTTTTTTCACTTAAAAAAAAACAGTGAAAGCAGTTTATTTCTTCTAAATGGTTATAACTGAAAATTGTTGGGGAAGTAATAGGTAGAGATGGAAAAAAAATAATGCATGTAAAAATCTTAGAATGGGAACTTGGATTTTATTCTCAGGACTCTTAATGACCCAACAGATAATATAACTAGGGATAATTTAATCTTCATGGTCATTATATACTCTATTCCCCTAAGCACCATTTCATCTCCCTACCCCCACCAATCCTTATACATTAAATCAAATGGTTAGGTATTCAACCCACAGCCCCAAACCTTGGAAGTCCTTGTCCCACTCCCCATACAGTATCCCCACTACTGGCTCTCTCCTTATATATTCATAAGCTGCAATAGGGAGACCAATCATATGATATCACTGTGAACTAAGGGATGTATGAATTGATAAATCACGCATCTAAAATCCAAAGTTTACTTGGAATTTACTTCTTTATTCATTGAAAATTTTTCATTAACCTTTATCTTCTTTGAAAATGTAAAATTCCTCCATAAAATAAACAGTGTACTGTTTGAAAACCTTAAAAGAGTACTGAATTTAATCGATTTTTTCAAAAAGTGCCCTGGAACTAAGGGAAAATGCCAATAGCCAAGTTGAAATAAAAACCTAACTTTGTTCAGCCAATTGTTCCTATGTCATATATTATAGTATCTTACATAATGTTCAGCACGCACATTTTATGACATTGTTAATAATGAAAATCTTGTGCAAAAAGCACTATAAAAGGTTAAAGTGATTTTATTTATAAATAAGGTGTTCACTGGATTTATAAAGAAATATTAAAACAATCACAAAATTTGATATTTTAACAGATATCTAACTATAATAAAAATGGAAAATTCCATTTAAATTCTAGGTTAACTATAAATTAAGCAATTTTTTTATTTGACTTGCTTAAAACCTTTCCTTTCTTGGTATATTTTCATATATATTAATAATATAAAAATGACCTCCCTTTTTCAAAGAAATACATTAATAAGCAGTGCTGACATTTCTCTGGACTTCGCTTAAACTCCCAGAGACTTGCCAAAAGTCTAATTGCAGTGTATGTGGATGCCAAGGAATGAATTTTTTTGCTTTAAAAGAAGTATCTGTGACTACTAAAGTGACATGTAAACATACGCTACAGCCTAGCTAGAAGGCTTGAGGAATATTTCCAATGTCTCACAATGTAGGTAACAGATTTTTTTTCAACATCACAAGCTTTCCATCTTTACTTCTACCCTTTTAATTAAATGAGGTATGTATGAAAAATGCTTATACACAATAGCCTCTCAGACATTAGTTCTCTTCTTTCTACCTATGTCTGGAATCAGGGAGAAGGATGGAAGTTAAATGAGCACTGGATAATTTCGAGTCTCAGTATCTTATAACCATCTTCACATCGAGACTTGACTGACATTTGTTTGTATCATAATGTTTTTCTTTCCTGCCTATCAGTTTTCCAAGAACTAAATTTTATAACTATTTATGGAAATAACACAAATCGTATATACACACATACACATATATATGTATATGTATATAGAGATAGATTTTAATCATGGAATAAATATTCCATCAAAGAGACTTTTATGTTCCACAGAGGCAGTTCTCAAATGACTTTCATGGTATCATGTTAAAAACCAGAACACGGTCCATTTTTACAGTAGATTTACTCAATCACAGTTACTAATCAGATTAGCACCGCTTTTATGTCTAACAAATTTTAAAAGTTGGAGGATCATTAGAGAAGCTACATATTATGAGCCTGTAGCCTGTGTTGTGTTTACTTATTACTTAGAAAAAAATGATCTTCAAAAAATAGCTTCAAGGAATTCTTTTTCTTTTTAAACTATACTTAGAATAGGATACAAATGCATCACCAAAAATTTATTCATTTTTAATGTTATAAGCATTTTATTTTAAAAGTAGTTAAACCTCTATTAATATTAATATATTAAACAGCTCAGCTCCATTTCTACATATAAATATTTGAGGCTAGGACAGCA
Organism: Potos flavus; assembly: GCA_028534135.1. Taxonomy (NCBI): domain Eukaryota; kingdom Metazoa; phylum Chordata; class Mammalia; order Carnivora; family Procyonidae; genus Potos; species Potos flavus. The sequence goes on from CM052900.1 coordinate 51,813,810, forward strand.
ATGTTACCTGAAGAGTTTCATAAATTAGCTGTAACAGAAAAGGATCTTCTAAATATGGACAATGGAAAGCCTACAAAATCAACCAGACTGAGCTATTACAATTCTTAAAGGAAGTAACATAAATCAATATAAAAGACTTTACGTGGATAAAATAAAGTTAAGTTTCTATGCCTCTAAATTTCTCATAATTTAAATATAAGAATCATTTAGGCCATTTTATCTGACTTAAATTAGGCTAAACTAGTATCTTTTATCCAAAAATAGGCAAAATTTATGTTATCTACTTATGTCATTGGATGAAAATTGTTTAACAATGAAAAACATAGTAGACAAACCAAAAGAAGTCAGTGTTTGATTTGCTAATAGAACAAAAGCAAATAGATCTTTTACAAAGGTCTGACATATCACAAAACTAATTAGTTCAAATTTCATCTCCTGATTTCTATAGTCCACACTTTGGAGGATATACCAAGATCCAGACAAAACTTGGGAAACCAGAGTACAAATTCAACATCTGAGAGTTTATTATATAAATGCCTTGACCCAACACACAGTTAATACAGTTTTTCCTTAGAAAACAAAGACCCAAAATAAGCTGTAATATAACCTCACTTTTATCAACATACATTAATCTACAACTCTGAGGTCTCTGACTCTAATTTTTCCTAATGAATTATTTATTCTAACTATATACCCTAATTTAAAATCAATTATAAAATAAATTATAAATATATATTATACATAAATATATAATTTATAAATATATGTGTATATATGATACCATCAAAAAAATAAACTGGACCTTTCTGAAGGAAGTATAATTTGCCTTTAAATTTCCTTGCAGTAAATTCCTTTTTCCAGCATAACCTTTGCAGGAGTAGAGGAAAGAGGAAGGAAGTTGGATAGTTAATAGAGCGTGTCCATAGATCCCACAAATGAATGATCAATTTTCAAAGGATTCTTAAGTTTCCAGGTGTCTGGTAGATTTCCCCATGGCTTATCTATTAAAATTCTAGATGACAGCAATGACATTCACAGACATGGCTGTGCAATGTGTTTGGGAGACATAGAAGTGACTGAATCCCCATCAAAAGAAGCTCTTCAGGGTGGTCCCATGAAAGAACCACAAGAACCTGATGTTTCCAGGAGCTGAAAAGAGAACTACTAAGCCAGCCTTCAAGGAAATGTCCTTTTTACTAGATTATGAAGATACTGTTTCCAAGATGTGATATCTTGTCAGGATTCTGTGAAAGAATTGTATGAGCTTAAGATGTTCTATTATATCCATGAAAACTTTGAGGGAAAGCATAAAAGGAGGAATAAACCTCCCAGGCAATTTAGAGAAGAATTCAGGCTAACAAATTTCAAGATATCTGAGCAGGCTACTTAATGAAGTCAGGATGAGAAAATCAACCAAGTCCAATTGAAAACTCCAGCAGAAAGAAGAAAGACTGAGATATGATCAGTATGGGAGTAGAACAAGGTGGAAAGGGAGGGAGGAAGAGCTATAGACTACAATTTATCATTCACCAAATAACTCAAACAGAGCAAAGAGAACTTCTAGAAAAATTTTGTCAAAGATCGGGCTACCATGTTTCAAAGAGTCCACACAAAGGAAAAACCAGAGAACCATGATGAATGTGGAATTTGATTCAGCTCAAAATAAAATATTCTTGCCACTGAAACTATACTAGACCTTTTAACCTTACTTTGAGAATGGAGAAAGCACAGAAATTTTGCAGGACCTCTGTGATATTATTATTAACATTTCTATTAACACTAGTGAGTATTTGTTGCCCTAATGAGCTTTTGTATTTGAGAGTTACATCTTTCAAGAAGTGCTTTCATTTAAATTAAGCCCACCAAAATCTAAGACGATATACCACAATTCAAGATTGTAAAACAGTGTTCATCATGTAATCATAGCTATTCACTAGATGCTACTTTTTGTCCTTCCTAATGTTCTAGGGTATAAATGTCTGCCCATGGCTCCTATACAGAATTTGAAAGAGAATATATGTTATTTAAACTTAGTGTTCAATTTCTTTTAGTTTTTAAATAAAATTGGCAAGAGGATACAATCCCTTTAAGAGAAGATTTTCAAATCAACATAGTCCTCATCTGAGTTTTTTACACATACCTATTTTGGAGGTCTGTCTGAACTGAAGCAGTACATTTTTCTTAAGGTGGCTGTTATGGGGGCGCCTGGGTGGCTCAGTCAGTTAAAGTGTCCAGCTCTTGGTTTTGGCTCAGGTCATGATCTCAGGGTCCTCAGATCAAGCCCCGCATCTGGCTCCTGCTCAGAGGGGAATCTGCTTGAGGATCCTCTTTCTCCCTTTCCCTTTCTCCCTCCTGCTGCCCATGCTTGGTCTCTCTCTCTCTCTCTCTAATAAATAAATAAATCTTTAAAAAAAAAGGTGTTTGTTATGGGCTGAATTGTGTTCCTCCCAAATTCATATGTTGAAATCCTAACCCCCATTACTTTAGACTGTATTTGGATATAGGGCCTTTAAAGCGGTAGTTAAGGTAAAATGAGGTTATATGAGTGGGCCCTAATCCAGTGCGGCTGGTCTTTATCAGGAGAGATTAGGACCCAGACAACACACACACACAGACTGAGGGAGGACCCTGTGAGGACATAGCCAGAAGGCATCATCTGCAAAGCAAGAAGACAGGCCTCAGAAGAAACAAATATGCCAACACCTTCATGATGGACTTCTAGCCTCCAGAACAATGAAGAAACAAATTTCTGCTTTTTAAACCACCTAGCCTGTGGTATTTTGTTATGGCATCCCTAATAAACTACTATCATGGTAACGAAAACATTTAAAATATGATTATTAGACTAGGAAATAGAAAGCTAAGTAAGAAGTGTCAGTCTTGAATAAAGAACAGAGCTATAAGACCTAATGAAGAGAAAAACAAACATAAGCCTCATTTTCTCTAAGTTTTAGATTGAAAACAATAACCTTGTGTCATGTTGTGCTAAAAACAACATACCAGTGTTGTGTACTTAGTATGTGCCAGACACCATACTAACATTTAAAACATGTACAATAGAGGATAAAATTAATCAAGTGTTTAGATATTCCTTTTCTAAAAGACACAATGGTTGAAAATAGTCAGTTTTTTCCTAACTAAAAATGGTCAATTTTTTCCTAACTGAAAATGGTCTGTTTTGTATTTACTTAGTCACTATCTCAGAATCATAGTGTATACAGCTCATCTTTTCCAGTATTCTCTACATATTATTCTATTTAAGCTAATCCACTTCTAAAGATATTGTGATCTGACTTTTTCATTAAAAAACTCTCAAAAGACTACAAATTATTTTGATAATATATTCCAGTGATTCACAATCCCATGGCAAGAAATCCTTGCTATAGAAACTAGATTTCCAGTTCTTTGAGAATGGAGACTTTATTTCTACTTTAGATAAAACAGTGCAAAAGGACAAAGTTTATCTTCAGCATTCCAAGTTCTCTTCCTTCAGCATCACCTCCAACTCCTTTATATAAACCCCCGTCCACTTCATCAAGGACTCAAGCGCTCTTGTTCCCCATTCTTCCCTAAGCCCCATCCCCACTCCATCCCCATCCAAAACTTCTCTCAGAGAACAGTCTCATAAACCCACCTAATTGAGATATGAAAATATTGAAAAAAATACTAAGTAAAAATACTTTTCCCCAGGAACAAAAAATTTTTTCCAACAATTTTCTCCTACCAGAAATTCTAGTCTCCTGCATACCTTTTTCAGCAACCATGAGCATTTGCATTCTAGAGTCCATAAGTTACAAGTCATTCCTATGAGAGATAAGTAAAAAAAGAAAGAATTAGTTATTTGGATTGGAAAAACAGAACAGCAATAGAAGTTTTCTCATTGGCTCCTCCTCCAGAGATAAAGGAAGCTGAGGAAAAGTAACCTTGGGCTTGGAATTGCACTTCTACTTCTATAAGGAGAGAGAAAGTTGAATTATACAAAAAAGTATACAAAAAAGATTGCAGTGACCAGAGCCAAGGATATAGAATCTTGGGTTGAGGACATAATTTAGGAAATATCTATTTAGTTATGTCAAATATATAAAATAAGGTTATACAAAGCCTGGTAAATGTTAAGGTCTTTAAGTTATGCTGTATTTCTGGAACCACAGTGGAAACCGGACACTGGGGTCAATAATTCTGGGTCATTAAAGTTCAAAAGGCATTCAAACAGGGCATCAGACACACAAAAAATAGCCCTTTAGTATTTGTGCTATCTTCCAAGGCAACTGCACCTATTTTTACATCTCACTGAAACTCTGATAGAGGTCCTAAAAATTTTCTAAGAAACAAGCAATTGAGGGGTACCTGGGAGGCTCAGTCAGTTGAGCGCCCGACTCTTGATTTCAGCTCAGGTCATGATATCAGGATCCTACGATGGAGCCCCACATTGGGCTCCATGCTCAGCAGGGAGTCTGCATGGGGACTCTCTCTCTCCCTCTCCCTCTGCCTCACCCCTCTGCTAGTACATGTGGGTACATGTTTGCATTCTCTCTCTCTCTCAAATAAATAAATCTTAAAAAAAAAAAAAAGGAAGCTGTTGATTGATGGAAAGTAATTGTAAAGTATCCATTATTATTATCAAATGGTTAAGGTTACTGACCGTTCTTTATTTCATTTACTATGTTGTTTTATTTTCTTGACTTTAAGATTATTTACAAGAACTTTTATAGGATCCTAAAATCTTCAATCTTTCTATTCTATTTATCTGATAATGTCTTATATCTTTTAACCATGAATTTTCCTATCAAAGAATTTTTCAGGAACTTGGCCACCAGCGTGTGTGTGTGTGTGTGTGTGTGTGTGTGTGCGCGCGCGCGCATGTATGTTGGGGGCAGGGTGAGGACTCTGTTCTTTTACAATCTCAGAGTAGATAAAGTCTTAAATTAGGGTGGGAGCAGGGACAGAAGGAAACAAGCTATAGCTTGTTTGTTGCCAACAACTAAATCTAACATTACTGCTCAGAACCAACTTCCACTGAGTACTAAAAATGTCCATTTTACTCTCCTGGGCAGTTATTAAGTTAAAGTGATTATCTAACCTATATACCTGCTGCCATAATTTGAACCTATTCCCTTTTTCTTTTCTTAATATATTATTTATCATTATATTTACCATTATTAAATTATTACAAAAATATAGTCAGTAAATTTTATTTCTAAGTTTTGTGGCAAATGTAAGTAAGTATAATAGTTTGGGGGAAATTAGCAGATTCAAATATTAAGAAAGAATCCTTTAACTTCTACTTGTATTACTCATGGCCACAAATATTCCTATTCTTCCCAGACTATCTAAAATAGTGTTGACAAGATCTTCTTCTCTGACAGGATAAATAGATAAGACCTATATAATCAAACCACTAAAACTGTACTGATGAAATTTAGAGGATGAAAATAAGATTGGTTTTAATAAAAAATTGTTGCTTGGGAAAAAATATTTTAAAGTATTATGCCATACAATGAATTAAACTGATTTTTAATTATAATTAAGCTGATTTTAATTATGTGTATTTTAATATACATATATAGACATATAGATATATATGCGGAAGGCGTTTGTTTTCCTCTACAGTGAAGTAATGGTTTAGGTCTATTAAATTAATGCATCTAGAATCCCCCTTAATAAATACATGCTAATGATATTCTTCCAAGTGTATGCTATCTGAAGTTTGTACTTCCATAGGGGCCCTGCTAGAAGAGACATGACAAGAAAAAGACCAGCCTTCTTTTTGAAAGCTGGCAGGTCACTTAAAAGACTTTAGGGTTTCCTTTCCACTTTCCTTCAAATGGAATCATAGAGCCTGACACCTGCTCTGTCTGGGGGGGAAAAAAAAAGTGTGGCCCTAAAGGAGTAATTAACTAATAGTTGGAGAATGTTAACATTTTCTTTAAAGAAAGGAGAAAAAGCTTTGGTAAGGACAAAAGTACTTCACATTTGCAAAGAGCTTTATAGCATACAAAGTACCCTCACATCCATTATTTGATTTGATTTTTAAAACAACAGTATGAGTTAGGTAAAGCAGCTGTTACTTCTATTTTACATGAGAAAATTAAGGTGTGGAGATGTTAAGTGACTTTCCCAAAGTGCTCACATTGTTAAGTAACAGTGATAATTTGAACCCTTCTTTAAATTCCAGGAGCAACACTCTTTTCATCACCACTCAGAGACTGAATACTAGAACGCTAGTGGACAGCTTCCTGGAAATATGGTCCCGTCTCAGAGAAAGAATGGCAATTCTTTATATGTTATTAAGATACTAAACACTTCTAAGAGATAGGATTCTTTTTCTCAATTTTCCTAAGATGCCTCTAAATCTTTTCTTTAAAAGAAGCAACAGAGAAACAGTCATTTTATCTCAATTAAGACATCTACAGGCATCTTATCAATAAGTCAGACTCAGAAAGGAAGCTGGAGGTGTAAGAAACAAAGCAGGAAATCAATTTCTAGGCAATACTAAACAAATGGCTCAAGGGGTGAAAGAACAGATCCAGGCTGTTGTTCATTGGGCAGCCAGCTCTCTTTCTTTGCAGCTTCCTGGTGTACGTCTTTGCCTGTAAGCAGTGCTATGAAATAGTGTGATTTTAATCAGCTTTGACTGTACCTTGCTCTAAAGGTTTACTCAGTGCAGTCCTTAGAGGCACATTACCATTCGGCCCCATTCCAGGGAAGAAGTCTGTTCTTCATCAGCTTTAGAAAGACAGGAGTGCTTTTGTCTCACCATTCCAGAGCTACCAGAAGCACCTAAGACACAGATGGCCAGCCATGGACCTGGCCTTGCCAAACTGCAACCACAGTGTAAATAGGCCAGTGTAACTCAATTCTCCAGTAATGACTTAGGAGAGGTGTGTCAAAATGCACAGTCTCTAGGACCACTCAATCCCTAGTTACATTTACCAACAGCAAGTTAGTGCAGACAAAAGTCCTAGACCATCGAATGCATTCTGTAGAACACAACACAAATATTGTCTAATGCTACCAATATGTATGGTTATTTGCCCCAGATTTCCTAGATTTTTTCATAATCTCTGAAACCTTCAGATACATTCATTCAATCATTCATTTAACAAAGTTCCAGACACTGGTTATATGGGGGTAAAGAATCATAGTTTAAGATTTGGTTATATTACAATAAATGAAAGTGATTACCACTATACTCATGAACATTTTAGTGTAGATAGGAAATAGTCAATAAATGATTAAATTAGCAAATAAACAGAATGTAATTATAAAGGTAAGAAAGATGCTACAAAAGAAAAATTAACAAGGCACTGTAACAGGAAATAACAGTGCCTGGATGGGGAATGATTTTTAGATAGGGTGACCAGGGAAGGACTTTCTGAGGACTTAAGCTCAATTTTGAAAGATGAAAATGAGCTAATCATGTAAAAAATCACATTAAAAAGCACTCCAAGTGTTGCAGGCTTATTAGGCACAAAGGTTAAGAAAGAACTCTTAAGAGGGACGCCTGGGTGGCTCAGTTGGTTGGGCGGCTGCCTTCGGCTGGGGTCATGATCCCGGGGTCCTGGGATCGAGTCCCGCATCGGGCTCCTTGCTCGGCGGGGAGCCTGCTTCTCCCTCTGCCTCTGCCTGCCACTCTGCCTGCTTGTGCTCTCTCTCTGACAAATAAAGAAATAAAATCTTAAAAAAAAAAAAGGAAGTTAAAAAAAAATAGTAAAGTTTTTAAAAAAAAAGAAAGAACTCTTGAGATATTTTACGGTATAACTCAGCAAGTTTATTTAAGTAGCACAGAGACAGGATCCATGGGCAGAAAGAGCTGTGCTCATGCTATATGAAGCTGGTGGTTATATGCTTAGTGCTCAAGGGGTAAGGGGTGTGCAGTGACTATTAGATTATAAATGTGTTTTTTTATGAATTTCTACTCATAAAACTACTTTCACGAGATTTCTCTGGTGCTTATCATTCAGTTCAATATTAATTACCAGTGACATGTACAGGCAGTCATGTACCTTTAAGAACATAGCAACCAGGGGTGCCTGGGTGGCTCAGTCATTAAGCGTCTGCCTTCGGCTCAGGTCATGACCCCAGAGTCCTGGGATTGAGCCCCACATCGGGCTCCCTGCTCAGCAGGAAGCCTGCTTCCCCCTCTCCCACTCCCCCTGCTTGTGTTCCCTCTCTCGCTCTCTCTGTCAAATAAATAAATAAAATCTTAAAAAAAAAAAAAGTATAGCAACCAGCATGTATTTGATCCTTATCAAAACCACACAGGCTATAGGTCAACATTTTTCTGCTTTTTTTTTTTTAATTTTTTTATTATGTTATGTTAGTTACCACACAATACATCATTAGTTTTTGATGTAGTGTTCTGTGGCTCATTGTTTGCGTATAACACCCAGAGCTCCATGCAATATGTGCCCTCCTTAATACCCATCACCAGGCTAACACATCCCCCCACCCCTCCACCCCCCCACCCCTCCAAAACCCTGAGTTTGTTTCCCAGAGTCCATAGTCTCTCATGGTTTGTCTCCCTCTCTGATTTCCCCTCCTTCATTTTTCCCTTCCCTCTCCTAATGTCCTCTATGCTATTCCTTATGCTCCACAAATAAGTGAAACCATATGATAATTGTCTTTCTCTGCT
>CM052900.1:51822944-51840280 GCA_028534135.1 Potos flavus
AGTACTGTTTGTTCCAGCACTTTGAAAAATGCCATTGATATTTTGATCAAGATGGCGTTGAAAGTATAGATTGGTTTGGGCAGCATAGACATTTTAACAATGTTTATTCTTCTGATCCATGAGCACGGAATGTTTTTCTATCGTTTTGTGTTTTCTTCAATTTCTTTCATAAGTGTTCTGTAGTTTCTAGAGTATAGATCCTTTACCTCTTTGGTTAGGTTTATTTCAAGGTATCTTATGGTTTTTGGTGTTACTATAAATGGAATCAATTCCCTAATTTCTCTTTCTACAATTACATTGTTAGTGTATAGGAAAGCAACTGATTTCTGTGCATTGAATTTGTATCCTGCCACATTACTGAAATGCTGAATGAGTTCTAGTAATTTGGGGGTGGAGTCTTTTGGGTTTTCCACATAAAGTATCATGTCACCTGCGAAGAGAGAGAGTTTGACTTCTTCTTTGCCAATTTGAATACTTTTATTTCTTTTTGTTGTCTGATTGCTGTTGCTAGGATTTTTAGTACTATCTTGAACAATAGTGGCAAGAGTGGGCATCCTTGTCATGTTCCTAAGGGAAAGACTCTCAGCTTTTCCCCATCAAGAATGATACTCGCTGTGGGCTTCTCATAGATGGTTTTCATGACATTGAGGAATGTTCCCTCTATTCCTATACTCTGAAGAGTTTTAATCAGGAAAAGATACAAAATACAGCAGTATTTTGTCAAATGTTTTTTTCTGCATCAATTGTGAGGACCATATGGCTCTTGTCTCTTTTCTTATTAATGTGTTCTGTCACATTGACTGATTTACAAATGTTGAACCACCCTTGCATCCCAGGGATAAATCCCGCCTGGTTGTAATAGATAATACTTTTAACGTACTGTTGGATTCTACTATCTAAGATCTTGCTGAGAATTTTGGCATCCATATTCATCAGGGATATTGGTCTGTAATTCACCTTTTTGATGGGGTCTTTGCCTGGTTTGGGGATCAAGGTAATGGTGCCCTCACAGAAAGAGTCTGGAAATTTCCTTCTGTTTCTATTTTTTGAAACACCTTCAGGAGAATAGGTATTATTTCTTCCTTGAATGTTTGGTAGAATTCCCCAGGGAATCCATCAGGCCCTGGACTCTTGTTTTTTGGGCGGGTTTTGATTGCCGCTTCAATTTTGTTACTGGTTATTGGTCTATTCAGGTTGTCAATTTCTTCCTGTTTCAGTCTTGGTAGTTTATAGGTTTCCAGGAAGGCATTCATGTCTTCCAGGTTGCTTAATTTATTGGCATATAATTGTTGATAATATTTTCTAATAATTGTTTCTATTTCCTTGGTATTAGTCATGATCTCTTCCCTTTCATTCATAATTTTATGAATTTGGGTCCTTTCTCTTTTCTTTTGGATGTCTTTCCAGTGGTTTATCAGTCTTATTAATTCTTTCAAAGAACCAGCTTCCAGTTTTGTTTTACTGTATTTTACTGTATTTCTTTACTGTATTTCTTTATTTTTAAAGTAAAATACTTTACTGTATTTCTGGTTTCTAATTCATTGATCTCCACTCTAATCTTAATTATTCCTCTTCTTGTGCATGGCTTAGCTTTATTTGTTGTTCTTTCTCCAGTCCTTTAAGGTGTAAAGTTAGTTTGCTATTCAGAATTTTTCTATTTTTTTTTTTTTTTTGAGTGATGCTTGGGTGGCTACATATTTCCTCCTTAGGACCACCTTTGCAGTATTCCATAGGTTTTGGACCAATGTGTTTTCATTCTCATTGGTTTCCATGAATTGTTTAAGTTCTTTGATTTCCTGGTTGACTCAAACATTCTTAAGTAGGATGGTCTTCAGCTTCCAAGTGTTTGAATTTCTTCCCATTTTTTTCTTGTGATTGAGTTCCAGTTTCAAAGTATTGTGGTCTGACAATATGTAGGGAATAATCTCAGTCTTTTGGTATCAGTTGAGATATGATTTGTGACCCAGTATGTGGTCTATTCTGGAGAAAGTTCCATACACATTCAAGAATGAGTATTCTGTTGTGTTAAGGTGGAACATTCTATACATAGCTATGGGGTCCATCTGGTCCCATATGTCATTCAAAGTTCCTGATTCTTTGTTGATTTTCTGCTTAGATGATCTATTGCTGAGAGTGAAGTGTTGAGGTCTTCTACTATTAACGTATTATTATCAATGTCTCTTTATTTTGGTTAACAGTTGGCTTATGTAGTTGGCTGCTCCCATGTTGAGGACATAAATATTTACAATTGTTAGATCTTCTTGTTGGATAGACCCTTTAAGAATGATCTAGTGTCCTTCTGTATCTCTAACTACAGTCTTTGGCTTAAAATATAATCTGTCTGATATGAGATTTGCTACCCTAGCTTTCTTTTGAGGTCCATTGGCATGAGAGATGGTTCTCTATCCCTTCACTTTCAGTCTGGATGTATCCTTAGCTTCAGAGTGAGTCTCTTGTAGACTGCATATGGATGAGTTCTGTCTTTTTATCCAATCTGCAACCCCGTGCCATTTCAGGGGAGCATTTAGGCCATTCACATTGAGAGTGATTATTGAAAGATATGATTTTATTGTCTTCATGTTGCCTGTGAAGTCCTTGTTTCTATAGATTGTCTGTAAATTTCTGTTCTATATCACTCTTGGGGTCTTTCTTCTTTTATAGAACCCCCCCTTTAATATTTCTTGTAGGGTTGGCTTGGTGGTCATATATTCTTTCAGTTTCTGCCAGTCTTAGAAGATTCTTGTCTCTCCAACCATTCTGAATTAAAGCCTTGCTGGATAAAGTATCCTTGGCTACATGTTCTTCTCATTTAGTAGCCTGAATATGTCCCACCAGGCCTTTCTGGTTTGCCAGGTCTCTGTGGACAGGTCTGACGTTATTCTGATGGTCCTCCCTCTGTACGTAAGAAATCTCTTCCCCCCCCCCACCGCTTTCAAGATTGTTTCCTTGAATCTAAGATTTGCGAATTGTACTATTATATGTTGTGGCCATCAGTCTGTTCTTATTGATCTTGGGAGGGGTTCTCTGTGTGTCTTGGACAAGAATGCTTGTTTCCTTCCCCAAATTAGGAAAGTTCTTAGCTACAATTTGCTCAAATATATCTTCTGGACTTCTCTCTCTTCACCCCCTCAAGGATCCCAATAATTCTGATATTGGAATGTTCCATTGAGTCACTAATCTCTCTCAGTTTGATCCCTTGGGTTTTAATTTGTTTTTCCCATGCTGCCTCAGTTTCCTTTTCTATCATCCTTATCCTCTAGCTCACTAATTCGTTCTTCTGCCTCATTCACCCTGGCAGTCAGAGTATCCAGTTTAGACTACATTTCATTCATAGCATTTTGAAGTTCGGCCTCATTAGATCTCATTTCTGCCCTTAGAGAATCTATATTGTCATTAATATTTTTCTCAAGTCTAGATATCGCCTTCATAATTGTTACTCTGAAGCCTATTTCTGACATCTTGGTTATATCCATATCCATTAGTTCTGTGGCAGAGGCCACAGTCTCTGTTTCTTTCCTTTGTTGGGAGTTCCTCCTCTTAGTCATTCTGTTGAGGGGTGGTTGAGGGAATGTACAAAGTCCAAAGTGTTGACCACAACCCAAGCAAGATACACATGTTTTATAGGGACTTTCGGGTTGTCAGCCTCTTGTTCTTCCTGACTGTCTCCAGGGGGAGGGGCCTGCTGCACTGTTACTGAGGCAACTCTGTTTAGGCAGAGTTGCCCTGCCCCCATTGGGTGGGGTGGGCTCAGTGAAAACCGGCTTTGGGGGACTTTTGTTCTCTGGTGGCTTTCCGTGTCTCTTCTGAGAGTCAGAGCAGACGTTACTGTATCCAAACCTCTGTCTCAGAACAAAGAGGTCGCAGGCTGCTCTTCACTGAACTCTCCAGCCCACACTGTCTCTCTTTCTGTCTGTGCTGATAAAACCTGTAGCCTCCTGGGTTGTGTGCTCCACAACAGCACCCCTAGCCCTTGCTCCCAGGTCCAGGCATGTCTCTGCCCTTTGTCCTTCTAAAACTGCAAGCTGTCCCCAGTTTGCACACATGACCCTGTATTTCTAGGTTTCAGTCTGAGGGGCTGCCCTAAAGTCCTTTCCCTGCTGCTACCGGTCTGGGAGTCTGTGCCCAGTCCCCAGCATAGGAGGCTTTTGCCTTCCCACGAAAGTTCATGGAGTCTCCCTGCCCCTTCTGTTTATCTTTTGATGTCTGCCCACAGAATCACAGCTTCCCACTTCATACGTCGAGAACAACCACCAGAGATACTCTGTTTGTAGAGATCCAGATATATCTTCTTACATCTCATGCTGATTTTGTGGGTGTTCAGAATGGTCTGATAGATATCCAGCTCAACTCAGGGAACTGGTTGAAATAGGTCCTCTACTCCTCCACCATCTTTTTTCTGATATATGTTTTTTTAGTAATTGATAAATGCACAGCATGGTGGGGAATGCTGGTATGCAAAAACTTATGTTTTGATCCTGAAAGTCCAACAGCTTGCTTTTCTCCCTAAATCACAGGCAGGGAATGTCCCTAGTCTTTGCCCTTCTACTTTTTGTTCACTCAGCACTGTATCTCCAGTGTTTTTTCTTGGTATGGAATTGTCTTGGGATATCAGGGAGCAAACCTCAAAGACCCAGGCCGGTGGCTGTCCAAGTTCCCAGGATGCAGGTGAGGAAGCCCTGGCCACCTCTGCCAACCATGTGACTGCCCTGAAGCCCGGTGCTCGGTCCCCGGTGACCAGAGGTGGCCCCGAGACTCCTCTGAAGGCAGGGCTGGGCTCGGGGGCCTGATGACCCAGGAGTTGGGCTTGAAGCATTTCCTGGCGTTTAGGTTAGCTGGTCCATTTTTCTGCTTCTATCCCTCATAATTTTCCCCTGACCAATTTCTGGTCCTTAAATCTTTAAAGTTGTTGAAGGGTGAAGGGCCCATCCTCTTGAACTTCTTCAAGCTGACAGGGGTTGTAAAGATGTCCCTGTCACTACAAAATTAGCCACTATCTGTCCCTACAAGTAACTATTATGGAAGGCCATTGCTGTAGAGTGCAGAGTGGACATTGGGGTGAGTTTGTTTTGAGTCATAAGGATTATCTGTCAGCTGGGCAAAGGAGTCAGGAAGTCCTTGCATGTATCTCAACAATAGGAGAGAACAAAGTAAAAGAAACAACATATTAGGATTAATACTACAATAAAAATAAGAAGTATGACAAAGAAACCCTTTAGGGTAAACCATAGTATACCTCCCAACCAGAAATTTAAGCAATCATTATGTGCTAGGTAGGGCCTTTAAAAGCACCAATTTGGTTATTTATATCAGTAAGTAATCCTGTTATATTTTTGTCATAATCTGGAATGTAGATACAACATTCCATTTTAATAATGGCACATGTTCTTCCTTGTGCTGCTGTGAAGATATCTAATGCCATTCTATTTTGTAGAATGGCTTTACACATTTGAGTTAGCTTAGTGTTTAATAATGTAATGCTATTTGAGTCATTTAAGGCCTTAACTGTGTATTTATCAAGGGCCTCCATATGCCATATGACATTTTCTAAACCTACTGATAGAAGAAAAATCAATGTCAGATAGATGGTCATACTAACAGAATATGGATCTTGTCCATCATTGTGTTACATATGGAAGATCAGCTAGACTTATGGTAGTCTTGGTCCCAGAGCCATGCATCCAATTATGACCTATAGTACATGTTCCAATCCAGCCTGGTGGAATCCATGGCCATTACCATTGTGTTCCATTAGGTGCTAGCCATCTGATGTCTGGTTGCTTTGTCCAGTCAGTAGTAAACCAATCAGGTGCCGATAAAATAATGGCATGGTAACAGGCTTCTGCAGGTAGCTATCCCATTTGGAGAGTATCTTTGGGCCATAAATCAAGGATAAGGTTTTTCTCTTTCCAACATAAAGCCCTTTGGCTTAGTTGCCCTATTGTAGTATTAAGCCACATATATCCATTCCATATTTGATATAATCTTTCCTGAGTATATTGATAGGAAGGACTACATAGTCAGGGAATTTGTTGTCATGAGCCTATCTGTAGGTTGGCATAGTCACTTAAAATTTTGATAGTCTGAGGGAAAAAAAAAAAAAAAAAGCCTCTTATGTCCTAGAAAGTCTCATGTAACATTTACCATAGGCCAGAAAGAAACATTCTTTTTTTTTTTTTTTCTGAAACATTCTTTTTAGTAATAGAAATATCCCTATATCCCTATATGTGCTGGCATTGGGGTGACTTCACGTTGGGTTTGGTTAAAAGTGGTCACTCTATGTTTGGCTAAAGCTTCTATTCGTAATTTTACATCAATAGAGGTGGCTCCCGGGACAAATATGGCTAAGGAATAAAACCCTTAAGAAGCTTTCTTTGCTTGATGTCTAGCCTTAACAATATCTTAATTACAAGAAATTACTGGCAAGCGGGAGATGATGTGCCCTGATAGATAAGGGCATCCCCAAGGGCATTTTCCCAATCCAATTATAAGGAAGGTGGGGCCATCCATTATCTCCACAAGTTCACAGTTAACCCTATGGTGTGGGGTATAAACTGACTGTTAAGGAACAATTTTGTTATCCCAGCCACACAGAACTGATCAAGGTGACAGCTGGGTTACACAATTGTTGGAGAGTCCATCCCATTGTCCAGTTGTTTAAATAATCCTATGTTCATGGGGGTCCCTTTTATTGTTACCCACAGAGATACAAGCAGGAGCATCATCTATATATGAGCAATTATGGCAATCTCTCTGAAGTTTATCTCCAGTTGTATAGCTTAGGCAAACAACAAATATTTAAAGACAATCAAATCTAGAATCTAATATCCATACAGGTGCATTACTGAAACATAATTTTTCTCTCAATTCACCCTTATTTCTAGAGATAGTCAAATCAAGACTAATTCATTTGTAAAACAAGTCCAATTTTAACAAACCTGGCCTAATTATTTATATAAGCTTAGCAAGAATAGTGACTGATCACTAAAATCACTTAAAATCTGCTTTGCTAGAACTTTTTTCATAAAGAATCTCTAGATTGAACTTTTAATAGCCTCTCGAGGCCAGATCCAAGCCAAATATTTGTTCTCAAACTTGCCTGCAACACCTGTGGATTTGGGGATATTTCTCTTCTTCAGGTCCCCAAAATATCCTAAGGTTTCCTGCACCTGCCATGAAGTGACATTCTTTATTCACCTGGTAAGGCTGGTGGGGACTCTGTAAGCAAGGTATCAGGTCAACATTCTCAAGAGGCTTTATTGGCTCCATAAAGTCAACCTTAATTCCTTAAAGCTGTCTGGTCATACCTGAGTCTATGCACATCTCTCTCAATATGACATTCCAGTCAAAGCCTTGGTAATATAACCAGTGTTTCCAATGGTGTCCTCTTACAAGGAGAACAGATTCTCATTGAACTTATGAAAATAATTATAATTGCCATGAAAGAAAGGAATACTTGTTGACAAGTTTCTGAACTCTGGAGGGTACAGGTAGGGAGAAAAGTTAGAAGTTTTAATTTGTTCACAAACGTATATTATATCATATTTCTGTAAGTATTGGATATCTTAAGAGAAAGCTTCCTTAAATCTAGAAGGAAAAACATTAAAGAACCAGCAACGTTTCCAACAAGAGTCAAAAAAAAACTATAATCATCTTCCTCAATTCATTCAGTCCTATATTATTAATTTTTGTTCTGTTTGAATGAAACTTTCCCATTAGTTCTGAAAATTCTTACCCAGTTCAGCACTATGATTTTACAGATATTGAAAACCTGTATTTGTCAAAAGCCCATTTTATGAATCTTCTTGAAATGAAACACGTATTGCAAGAGCATCAGAACAATGACTATTAATGACAAAAAAAAAAAAAAACCTCAGAAATGGACACAAAGATCTGATACGAGAATTCATTATAATGAAATTGACAAAGAAATCTGGTTATTTCTGTGACGCACATTTCAATAATTTAAGTAATGACCTTATACCAGGACATATTAAAACTTCAGGAATTTCATATATTTTCTAGAAGAGTTAGAGCATTTACCCTTACAATACAACCTAGGGCTTATCATTATTGGTTTGACAGTGCTTTCTAAGTAACTTAACATACCAAATAAAACAAACCTAATTAGTCAAAAAGATTTTATTTACCATTTAAATCTTGGGAGGTTTGTTAAAAACCTTAGAAAGTTTTAAAGCACATACCTAAATAGAATTACAGATCAACAAAAATTTAATATTTATATTTAACAAAGGTGGCAATAAGGGATTCTACAGTAAGCTATTTGGTTGTTAACAAAACTTAGCTCCTTTAACACTAAGAAGTTTTAACTTTCTTAAGTAATCTAAGACCTGATAAAGACAAACCACAGGAACTTTTGTTTTTCCAGGCAAATAAAGAAAACTTTGTTTATATTTTTTTACCAAGAGCAGACTAACAATCCAAGAAAACTGTCTTTTTTACAAAGAGAAAAGCAGAATTTCAATCTTATGTCAGTGCACTTTTAATATCCATTCATTTCAACCTCAGTCCTGACCACACATAAAATTCTTTTCCAAAGATTTCCCTTCACGAGCCTTCTTTTTCATTCAGATTTTGTCCTAAGCCTTTTCTCCTCAGCCTCATTTTAGAAAAAATCACCTTTTTTTCTCTCAACAAAATGTATTTCCATTACTTATATCTTTCTCATATATCTCCTATTTTCCTACATACAGATTTGCTTTCCTTATTTTCATCAGTCTTAATTACATTGAGCAGAATTTTAACTCTTAGAAACCTAAGCTTCTGGAACTCTGGAAATTAACAAAAGGCTTGCAGCAATCCGGGAAGCACCTAATCAAGAAGAACAGCTGAATCTAAGTAAGAAATTGAGCTTCGTGTTTTGTTTTGTTTTTTTTTTTGTTGTTGTTGGTTTTTTTGTTTTTGTTTTTGTTTTTGTTTTGACCAAGAATGGACACTGGGGCAAATAATACATTATATGTTAATAAAAAAAAAAAGAAAGAAATTGGGCTTCGTTTTAACTTGCACTAGTCCCATACCCCAGCCCAGTTAGTCTTGAAAAAAATCACAACTCACATTCCCAATTACAGAGGGAGTAGAACAAAATTCATTCTCAAGAAGTAATATTTTACCTGCCTAGTGGTTCCCTAGAAGACTCCACTCAAAATGCTTGCATGTATTTGATCTCACTTGAATTTGTCCACAAAGAAATAGCACCTTACACCTGTTAGAATAGTTAAAATAAAAAAGAAATAACATGTGTTGGCAAGAATGTGGAGAAAAAGGAACCCTTGTGCCCTGCTGGTGGGAATGTAAATTGGTATAGCCACTGTGGAAAACAGTATGGAGTTTCCTCAAAAAAATAAAATAGAAATAATTAATGCAATAATTCCACTATTGGATATTTACACAAAGAAAAAGAAAATACTAATCCAAAAAGGTATATACATTCCTAAGTTTGTTGCAACATTATTTACAATTACCAAGATACTTAAGCAACCTAATTGTTTTTCAATAAATGAATGAATGAGGAAAATGTAGTGTGTGTGTGTGTGTGTGTGTGTGTGTGTGTGTGTGTACACATGGAATACTACACAGTCAAAAAAAGGATGGGATCATGCCATTTGAGACAATATGAATGGACCCAGAGGGTATTACACAAAGTGAAATAAGTCAGACAGAGAAATACAAATACCGTATAATTTCACTCATATGCGAAATCTAAAAAAACAAAAAAATGAATAATAAAAAGAATATAAATAAAGACAATAAACTGATGGTTGCCAGGGGGAAGGGGAGGATGAGCAAAATGGAAGGAGTGTAGGAGATAAAGGCTTCTGATTATAGAATGAATAAGTCATGGTAATAAAATGTACAGCATAGGGAATATGCTATTGATACTGTAATAGCAATGAATGGTAACAGATGGTAGCTATATTTGTGGCAAGCACAGCATACACGGAGAGATGTTGAATCACTGTAATGTACACCTAAAACTAATGTAACATTGTGTGTGAAGTATACTCAAATTAAAAAAGATTAAAAGTATATATACCAAAAGAATTACAAGGGAATTAAAATATGTCAGAAAGGAACTATTTTACACAAAAGACAGCATTAATGAAGGAACTGAGGGGGAAAAGAAATATAAAACAAGTAGTAAAATAGAAAGTATAAATTTTAACCTTAACGATAATTATATTATATGTAAATGGATGAAGCTCTGCATTTAAAAGTCAGAAATTGGCAGACTTGATCTTAAAAACATGATTTGGGGGCACCTGGGTGTTTCAGTCAGTTAACTGTGTGTCTGACTCTTGATTTCAGCTCAGGTAATGATCTCAGGATTGTGGGATCGAGCCCCAAGTCAGTCTCCAAACTGGGCACAGAGCCTACTTAAGATTCTCTCTTTCCCTCTCCTTCTGCCTCTTGCCCCTCCCTCACCCTCTCTAAAAACAATTAAATAAATAAATAGAGAAAACATGATCTAACTATATACTGACTACGTGACACTTCAATTTCAAAGACAAAAATATGCTAGAAGTAAAATGATGGAAAAATATATATAATACAAATTGTCAGCAAAAGAGAACTAGAGCATCTACACTAATAGTAGACAAATTAGACTTCAAGACGAGTATTGTTACTAAAGTCAAAGAAAGACATTTATAATGATAAAAGCGTGAATCCATCAAGAAGATATAGCAATTATAAATATATATGCACCCAATAACCATCCCAAGTTACATGAAATAAAACTGCCAGCATTGAAAGAAGAAATAGACAATTTAACGACAGTTGGAGACCTCAATATCCCACTTTCAAAAATGGATAAAACTACATAGAAAATCAGCAAAGAAATCACAAGTTGAACAATATAAACCAACTAGACCTTGCATCTATAGAACAGCAAAATACACATTCTCCAATGCACATGGAACATTCTCCATTATAGATAATATGTTAGGCCATATAACAAGTCTCAATAAATTTTAAAACGCTGAAATCAAACAAAGCATACTCTCCAACAATAGTCTGAGAGGAAAAATCCAGGGAAGAAAATTTGAGAAACTTACAATATGTGGAAACTAAATAGTGTACTTTTTTTTATTATGTTATATTAGTCACCATACAGTACTTCATTAGTTTTTAATATAGTGTTCCATGATTCATTGTTTGCTTATAACACCCAGTGCTCATTGCAATTCATGCCCTCCTTAATACCCATCACAGGGCTAACCCATCCCCCCACTCACCTCCCTCTGAACCCTCAGTTTGTTTCCCGGAGTCCATAGCCTCTCATGGTTCTTCTCCCTCTCTGATTCCACCCTTCCACCCCCCTTCATTTTTCTCTTCCTTCTCCTAATGCCCTCAATTCAGTGTACTTTTAACCAATGGATTAAGGAAGAAATCATAAGGGAATTTTAAATGTAGTTTGAAATGAAAGAAAATGAATATACAACATGCCAAAATATATGGAATGCAGCAATAGCAGTGTTCAGGAGTAACTTTATAGCTGTACGTGCCTATTTTTTTAATTTCAAATCAATAATCTAATAATAAAAATTATAGCTAAAATAATGAAATAGAGAAAATCAATGATACCAGAAGTTGGTTCTATGAAAAGATAAATAATATTGACAGACTTTTAACAAAGGAAAAAAGGGAGAAGACTCAAAATACTAAAATTATGGATAAAATGGGAGATATTCCTACTAACCACACACAGATATAAAGGATTATTGGGGAATATAATGAATGCCAACAAATTAAATAAATAAAATGGAAAAATTCCTAGAAAGACACAAACCACCAAAACTAACTCAAGAAGAAATTAAAAATCTGAATTCACATATAACAAGAGATCACAAAACTTCCCACAAAATATTCCACTAATATCTATGAATTATCAGAAAGAGAAATTAAGAAATCAAAAAGAATAAAATACCTAGGAATTAATTTAACCAATGATATAAAAGACCTATACACTAAAAACTATAAGACAGTAATAAAAAAAATTGAAGATGACACAAGTAAATGGAAAGATATTCTATGCTTATGGAATAGAAAAATTAATATTGTTTAAGTGTCCATACTACCCAAAGCAGGCCAGTTTCAAGGCAATCTGTATCAAAATTCCAATGGCATTTTCACAGAATTAGAACAAATAATTCTAAAATTTGTATGGAACCACAAAAGATCACAAATAACTAAAGCAATCTTGAGAAAGAACAAAGCAAAAGGTATTGCACTTCTCAATTTTAAACTATACTACAAAACCATAGTAATCAAAACAGTATGGTATCGGCATAAAAACAAGTGCACAAATCAATGGAACAGAATAGAGAGCTCAGAATCAAACCAACACATATATGGACAATTAATTTACCACCAAGGAACCAAGAACATACAATGGAGAATGGACAGTCTCTCCAATAAACGGTGTTGGGAAAACTGCACAGCAATATGCAAAAGAATGAAACTAAACTATCTTATACCATACATTAAAAAACCTCAAAATGGATTAAAGACTTGAATATAAGAGCTGAAACCATAAAATTCCTGGAAGAAAATAAAAGCAGTAAGCTCCTTGACATTGGTCTTAGTGATATTTTTGTGAATCTGATTCCAAAGCCAAGGAAACAAAAGCAAAAATAAACAAATGGAATTACATCAAACCAAAAAGCTTTTGCACACAAAAGAAACCATTATCAAAAAAAGAAAAGAAAATTAAACCTAAAGTAAATAAGAGAAATAAATAATTAAGGGTGGAACACAATAAAAGCAAGACAAACAAAAGGGAAAAATCAATGAAATATAAACCAGTTCTTTGAAAAGTCTGATAAAATTGAAAAGAAATTCCAGTTTAAAGAAAAAACTCAATTACTAATATTAGGATCAAAAGAAGGAAAATCATGAAGATCCTACAGACACTTAAAAGAGAGTAAGAGACTACTATAAAGAAATTTTGGCAAAATTTAGACAAATTACCAAAATTGATTATAGAAGAAACAGACATTCTAAATAGTTGCCATATCATTTAGAGAAATTGATTTAGAATTAAACCGTTCTCACAAAATTTCAGGCCCAGATGGCTTCACTTATTCAAGTGAATTATTATTATTTCAAATATTTAAGAGACAAATAATATCAGTTCTTTAGAAAGAACTTGGAAAATAGAGGAGGAAAGACCTCTTTTCAGCTGATTTTATGAGACAATACTGAGAGGCAAGAACATTATAAGAAAAGAAAATTAAGATTAATATTTTTCATGTACATAGAGGCAGAAATCTTAATAAAATATAAGCAAATTAAATCCAGTGATACCCCAAAAGTATAAGACATTATGACCAAGTGGGATTTTCCCAAGAATACAAAGTTGGTATAACATGTGAAAAAAAATCAATATAATTCACCATATTAACAGAATAAAGGAGAAAAGACATGCGAGCATCTCAATAAATGTAGAAAATGCATTTTACAAACCTCAATAACCATTCATAATTTTCAAATCTCAGAAAACTGGGATTAGAAGGAAACTTCCTACTAAACCTGCAGCTAACATCGTACTTAATAATGAAGACAGTATTTTCCCTCCAAAGATCAGGAACAACGCAAAGATATTGGCTCTATGAACTTCTATTCAACATTGTGTTTGAGGTGCTACTAATGAAATAATGAAAAAAAAAAAAAAGATACAAAAGGCATAAAGTTTGAAAAGGAAAAGATAAAATGTCTTAATTTGCAAAATAAATTATTGTGGACATAAAAATGCTAAGAAATCAATGAAGAAAAAGCTATGAGAATTAACAAGTGAATTTAGCAAATTTATAGGATCCATGATCAATATTTAAAAATCAGTTGTATTTATATATCTTAGCATGAACAATTAGAGAAATTGAGAAAATACTATTTGATTAGCATGAAAATTAAATATTTAAGGATAAATTCATGTACACTGAATTTATAAAATATTGCTGAGAAAAACTGCAGACCTATACAGATGAGGAAATATTAGGAAACTCAATAGGGTTAAGATATAAATCGTCTCTTCCTAAATTGATCCAAAAAGATTCAATGCAATCCTAATTAAAATCTTAGGAGGGTTCTTTGTAAAGGAGGCCTCTTTGTAAAGGCTGACAGGTTAATTATAATATTTACATGGAACATTAAAAGATCCAGAACGATGAAATAAATTGTGCTGGAACAACTGGAAAGCCATATGGCAAAAAAAATGAAAATCAATTCTTACCTCATACCACACACAAAAATTACCCAAAACATCTCATAGACTTAAACATGAAAATTATAGAGCTTCTGGAAGAAAACACAGGAGAAAATCTTTGAGACTTTGGGATAGGCAAATATTGACTTGCTTTGGTCAATAAAATGTGAATGGATATGAAGTGGCAGATTTAAGTGCCAGGGTATGATATAACGTGTTCCTTTTCCATGTGATCATGAAAGCATCTGTCAAAATAGAATCTCTGTCAACCTGTGCAGAGATCCTTTGTGGACACATAGCATGAGTGAGACTTAAATCTTTGCTATGTTAAGCCACCGATATTCGGGCATTCTTCACTACTGAAGCATATTCTAGCCCAGTCTGTAATAAATGTTTTGGAAACACAGTTCATATGCTATTTTTCTTAGAAATGTAAGGTCTTATTGGAACTTTTAATCTAGAAAGCTGGCAAATCATCAATTGAGAACTTCAATCAAGCATGAAATTGGAAGTATGACCTCAATAAACAAATGTGCTGTTAAAGGTGACTTGTGTCTATTCTTTGGCCAAAGAAAAAATTAGAAAGTTATTATTAAAAGAATGCCAAGAAAAAGGCATGAAATCATTTCTAATGCACTGCTGCTCTAGATTTTAAACCTCCATACTTCTGTTCTACATAAAGATGACCCTGTACTAACAGCAAAGATCTGCTTTCTTACTAACCCTAATGAAGATTACAAAGAACTGAAGAGTCCATTGCAACCAACTGGCTTAAGGACTAATTAAATAGCTTGACTTCATGCTGGACTTTAATTCCAAATATTACAATGACACACTCATTTTCTCCATTCATTGTCTTTGTAGGTAGGAAATAAATCAGTGTTTTTAACTCTGAATACTTCCTCTTTTTAACTGACAAATGGAAGTTAGAAATGGTATGCCAACATTTCACTATGAAGCTATCAATTTCTATCCCAGAGTCTGATCCACACACATTCCAAAAAATTAACATACAAGATGTAATCCAAGCTTTTCTTCTTTTTCCCAAAATGTACAAGCTGAGTCCATTTTACAACAATCAGGATCATCCAGTTTTGCATGTGGAGTTTGTTAAGTGCTGCACCAAAAGAAAAGTCAGCCTGGAGGGAAGAAGAAAAAAAGCTGTGTTGCTCTATGACCAAGGCCAGTAGATCGCACTCAGTTAACTTCTTTCAGGCATAATTCACAGAGCCAATTAACGCATGTTCTCTGGCTGAATTAGGCCATAGCCCTGTTACCCTGCATACCATTATACCCATAGACATGCCATATTAATACTCCTTTTTCAGTTGGGCAACCCAAATTAAAAACCCCTCAAGACATTTATAAACTGCTTGCCTCACCGTATCTGTTTGTTTGATCTGTTTATAACCTTAAGGAACATTTTTGAGCACTCAGTAATCACAATATTGGGGCCTCTGACAAAGTAACAAGACCTTTCTTATATTACTATGTAATAGGTTTATCACAAAAATACATTTCCCTTGGGCACCTGGGTGGCTCATTCAATTAAGCATCTGCCTTCGGCTCAGGTCAGAATCCCAAGGTCCTGGGAAAGAACCCTGTGTTAGGCTCTCTGCTCAGTGGGGAATCGGTTTCTTCTTTTCCCTCTGCCCCTCCCTGCCCCCCGGCCCCACTCCCCACCCTCATGCTTACACACATGCTCTCTCTCTCAAATAAAATCTAAAAAAAAAAAAAAATACATTTCTCTTACATGCATAAATAAGCTTTACTTTAATATTACCATGATCTATTAATTTCCTATCAAACCTACAGACATAGCATTAAGAAAATAATATCAATTCTCAAAACAATTATTTAATTGGAACCAACAATTCTTTAAAATTCTTTAAACTTGATATATAGGAGGAGGGAGGGGCAAGATGGCGGAGAAGTAGGAGACACTGTTACAACCGGTCCCCTAAAGTGAGCTGGATATCTACCAGAAAACACTGAACACTGTGAGATCAGCCTGAGAAGTAAGATTTTTCACTTCTGGATCTCTACAGGACCAGAAGGCAGCAGCGGAGAGGTAAAGCAGAGTGGGAACACATGAATATATCTGAGAATAAACAAAAGGGGGAGGGAGCCACCAGAAGCGACTCAAGGACAGTGATATCCCAAAGGAAAGTGCCCTGTGGTTGGGGACCAGCATTAACTTAGAGCCCGGTTAAAAACACTTAAGCAAAAGAACTTAAGGAGCAACCAGTGGAAGTGGGTGGTCACGGGCACGGGCCTAAGCCCACATCCCCAGGAAGGGCACCAACCGCATCAAAGAGACACTGGCGGGGGATCCAGTCTGTGGTTCATGAACCTGCAGCTTTCCACCCCTTGCACCATTTAGAGGGCGGGGTGCACTCCTGTAAGCGCCTAGAGAGCCTGGCGTGATTCAGGAACCTGCAGCTTTTCTCTGTGCAGCGCTGCATGGGCTGGAAGCACTCCCCCAAGCCCCTGAGAGACCTGCTGTGAGCCATAGCCGGCGGTCCCCAGGACCGCAGGACGTCCGCCGCCTGCTGCAGGGTCTCGGCGCTCCCAGCCAGCAGCGCCACCGGAGAGAACGCGGCCCCTTGGGGCAGGAATCTGAGCGCACCTGGCGCGGACCGGGAGCCGGGACAGCAGTCCAGCAGTCGCGGCGACGGCAGCCACCAGAAACCAGTTTCCTAGACCTCAAGGCTTTTGTCGCAGGAGGGTGCAGAGGCTATTGAGGGCCTCCTGGGGCCATTGGGACGGTGGCTGGGGGTGTGCACCGCCTGTGGCAGGCTGCGGTGTGAGCGGAGCTTGCAGAGGGGAGCAGACTGAGGCTTCTCTGGGACGCGGAGGTCTGGGTACGGGCAGACTCCTTGCTGGGACTCTCTGAAAAGGCGAAAAAACTGCAAAAGAGCTAAAACCTCCAGAGAGCAGAAGCCTAAAAAACTGTTTTCCACAGAGCCCAGCCCCTCGATTGGGGTGCAGGGCGACTCAACCCAAGCAAGATTGACTGGAAAACAGCGCGGCAGGCCCCTCCCCCAGAAGACAACCCCAAAACAAGAAGACAATAACCAAGGGCCCCCATAAAAATATAAAACCCCAACAGTAG